>JAODUD010000113.1:220715-250988 GCA_026784285.1 Stomatorhinus walkeri
GAGAGGAGTTTCGCTACCAAGTTTTGCATTACCAGGTGATGCAGCTCGCTGGACGAGCCTTCTAACCTAGGTTATTAAGCAATGTTGGTAATTAGTGAATCCCATTTAAGTCTCACCTTAACAGACTCACGAGGATATCACAATTGAGTTTGGAGGAGCTGATCATTCGGCATAACAATAGGCTAATAATCAGAATTAAATAATAACTAATTAAAATTTAATTAATTGAAAACATATTGGTGGAGATATTAAAATTTTCATTGAGCTAATAATTTCCTACACATGCATGGGAGGGGAATCAATTTATTGACCGAAGTATGTTTGACTCCGCGACAATAGGGAGTGACATGGCTCCTTTCAGCTTGTTAGTACTGGGCTGACCTATTACATCACAGATGTAAAAAAGATAATAAAATGAATAATAATGGATGCATGGACAAATGAAGTGACACAAGCTTTAATTACGATCTGGTCGAGAGAGATGGATACAAGATCAGGATTAAACAAGAACATGAACTTTGTATAGTATACTATGACAGTATTTTTTCAAATTTTTCAAATATTGCAGTGTGATTTTGTTGTTATAGATACTGGGATATTTATGAAACAACAAATTTGTCACAAACCTTCCTAGGAGTGATTTAAACAGCAAGGATGAAAATGATTATGGTTGCCTCGGAGAACCCCTGCAGTGCAAGCAATGGGCCCCCTGAACCCTCTGAAATGGCTTTAGATGGTTGTGGTGGGGGTAGGCGGAGTATTACTCACAGTACTGATATTAACTTTGATGACAGGAATGAGGGACCTCCAAGACGATGCAGGGTCCTGCGATTCAGTGTTAATATTAACCCTAAAAAAACAACAGCGCAAAATCAAATACGACAATTTTTATGCTCTTCCTAATCGAGTATTTAGTTAGGCCTTCTGGTCATGTTTATCTCCTTGATTTGTACATGGGTATAAATTTGTCTCTGGTAACACAGGGGTTTAAACCTCCTGCCTTAGTAGCTCAGCGGGGTCCCCGGGGACCCCCAGGCCATCCACATTTTTGTTCTCTACCAGCTCCCGACGCAGAAACGTGGTCTGGTGTTTCCCGAGGGCCGGGCTGAGCGACTGTCCTCAGACATGCACGATATTAGATTTATGGAGATATCTGGCACGTTGGGATTTTGAAATTCATTTTGCCAAATGCTGATATATACACATCTTTTTTTATCTCGTTGCAGAAAAGAACACCAAGTCTGTCCGGTACTAAAATCACCTATTACTCTTACTGTTGTGGCCTACTCGTATAGGGACATAAAACAAGACCAGCAACATTTAATTCTACCCTAAATGTTTCATTTTACAAATGCAGACATTCACTCATGAAAAACAAAGAAATTATTTCAACTTGGACTAGATGCAACTTACATGCCAGTGCCGTATTTTATTTACGCAAAATAGTAACAGCCAACCTAACTCTAAAAGCAAGCCATTGTATTTTCCTTCATACTTTTCAGAAAGTCTTTGTGCCATTTTAGATGACGGCTCGTAAAATGTGTAATTAAGCGACTAGATTCTCCCCTTCCTGCATCTTTGCTGCTTTCCAAGCACTGCAAATAGCTATCCTGTTATCCATCAATCCATCCATCCATCATACCGCGGGGGGTCCGGAGCCTACCCCGGAAGCTACAGGCATGAGGTGGAGAACAACCCAAGACGGGGGGCCAGCAGCTATCCTGTTATCGATGCGTCAAAATATTTTCATATTGCTGACATTTTGAAGCTTGCTGCAGGCACTCGTAATATACATTCCGCATTGTCACGTGCGTATAGTTAACACGTCACCTTATGGGAAGGGGTGCACATAACTGGTGCGCAAGTCCGCATTCACTGTTAAGAACGATACATTATATTTTGTTTTCATAGCAGCGTAAATGCACATAAAATAAGTTCGCATTTGTGCTTTTACAAACAATCGATTGCCGCACGTATCGTTCTTAAAGGTGAATGCGTACTTGCCTACCAGTTATGTACACCCCGCTTATGGCCCAGTTTCATCAGCAGAAATATTCATATCTGCCGATACTGATAAACTTTTTATGTTTTTATTGGCTGTTACCGACGTCATGCCGATATCGTGCATCCATAACGGTCCTACCTGTTCAGGGTGTTTTCCCTGCTATCTTTCCTTTCGTCCTCATCACTCCTAGAAGGAATGAGCGTCGCATCCAGTCCAAAGGTCTCCTGCAGCCGGGCGTAAAGGGCCGTGCGGTTGTACGCGTGAAACTCGAACCCGTTGAGAGTGATGTGTAATCGGGTTTCAGCACGGGGATCTAGATGATGAGACATTAATTCATCAGCACTGTAGAAAACGCTCTGCAATACAGCAGTTTTTACTCTCTGACACTATACTCCTTGGTATTAACTAAACGTTGTTTTCGAAGCTGCTTCATCCATTGCTGTTAATGTATAGAAACGAAACCATACCATACAATGTACCAGTACAATGTAATGAAATGATGCTTTTCCTGACATTTGCACAGGCTTGCACAGTACAAGTACACAGAAATTCTTGGGTTTATGCATATCCGATCTTGCTGTTTTCACACACACACACACACACACACACACACACAACTGAGAGTGACTCTTGGGATCTGGGCACAAGGTCGGCCATTCACCTGGCACCCTTGGAGCATTTTTTGGGGGATAAGGGCCGTACTGAAGGGGTCAATGGCGATGTGACTGTTCTGCCAACCATGAGATACAAACCGCCAACCTTCCGATCACAGGCACAGAGGCCTAACCTTATAACCCACTTTAAATACAACCGGCAATGACATACTAATGCAGTGTGGAAGACAAATAAGCTAAGAATTAACTCTTTATTAAACAATTCATCACTTGATGCCGAGGTCCATTTTGTGTTAGGGTTCCACTAGGTGTCACTAGCTCTTACAATAATTATGTTACTATGAGAAGTCACCTGACATCTACCTTAGGGGTCAAATTTGACCCTAGGGTATGCGTGAGAGCTAGGCAGCATGTATAACAATCCTGTTTGAGCCGCTAATAACCAGGGTTGCACATAACTGGAAAGCAAGTACGCATTTGCCGTTAATAGCCAAACATGCGGCAATTGATTGCTGCAACAAAATCGACTGCTTTGCGGTATGAAGGTTAAAATGCACGGTAATTTCTTGCCATAGCAGTGCAAATGCACATAAGAAACGTACACATTCATGCTGTTACAACAATCGATTGCCGCACATATCGCTTTTAAAGGTGAATGCGTACTTGCAGGCCAATTATGTCAATCCCTGCTAATAGCCATCATTATCCGACAATCACACCTGTTCACTATATATATGGAATTAATTACTAAACTGACCACTAGTCCTAACAAACACTGCTACGCTGCCTCATATTGCTCAATATTAAAATACAAATGCAGATGAAATAAGTAAGGGTTAGAATGGTTACAACTCAACGACAAATGAAAATTGTGAAATGCTGTATTATTGGCCATGAAATTAAGTACAGACAGTGTTCACACTTACCATGCTGCTTCTGTTTGGGGCTGTACGTTTTCCACCACCGGAATATAAGTAACCCATCCTGAATCCTGCAACGGACAGCAGGTGTTTTTCCAATTTACTTATGCCAAAAGAGGCTAATTTGCAGACGATAAACCCTTTGACTGGTTGTTAGAAACTAAAAACTTTCATTCTCAAAGTATTTTTTGGTAACCAGAGGAGCACAGCACAATGAATGTATTCCTGATTTCTGTTTAATTCCAAGATCCTTTATTACATAAACTATTTACTTATTCAATCATTTATTTATAGCCTGAGCAAGGCTGTCACTTTGAAATATTATGAGTGCTTCACCTTACACAGGAATCTCTTACTTGTTTACAGTATAAATTACACAGAAAAGCCAAGCAATACTCAGTTAAGCAGACTGTGTCCTTCTGAAACTGTTTACCCTTTTTCTGCCATGGTCATATCGTAGCATAAAAATCACAAAAGCCAGGCTTTCGGATCATCCCCAGACCCAAGCACGATCCATCTGGATCTGGGCTAGCGGCACTCACCGGATGGACATGTCTGCGCTGATGTAGTACACATCACGGAACATAACCTTCCCTGACAGCACTGAGAAGGAGAAAGATCCTGTTGCAAAGTAGAAAAGGTCATCTTATTAAAAAAAACCTGGACACACCATGAAAATTCACTCATCCATGAACTGTAGCTTTCAAAAAGAATCCAGACATTAAATTATCATGTCACATGTTTTGTGTCTGTAAATAGGTATATATGCAGGGATTGGCATAACTGGTACGCAAGTACGGATTCACCTTTAAAAAGGATACGTGCAACAATCGACTGTTGTAACAGCGTGGATGTGTACGTATTTTATGTGCATTTGCGCTAATATGACAAGACATTATCGTGCATTTTAACCTTTACATGCTAAATCGTACTTTACGCTGTTATAACAATCGATTGCTGCATGCATCGCTTCCAAAGGTGAATACGTACTTGCGTACCAGTTATGTCAGTCTCTGTACATATGGGCATTATGCCGTGATAAAGAGACATCGAGGATTACACATCATTTGCGTATCTACATGAAGGTAAATTAAATGAGACTCTAGCACCCTGAGAAATGAAGGACAAGAGAAATGTTATACATCATATTAGTCTGTCATTGTAACAGATTATGAATTAGATTTCTCTCATCATAATTCAGCTCAGTTTTCTGATCTCCAAAACCTAGCACTGCCTACTCACCAATGTGGATATATCCATTTTTGTAGAGCCGGTTGATGATCAGAGTCAGAAGGAGTCCGATGTTGCGGGAGTTGTAGTATGTCAGGTATATAATCCACCCACAAGACAGTATGGTTGCTGGAAGACAATGGTCATCAGAAGACTGAAGTTGCTTGTGATATCTGGCACAACAGAGGAGGTTTTGAACACCCAAGCTAGCATTGCTGGGGAAGGGGGCTGGGGAGGGGAGGTGTGAAGAGTCCTCTGGTACCGTTTCCAAGACATCTACTCGCATGGCTGCCAGCTGCAACATAATGCCAGGCTCCCAAAAATTCAGAGCGAATGGGGAATGCCTTCAAATAAATACTTTTTGAGCATTTCCACAAAGTGACGGAACAGGAAGTGACACGTCCTCCAAAGGTGCCAAGAAGGACACATCCCAGTTGCCCCAGAAGGCAAAGCGCTTTAGTAGATATACAGCACCTCTACCTGTAAGACTAACCAACCATGATGACGGCTTATCACACCAAACACTGTGAAGATCTAGCAGGAGTGAAAGCAAAACCAAACAGCTGTATTGCCTGACTACCACATCCTGGGTGATGAGGGTCTAGGAATCTGTCTCAGAGAAGTACAGGGACCTGCTGCTCTCAGATAAATAGTTATACAGGATGGCTATTACAGCATAACTAGTAAATGAATTGGGTTTTACACTCAAGTACATTACTTTGACAGTAAGCATTGCTACAGGAGAGAGAGAGGTAAGGAGCATGCACTGAGTACAGTAAGTTGCCACACCCACAACATGACAAACCACCTCAGGGATGAGAACCTGAGTCTAGCCATGGTGGCAGGTGATACCTCAGCACCAATGCTGCCTGCCAAGTACAGGAGAAATGGAGATAAAATCTCCAGCTGTTCACATCCTACATGTTCACCCACAACACTGACCTACAACCAACCACACAACTGTGGAGTTGTGCTCTGAGAGGTAGGAGTCCAATTCTTCCAGGTATGGGAAGGTGCTCTCGTTGCCTTTGGTCTCCATCTCTACCCTCTGCTGGCCCCAGGACTGGCACTAAAAGAGAGCAAATAAGGATGTTAACCCTACCCCTAACACTGGCAAAATAGTATCAAGGCTCAGTGTAGCTACAAAGACCAAAACGTGACATCACGTATGACAACACATGAAAAAAATTATATGACTGAAGAGCTCATAGTGTTAAAATTACAGATCTACATGACATTAAAATCTTTTGTTTTGGTATATGAAGTAGAGTTGCATCTTCATAGACACTCAACACTGTGTTTAAGCCAAAGGAGTCTGATGAGCACAGAGATATTGGCCAGGGGTCAGTGATCAATAACGGTCCTTTGCACTAAAGAGGAGGCCCCCAGCAGGAGTAATGACTGCGCTGGCCGGCTGAGAGTTTGCTCCTCCTGTGCTGATAGTTTGCTCCTCCTGTGCTTGCTCTGCCCCATCAAATTACTGCTGTCCATAAAGGCAGGGAGTAATATTTCAATTCAGTCTACCCCCATATGGCAGCTTCGGTCATCCAAACTGAGTATCAACAGCTAGGGTCAGGAGGCTACTGCGGATATAATTAAAAGCCTTAACCGCAAATCAAAAATGCTCCAGAATCCCCATGGCAACCAGAAAACCACTCACTGACCAAGCTGGCTGAAACTGTCACTGGCATTTTTGGGCACTAACTTTTTTTGTGTTAAATAAAATAAAATGATGCTTTATTTGTCATTTGCAGAAGTACAAGGAGAGGTATCTTGGAATGCTTTTTCCCCCCACATATCCCACCTTGCTCTCCTCTGAGACAGACACACGTATACTCAGCCATGTACGTGGCACGCTTGGAGTTTTTTGGGGTTCAGGGTCTTACTCAAGGGCCCAAAGGCAATGTGACCGTTCTGCCAAACCACAGGATACAAACAGCCGACCTCCACAGAGCCCTGATCCAGAGCAAGTTTTAAGAGAATCCATCAGTCATTCATGGCGCCCCATGAACTGGGAAGCAGCCCGTCCACAACCCAAATGGATGGAAGTCTAACTGGTTAACTGGTGAAAACCATATCTGGCAGCACAGCTATGCGAGCCGTAGAAAGGCTGAGGACCGGAGCGACCATCGCATCAACCAGGCGCCTTTATGATGTAACTGAATCTCAACAGACACTGTGATTGTCATGAGAGCACTCAATGGCCACTTGAGGTCCAGACCACTACAGCTGACAGTTTGCCGCCGTGTCGAGCATCATGGGTGGGTGGGTGGGTGACTTAAGCGGCGATCGTCGACCCTGAGGGCCAGCGAGCGGCTGAAAGGTATCACGCTCTAGACTAGGACGTGCAGCTTCAGAAAAATGGAAAACTCAGGCATCTACGAGATACGAGATTTTTATTTGCCATTTGTCCATAAAACCAACATTCCAGGCACATTGGAATTCTTGTGCAGAGATCTCTCAGAGTCAAGTAAATAGAAGACTTATTTACAGAAAAAAGATGGTGATATCTACGCCAAAGGAAAGAAATACAAGTATTGATCAAGAAAGAACTACGAAAGAACTTTATAAATAAATACAATAAGTACTGCAAATTATTGAATAGCTGCATAGAAGGCAGATGTTGCCCATATATAATATTGCGCATTTAGACTATTGCACAGTTAGGATATTGCACATTCATCCTATTTCAGAGACAATGATTTTAATTGCACATGACCTGTGAAGTAAGATAGCGTAGGATTATGATTTTACATGTTCATTTGTTTTGTTTTGCCATTAGCCTGACTGTGGTGGGGAAGAAGCTATTGAAGAACCTTCTTCTGTGAGTGATGATGCTGTCCGCTCTGCTGTGTCTGAGCAGAGAGTGAGCCGTATGGAGTGAGTCCCTGATAATTCTCTCTGCTCTTTTCCAACAACACTGTGTGTACATAGAGTCCATGGGAGGGAGTTTTGTCCCTCTGATCCTCTCTGCAGTCTTTATCACTCTTTGCAGAGCCTTCCTCTCTGCCTG
This sequence comes from Stomatorhinus walkeri, assembly GCA_026784285.1. Classification (NCBI taxonomy): domain Eukaryota; kingdom Metazoa; phylum Chordata; class Actinopteri; order Osteoglossiformes; family Mormyridae; genus Stomatorhinus; species Stomatorhinus walkeri. The sequence continues at coordinate 228,498 of JAODUD010000113.1, forward strand.
TGTGCTGTTCCCGTACCAGACAGTGATGCCTGCGGTGAGGATGCTCTCTATCAGTCCTCTGTAGGCCTGAGTGAGAGGGCGATGGTTCAGGCTGGCTTTCCTGAGCAGCCTAATGAAATAAAGCCTTTGCTGCTTTGTGCAGGAGCCTTGGGTCAGCTCCTCCACTTCGGTTTGTCTTCCTCAGGGGAGCTCCTTGGTGGAGGTCTAGCATCGAGGTATCGTGACATGCTAGCTCAGGGTAGGATTCCAGCGATATCGGGTCAAAAAGCCCGAGATGACTGTTCTCTCTCAGTTGTAATAAGGTTGCCTGAATGTTCGCAGAGTGTGTCTTAACTCAGCACAGAAAAGTAAGAAAGAGAAGGAAAAAAATGAGAAACTTGACTCGATGAGCTCTGCAACGTCGCCCTCTGGGGAGCTAAATGACTTTTGCTGGAGAACCACTAGAACATAAACCTTTTCCATTTCCCCAGTTTGCCTGGTGTACAACATCAACAACAACAGCAAAGTTGATGACCGGCAAAAATTTCATGAAGCTTCAACACCTAAGTCTTCTGTGCTGTCCAAGATGAAAAGATGTGGCAAATCTCAGGAAAGCAACACTTAACATCACATAGACTAAGCCTGGCAAAACGCTATCAAAAAAATTCAGAATATGACTTTTGAGAAGAAGGAGCAGTTGTCAGAAGATGCAAGACTTTTATACTTTTATACTTTATACTTTTAACCTTAGCAGGAAGTTACAGATAAAAGCAAGTGTAAGCTGCTTCCTCACATCATCAGAGCACAATAAATAAGCAGACTTAAAATTTCCTTCTGCATTGTCTTGAGTCCTATTTGGAAGTCTCTAACTTTTGGAGTAAACGGCAGCTCTACTTCACATTAGCTACAAACTTCCTGAATGCTTGACCTTGGGGCAATAGGAAGACTTTTAAAAATGGCTCCATTCATTTGACATCGAAACACTCATGATGTCAGAGTGAAAAGTATGAAGCCATCCATCCCACAATTTGTTTAGAGGATCCAATGCCATCAAAACCTGCCTGGCTAGAGAAAGCGCTTACAATTACAGCTAACAGCGGCCTGCCATTCCTTACTCAGGGCAATGATGTACTTATATTCAGAAGAGCTTTTCAATGTGATTGATTTAAAGCAGCAAGGAAAAGATCGTTCTTGAAATGTCCCTATAAATGATGGAAAGTCAGCATAAGGCTCAGAGCAGTGAGCATTTTATTTATCATCACAGGTAAATTTGGATTACCCAGCACCATGATAGCCACTTCTGTTTTAGAAACCTATGTTTTCTATTCCCCTTTCTTCACTATTCATGTATACAGTGCACAAAATTAAAGCAGCTAATTATATACACTGATGTCAAAGCCTTAACTGGATGATTGTGATTTTACCAGTAAACACCCTTTCTTAATGCACTTCATGAAATGCTATTAAGCATTAGCTGGCTAACATAAAAATTTTATTTCAGTGTTTCTAGCTTGCAAATAATCCAGTAGCGGATCAGAAAATGCTGGAGAACATCTCAGGGACCATTAGGGCACTAGGCAGGAGTTCACCCTGAATGGAATGCCAATCCATCGCAGGACACAAACATCGTCACACAAAAACACTACAGGCAATTAAAGATGCCATTTCACACAGCAACATGTCTTTGGACCGGATGAGGAAACCACAGTCTGTTTCATAACACGACAGTAAGGCCATTTATCTGTATTGTGCTAGAAGTATCTGGAGTGTGGCTTGAGCAAGGCCCTTAACCTCAATAGCTCCAAGGATAGGCTGCTCCTGCATTCTCAAATGTATTTTGCTTTGCATCTGATAAATAAAGGAATAGTGTGCTTGCATAATTACAGAACATACCAAGTTGCGCTCTATTTGGATGACTGCTGTTCACCACGTGTCAACATTTATTAGCACTCCTCTTCAGACAAAAGCGTGGGCCTTCTGGACCCTCTGAATCAATGTTAGGTGTTGCCAGCTGACGAAATAGCAAGAGTTAACAAGCATCTAGGTCAGCCTTCAGTAACTATAGCTTCCCAAATCACCTAGCATCAGATATCGTAGCTTCACCTTCACGCACACAACTTCTCTGGTAACCAAACGGAGAGATGCTTTGTGCATAATGTCCTTTTTACGTTTTCATTATAAGCAAAGCTTAGTTTTTTCAGTATTTTTACAATGCAAATGCATTTTTAAAGTAGCAAATCTTTTGGCAGATGGTATTATTACACATTTAGAATGAGCTGATAATAATCCAAGCCATTTACTATCCATAAATTTAGCACTTTGACATCTTTGCCACTTCTTAATAACAGAAAAAAACTGTCAAAACACTACTTCATTCATTCACCCATAAACCCCTTATAAATTTGACAGATCGACTGATAAAAAAAAATAATGTTTTGATAAAATCATTAAAAACCGTAATTTCTTCAAATTTACGTATGAACAGGCTGTGGTTTGAATCAGTATTAACAGAATTTTGATATAAGGGGAAACATTTTGCTACTAAAAATGAAGGCAATTTCATGGGCTTCCTTCTAACCACACAAGGCACTATTTGTGCAACACATTTATGCATGCAGCAACAAAGAAATGATCACATGTATTTCCATGACAATATGCAATGTTCATATACTGTACAACTGGAAGGTTATACTGAAAACTGATTGCTTTTTCTGGCACTGCTAGCTACTCGGTGCTTCACTTTGAGAAGCACATACAACTAGATCTTGCTATTAGTTCTACTATTTCAAAAGGTTTCTAAAAATTGACTCACTGAAACAGAAGGGCAAAACCTAAAAACAGAAGTTGCACGTTGGTCCGTGCAGATTGCCAGCACCTGCCAGGACAACATTCACTTCTTCAGACTTCTGTGCTGAACACATGGTCCATGCAGATTTGGCTTGCAGCTCCCAAGAAAAGGAGTTGTGACAGTGCCAGTTTTCGCTCTTTAAATTGCGATCTATGCACAACAAGCACAAACCAGATTTATAGTTTCTACAAAAACTTATTGCAACCCAGTGGCATCTCCTCTAGTTCATCTAAATAAAGTTGTCAGAAGCACAGTTTAATGGCACAAGACACTGCGCAATCTATAACATATAAACCACTACCAAAACCAGTCACAATATTTAAACAAAACAGCCTAAACACAACTAAGAGTCTATTTACACAGTCCTTTACTCATTAAGGTCTGAATTGTGAAGGCTGCAGTGCGATGATTGTAACTTCAATGCCCTTCCTTCGGTAAATATCACAGCACTGACCAAGCCAAAAATTTCAGAATGAAGTGGAGCACTAAAAAACTGTGTGTTGGATTGGTACAGTTAAGCAGTCGTACAACTCTGCTTTTCAAAGGACATAGAAAGAAGTCAAAAATAAAAAAAATGTCCGTATTGGGAGGAAAAGTAATACTGTATTACTGAACATTTTTTAATCATTTTCTTTTAAATCTTTAACTTGTGCCTAACCATTGGCTCCAATAGGCAGAGCTGCATACAGAGAACTGTATATGTTACACACAGGTCAAGTACATGGCAAGTGAACAAGTGTGAAAAGTGAAAATTTTTCCCCTTGTATTATCCATCCATCTATTACCACCCGCTTACCCGGGGTTCGGGTGGCGGGGGTAGCAACTTCAGTAGAGATACCCAGACCTCCCTCTCCCCAGCTACCTCTACCCTTTATTGTCCAGGAGAGAAACACTCAAACTTCAGCAAAAACATATACCGTTCAGAAGACCCTATCATCTCCGTCTACACTGATGGGTTACTCCGTTCAAACTGGAAGTAATTGCAAGTAATTAGCCAAACAGTATCTGAGTTGAGATTAATGTGACTTTCCAAAATCAAGAACTTCATAGTTATATAGAACAACAAACAATCCCTTATTGGGCCACAGTAATACAAAACCATGCTGAGAAGCAGAAAGCATCCTATATTTATCCATTGCTTTTATCCAAAATGACGTATTGTGAATGTAACTACAATGACATCATTATGAAGAGAGGGTTAGACAGTTCCTGGAGCACTTAGGGGTGAAGAACTTTGCTCAAAGGTCTAACAGTGAAATCACTCTGCTGACCCTGAGATTTGAACTAGTGACCTTTGGATGATAGACACATCATCCTTACCCACTGAGCCACACAATGAACTGAATACAACACATTTTAATCTTGTAAAAGCAAAACAATTTTTTTTTGCCAGCTGATCTTCATGCATTTGGAGATGCTGTGCTTTGCTGTCAGTATGCCAGTGTCTTACACTGGGTTATGCAAGTTAACGGACTGAAAGGAAGCTTTGGGTGACCTATTGTGTTAGTAGCTGCCCAGTTATGGGCATCTTTCCACTGTGTCTCAACAGCTTCAGGCAATAAATCACATTTGAATGCTTTCATTACATGACAGCGACCCCGTTTAAAAGTCCATCATAGATATGAGAAGCAGAGGCCAGACACAGGGAAAGCTCCCCCAATTGACATGTTCATTCAAAATACTAGTATCAAGACAAAGCGAAGAGACTGCATGCAGTCCAATACACTTACTATTTACAGCATCACAGTTCTGCTTAATTTCTATAAAAGCCATTTAAAACATTGCAGGATAACTTGTTATTAGCAACTGATTGTTTGAACCATATATGTTTAGTTTGGGAAGATAACTAAAGGACTAGAAAAGGTTAGAGATATTAATGAAATTATAACTCCAAAGAGGAAGAAGCAGGCGATAGAGTCTTACCAAAAGGTAGTAAATACACGGCAGATCATTGTGTAGCACTGCTGCCTAACGCCTCGTCTCCTGCCCTTTTGCCCGAGTAACATAATAAAAACTAGTAAGAATTTTTTCTGTTCTCCAAGAAGCTGCTGATATATAGTTGGATGGCTAGATGAACACAACTTCAGTTCCCTAACCTCTCCTCAGGAGCACCCCAGTCAATCCATATATTTAGTAAATAACACCACAAGTACATAAATAGACTTTTCATGGTCAACATAAAGTGAAAACCTATGGAATGTGATCTGGAATATAATAAATAGTGATAAATGGCATGAACTTCCAGCTTTGCCTGTATTACCTATGTACTGCCCTAAATAATTTGGCCGTGAGAAAGCTTAAGAGCAGCATCAGGCACCAGTCAAGCAGCATTCTTTCTAGGGAATTGCTGTTATTGCTGTCATGTGGCACAGTGGTTAAAAGGTGGCTTTGCTGGTAGCCATTCCAGAAGCTTCCAGGAACGCCGGTTCCAATCTAGCCCTAGCTGGGTAGGTGCAGACTTTAAGTTTCACTGCACACGTTGTAACACTTGTCCACTAGTATTCTCACTCAACAGGAAAGGGTGCTGAACTGACTGTCAAGAAAATGTGCATAGGGTGTACCCTGCATTAAAAAGAAAAGTGCATATCGAAAACTCACTACTACAACAGAAAATTCTTATCGGACACAGTCAACCACAAATAAGTCTTATTTTGGTATTTGAATGAAACATTTAAGCACCTTAGTCAAGGATTTAAAAAATAAAATGAATCAGGCATGCTCAAGGGAGTTTAACCAGTGAGTTTTGGTTACAAGCGTCTCCATAAACTTTATCTTCCCCCATTCCTCTGCTCATATGAAGTGTTAACATGCCCTTCAGACAGTCAACTGCAAGGTTAATGTTGATCACCGAGGCACTTATCACTTCCCAGAAACACTTCACCAATTCAACAATTCTGTGTTAAGTAGTGCAGCAGAGAAGAGAAACTACTGCTTGGGGAGAGGGGAAAAACTCACACATAGAGAAGCACATTCATGTGCAGACACCCAGCCAAATATGAGGAAGTTAAACTTGTACAAACACGTTACTAAATTAATCTATCAGATGCGTTTTATGGTGATGAATATGATGGGACAGCACATCAAAACCTCAAAAGCTAAAAAAATAATCATAAAAAAATAAAAATAAAACATACATAAAATATGGCTTCCTCACAAGTATAGACCCGTACAATTACGTATTGCATTAAAAAAATTCACTAGGTAGGCAGTCGTACTATTGCTGGGACAGGGCATCCTAGACAGCGGTTAAACAGGCAAAGAGTAACTTTTCCAAACAACTGTGAGATTACCATTAACTGCGAAGAGACGTCCTGTTTAATGTGAATGCAACTTCAACTAATTTAGGGAAAATTACAGTTTAAATGTAGCCCAGTTGCGAGCAGAGCTGGGCTGAATGTAACAGTGACCGCTGATATAACGTGGTGTTAGATATCACTAAACAGCACACACGCATACACCTGACATGTTCAAATGGTAAATGGTAAATGGACTGCATTTCAATTTTCTGTTCAAATGATACAGAAGTACCAAGACCCTGAAGTTTATGTTCCCTACTAACTAGTTACGAATCGTGTTGTGTTTATCCTAATACGAAGGTGACAGTTAATCCCGCATTACAGTTACTCCTAGTGCTCAGCGAAGCTCTTCTGTTTGTCGGGAGGGACACACACTCAACACTTCCTGGAATGAGCACCACTGTCTTTACAGGAGTGCCGGAATAATCGCTCACCGGTATGCAAGAGGGTGAGCAACGATCCGCCGGACTGTGGTAAAAGTTAACTAAGCGAAGGCCGCACCCCGGGCTGGTGGCTCCGCTCGCTACAGTCTGAGCCGCAACACTGGTGCAGCGACCATAAGCGTGTGTGAAACTTACCTCCTCATATAAATGAAGTTATTCTGTCTCATCGTCCCCCAGAAGAAGTCCCGGGGGGGCCTGCCCGTTTGTCACTCAAGAGGGCGACATTTCGATCCCCCAAAAAGAGCCAAACGTCGCCACCGAGAACGTTGACTATTTACACCTCTCCGATCTAATGGCAAGTTGCTGCGCCGATTGGCATCGGACCAATCGGAAAACGCGAGGGTTCGGAGAAACGACCAATCGGTGACCGGGATGACGATTCATCCTCAACGAATGACATCGACTTCAGGTACGGCCAATGAAAAAATAGGTTGTTTTTCTTATAGCCAATCACACATCGTTGTTGTGTTCACGAAGAAAACATTTGGCTCGAGTGTCCAGAAGCGCGGCGCGAGCTGTCTGAAATTGTAATAACTATCTGTGACAGACGAGGAAGTTACTACTGCCAACTAACCGTCGATATTTTTTCGCTAATAGGTTTTATGAATATATGTGTGTGTGAGAGAGAAAACTTTTGGTAGTTGCTTATTAATATACTTTTGCCGACTAAGTTACAGAAAAGTACTTTTTTTGTTTTTAGATTTAAATTCTGTTTAGAGTTGTAAGCTGTAGTATTCACATGACCAAATCTGAATTTATCAACCGTAATTACCACGTAAATCTCAGTGTAATTTAATACCTCAAATGCCTTCCTGTACTTACGATATCTATGTAGTTTGTTATAATGACCGTGTTCATATAGTTTCTGTTTTAGTACGGTCGTATTTGTTGAAATACGCCTCGATGTGCGTGAAATTGTGTGCTGCTGTTATTAATCGTATGATTAATGTGGCACTCTTTTCCGGTTCCATTTTTTAGCTGTCGATCTATTTTTGTTGTGGTAAGGATATCTCCGTGGCCGGAAGAAAACACTAATGGATGATTATCTGCCTCTATATAAGGTTTTTGTTCAGTGTCGTTTTTGCGTAGTTTTATTCATAGTGGAGTTTGACACGAAGAATTGAATCAAGAACCGCATCTCTCTCTCGTACAGTAGCTGACAGCTATCCGTACGGAGTCCTCTTAATGATAATTCTGGCAAAACAAATCTGCGGGTTTCACTTGAAAATAACACTGCAGATGTTATTTCCATTCAGAGTGCAGTCGCCAGGCACCCTCGCTGCTAGTACTTTGTGAAAAAATCCCTTTAATCTCCGCTCCACAGACCAGATGCTTTGAGAAAATTCAAAGATAAGTTTCAAACACCCTTAGATCAGGGCTATTCATTCACGGTCCTCAAGGCCGAAATCCTGCTGATTTTCCAGCCTTCCTTTACCTGTGAGCCAGGTGTGAAACCTCTGTGTACAATCAGACTCAGTAATTCTTTAACAACCAGGGAGAACCGAAAACAAGGCCTGTATTTGCAATCAAGGTCCAGATTTGAAGAGCCCTGCCTTAGACGTACACATATGTTAAATAGGGCCGTGCAAGAACTATTAGAGGGCCAAGGGATATTCCACCAAGTGCAATTTCTCAGCTAGGTTAACTTAAGCTTACTTTAGTTAAGGAGCATTTCTATTGTACTCAGGCGAGGGTTTGGGGTTTGCACAGCACTAAAAATCCAACCAACATCACGGAATAATACAAAAAACAGAACGTAGGTAGAGATGGATTGGTGTTTATGAGTTTCAAATCACTTTATTTTTATGTTAAACACGAGACCAGCTCCAGTGGAATGTTCTGGTCATACAGAGATCAATTTTATACACAACAATTGCTTTATATAGATAAACAGTCTGTAAAACCTTAAGAATTGATGCATAGTTCAGAGTATTCAAAAGTTGCATGCAGAAGTTAAAGGTAATGAAAAGAACTGGAGTTTTTCTGTCTCATTCTTTTGACTATAGAGGGAGGGTTTATAACTATGCATTGAGGTTTCAGAAACTCGAGGGTGGACGTTATCGCTTACCATTTCTTGTCTTGTAAACAATAATATGTTGTAGAGAATAAAATAAGCTTTGGAAGTGACCAAAAGAGTGAGATTGCAGATACAGGCAACAGAAATGAGTTTCCTTTGCAGAGTGTGTGACCTCAGCCTTAGAGAGCTTGGACATTCGGGAGGAGCTAGAAGGAAAGCCGCTGCTCTTCCGCATAGAAAGGAGTCAGCTGAGCTACCAGCGGTTTGGGTATTTCCTGGGGAGGTGCTTTGGGCATATCCAATTGGGAGGATGCCTTGGGGTAGAACCAAGACACTGGAGAGATTATGACTGTGTCCCGATTCAGGTGCTGCTTCCTTCTGCAGCTGCATTTGAAGGCTGATTGAATTTCCAATGCTCCTTTACTTATGATCTAGAAATACATCCTTCATTTGCCAAGTTGCAAGGGATCCACAATTTGGATCCTTCGCAGCCCAATATATTCCAAGATTCATACCTCGGACCTTCGAATGACACAGCCTGCAAAGTCCATGTAGACTGTCCTTCGAAGGATGCTGCCCCTGAATTTGGACATAGCCTATATCTGTCAGCTGGAGGAGGTAGCTGGGGAGAGGGCGATCAGGGAATTTCCTGCCTCCATGACCCAGACCCAGATAAGCGATGGATGGATGGAAGAAAAATAAGGTTTCGTGAAAATGTAGACCCTAATCTAACAATGCACTTATACTGTTTACTTCTAAATTGTTTGTCTTTGTGCAGCAGTCTACAATCCCACCCCCCAGTTACTTGCAAGTTCACACACACTGAGTATTATTGGTGTAACAGGCCTATGCAGGTGATGTACCTGCCAGTAGGAAAATGGCCATGAAATGGCTGACTTTGTACCACCAGGTCACTGATGTTACTACGCAGAACAGTCTTTGCAAAGAGACAGCATTGCAATGCATGAGATATTAATGTGGCTGGAGGCGGCTATAATGTGTTTAAATTGTTCTGTGCAGATAAAATCATTTAGTCCCTGACAGCAGCAAAAACTCCTTGTGCTCATTGAGCAGTTTTCGAATTATGATTACTTTCATTGTGCTGTTTCATACAATCTCAGTGTTACAAATTAGAAATACCCCAAATTTAAAAAGTCATCAGTATGGAGAAAGTATAATATAAAGGTTTATTGGTAAGTCATAAAAGCCTTGAGTTTCTATAGTCACTTCCCCCATTTTCCCTGGAGTAGAAAACTATATCATGGAGTATAATATCATGAAATGGGAGCAGAATAATTAAACTATCCATTTTTTAAGATATCTTGGAACCACAACATGTGATGCCCAATGAAAGCCAGGCATAATTCTTGGTCTTGAAAGCCCATTGGTGGAAAACTGATAATGGACAGCTTTTCGGCAGGTGGCCAATAGATAAAAATCCGGTCATGAGTGCATTAAGATATTTTTCATATTGAAAATGGTCCTTTAAACTTCATACATCATGAAAATAGTATTATTTATTAATGTAAAGTATAGGATGTTTTAATCTTGGTTTCTACTATATTTATATATTTACATGTTGCTGCACCACACACCATCCCAAAAAAACAACCACAAATGGACTCAAAGCCTTATTCTTTTGATCCAAAGTCAGACACTTTATACTTTAGGAGACACTGCCAACCAGGCCTCACCTCTGTGTCTTAGGGATTTTGAATATTATACATTGAACTGACTGAAGTCCAGGGAGCTGTTTTAATTTATTTGCATGAATGTGTTTCCCAAGTAAACAGAACAATGATAATAATTCATTTGAGTACCCATTTTATGTAATCATCAGACAGATAATAGTTTTTTTTAAATATTGTTGTTGGGTAAGACCTGGGGAGCTCAAGACAGGCCAATACACTAGTGGGGAAAATTGTGGAAAGGCTTAGCATTTTTGGCATTACGCTTTAAAAATTACTGCATGAATATTGCAGGTAATGTTTATAAACAATCAAAGAACATTACAAACATTATAAATTGGATGATGAAATGAGAAACTGGGGCAACAGTTGAGTAAAGTTCTGTGCTCTAAAAATTGGAGGTGCTTTCACAATTGTGACCACTAGTGTATAGCTGAAATAGCTAGGATTTATGCAATATACCAGCTATATAATACAGCCGAAATGGAGTCTGAGTGAGTAATATTACTCTCCAAGGTTTAAATTTCATCCCCAAATAATCTACGTGTATGGTTCTTAGACACTCCTGTGCCAAGTGGGTTTTGTTAAAGAATTAGTAAATTGGTCTCTTTGAATATCCTATAGTGTTTAATGGGGGTGGGTGGGAGGATCATGTACCCCCTAATATTTAATTTGGGTTAATTTGTCCAGCTATAAATATTTGCCTCTAAATTATTAAGTTCAGCCCCCCAACAATATCAAAATCTCTCCTACACCATTGGTGTGGGTCTTATTTTTGACTGACATCCTGTCCTGGTGTTACCTTGTACTGCATGAAACAAAGAAGTACTCTATTAGCTTTTCATACAAAATAGAATCAGTGCTGATTGCCCTTATAGTTTTTCTTTAGAACACCTTCATCAGGAGGACATGAGAAATCTCCAGAGATAAAATGGCACTTTTGTGACCTGATTAGCAATGAAGTCCTGCCGTATGGTGTATTTTGAAGCATCATCGTTTAATCTGACTACACATTATGGTTAAACCCCCGTGTTTGCCTTCCGTTTTTATTAATTAGCTTTGGCTCTGATCTAATTGGTGATAGCTTACTGATAACTGCATATCTTGGATGCTGTTTGTGTATGTTAAACTGACACTGATACCTACTTCACAAGCCCACGTTTCTTTGTTTAGACGCAGGTGGAGCTCGACCTGGTCTTGCGGCTCGGGGATGATGCTGGTTTAGTCTCACGCTTCGGGGAGAACGGGAAGGGCAAGATGTTCCATCCCCCTGCAGCTGACTTGGTGAAAGTGCCGGTCGTAACTGCTGAGCGGATGCTCAGCGTTCTCTCTACCTCTGCAAGGATTCGACACCCTCCTGCGACAGGAAAGAGACTGCCTGCATGTCATAGAAATGCAGAAAGTACCATAAGTGCGTGTCTTTTTCCGAGCAAGAGAATGAACGAAGGCGCAAAGTGGACAGCGGGTCAGTGGAGGCACGTTACATGAAGTCAGTGAAAACGGCACGAGAATCCTAAGGGTACCATCAGTATCATTTGTAAGTATTGACTAATACTGGCAAACACTTGAAAAACACTCCAGCGTTTAATATTTTTTTAAACCTAAACAACTTTATTAAATATGAACATTGCCTTAAGTTAATTTTAATTTTTTTAATATACTTTTGAATGTATAATATTAGTTTAAAGGAAAAGCAATACAGATCATTATATAAACATTTTGAAAATGAAAATGCTGAAATGTTAAGCAGGTGAAACGATAAGTGGTGATGTGTTAACGGCTTTATCTTGGCTTTTAGCGCCACCGAGTGGTTATTCATTTATTGATTTATTTAAATCAATATAATATTATTCTGTTTAATTTAACACTAAAGACAAAAACGTTTGTTTTAAATGTTTCTTTTATCAAAACAACGATTTTTTGTTTATTGCATTGAGGTATGAGTGGCGTCGTATAAATGTATCTTGAAGCTAAAGTGAAATAATTAAGTTTTCTGCGCGTACGATTAGCGAGGTAACAATGAAAATCAGACGGTGTAGATACAAGATCTGTAGCTGCTTTCAACAAACGGAGAAACAGTTATACTTGTGTCAGTATGTCACACAAAACGTAGATGGATTATTTCAAAGTAAAAAAAAGATATTTACGTGAACAAGTTCAGCTCATTTAACAACATCATATTAAATCGATACAGAAGAAGACCGGATCCTTATTAACAGCAGTGTGAACAAAGTTTAAAGTAATTTTCAAACCTGCACGTATACATTTACGAATCGTAAATTGTTTCGGTGTTGCTGTGTGGGACATATGAAATGCCGAGAAAGAATATTAATTAAGCAATTGGATAAGCAGCCATCACCTGAATCCAGAATATTATGAACATTACATTTCATGTTCATCTGATTTTGCAATCAACATTAAAAAACGCTGCCGAAACACACAGTCCTGTAACTTGCCTTTAACTTAAATAAATAAAATAAAGTGATTGTAAGACTCAGCACACTGTTATTAACCTGCATGTAAAGTAGGTTTATATTAGCTTGCCTTTGTAAGAATAATATTGCCAGTATTTTGCGGGGTATAGGACTGCCTTCCTGTCCATGATTTAAGGACCGCTTTTGGGATTACGTCTGAAGAAAGACTGAGATTTATTCTGTCAGCATGGAAGAGGATGGGCTCTCACGTATGTAATAAGTGTCAAGGTGATTTTTCCGCTGTTTAATTCAAAATGCCGCAGAGACATATCCAGTGATAGTAATCGTGTTGGGGGAAAAGCGTGCTGGATGGGCAAATTGCAGGCGTATGTGTATAATGTACATGTGGACTGCGGGAGCCGAGCGCTGTGATTTCTAGCCTATATTTGATTTGCAGCATTGTGGCGTATGCTTCCAGCTTCAGTGTCTCTGTTCATTTGCCGGTTGGCTCCTGAAGCTTCTGCCACGTTTATAGGCTGTGTAAAAAATCAGCGACCAAACTGCCGCTACATGGAATCGACTATTTCTCTCCTTTTGTACTATCCGTTTATTCAGGATGTGTGAAAAACCATTGCTTAATATTGACTAAGTATTTCTCTCCTTTGTACCTGTCATGTTTTCCTGGTGTATAACTGCCGCTGCTTATAATTGACCATTTTTCTCAATGTGTAGGCTACCTATCATATTTTCACGGTGTGCGCAAATGGGCGCCCTAATCAGCGCTAAGAATCGACTTTGTATTCATGTTGTTTCATGCTAACCCTTGGGGTAGAGTGTCAGGCTTAACTTAACCGTTATGTGTTACAGTGAGAGAAACCCAGAGGTAGAGATTTCAGGTCCAGACCAAGATTTTGTTTCAAGCAACCAGTTCAGTATAAAGAGTCACAGTCACAGAGTACTCAACTCGCCGGGTGCAACAAAATCTTGGTCTGGATTTGTACTTTCTGGACCAGAAATCTCCGCCTCTGGAGAAACCACACTTGGCACTCCGTTTATTCCTGCTTTGGGTTAGTGACAGCGCATGATTAACCCTTCGATAGACTTGCCAACTTTGGTGAACTGGCTGAAATGAGATTTTCAATGTAAGACAAGTCTGCACACACATGCACACGCATTTACATGTGTGTAACAGTTTTATCACCTTGTAAATAGTCTGTAGGGTTTGCAAACTACCCCAATGCTTTTGATGTAGCTAATTTTAGTCTAAACGTGTTCTTGGGAGGACCAGACTTGTGTTGACTATTGCTTCACAGGATTCCCTTTGATTAATTAATCCAAAACTAAATGTAGAACTTCTTCAATATTACAAATAGCTGTAAAATGTAAGATCTTCAAATGAAAAACATACAAATCATATGCATCAACCTTGACTGTGAAATAATTAGATGCTCCACATCAATAGTGAAAGCAAGATAATTTATATATTTATGTGCACGGGTTATTTATATTTGTTGATGTAACCAAAGTTACCTATAAATCTGTCTCAAAATACAACCAGTGAGTTTGTTGACCCTGTCGTGTATTTCTTACCAGGGTTGATAATGATCATCATAACGTTTTGAAAAGCAAACCCAAAATTCCATCTGTATTCTCTCCTTGACGGTTAGGGTTGTGAATATGACTGTTGCGTTTACATGCGACAGTCTGTTGAAAACGCAAAAAAACTGCCAACAGTGTGAAAATGAACACTAAGGTCTGCATGATGTTGAAATGTATGAAGCTGCCCTCGGAAACCAAAAATTATTGATGAGAAAACAATTATTCAAGAAGCGTCTTTCTGATCTGACTTATCACTTAGAAGCAGTTACTGTGATGAGACCTGGTTCCGATAACTGTGTTTTATTATTCAGTAGGACAATCCGTAGCCCTACAGCATCCACTTGGTAACAGTATATTGCATAAATCCTAGCAATCTAAGTTAGTGGCCCCAACTCACTGTGTGATGCAGCGAATATCAAGCAATTAAAGCAGGCTGTTTCTGTATCGCCGAGCTTTTTGGCCCACTTGGGTACTCATCCACAGCTGGCTACCTGAATCTAATGAATTTCACAATTTAACGGCTTCACTATCTTATCCTGAAACCCAGGGTTTATTTTTTCATACGACGCATTCCATTGTTTCGCATTAAATTACATGTATTTGTATTCCTTGTACTGAAAACCTAGCGGACAGTCGGTGATGCCAGAAGATTGTAAAAAACGGCCTTTATTAAGGCCATAGCCTTGGCTGTTATTTCTCATGAGAATAGATAGGGGAATTTCAGTTGCTGACTTCATTGCAGTTAATGAAACACTTTTATCTTGTGATTATACTTTGAGTTGTGACAATGTGCTACTCATTAACTATGGTGAAAGTTAATTTATTGAATTTATGGCTCCAGTTTAATCTATGTCCAGTTAGATCCAGGACAGTAAATGTTTTTAATTAAATAAACTCTTCATTGCTAATTTTACCAAAGATGATGGAAGAATATATATCTGGATTATGACCAATGTAATACACATAAAAAAAAAAATTATGGACCTTTGGAGGATAAATCCCATTGTAGATGTATGTAATGTCTTAAAGAATTAGATAATCAATATCTTAAATCTGGAGAAATCTATAGGAGACCAACAAATATATAACTCTTGTAAGAAACTTGCCATGATAGATTAGATGTTGAAACCAGCTATCAGTACCATTGAATAGAAGTAAACAGTAACATTATAGATAGCCTTGTGTGTGTAATACCACACTTATGTTTGATATCTCTATTGCGAATGTATACACCTCGCTGAGTGTGTAAATCTGGGCACTTGGCGCAGAAATCATGCTTCTATTGCTGCAATTTCCAGCAGGGAAGTGTCATCTGTTGCGTTTCATTAAAATGCGATTAAAGACCGTGCCGGTGCATGCCATCCACAGGGCATCCTCACTACGCACCCATCTCTCGCTGCGTGCCTAAGTGACGTATGATGGGAAGGAAGAACTTTCTATTTTGTGGGGAGAAAAACAGAGAATGCTTTGAGTAGTTGCTGGATGTCGATGTATGAAAGCAGCACTGAAAGCAAGCTGGTCTGCTTGTCCCATTGCATCCTAAAGTCCATCGAAGGCTGCTTTTGAACTCGTAGTAATAAAGGTCAGGTAATTGGGTAGAAATGGCAAAGGGCACCTATATAGAACGGCACTGGTTTTTCAGTTCATTTTGGCGACATGATTTTACAACTGTACTCCCATAGCAATGGCTAATTTCAGTCCCAGTTCTGTGGGTTCCCCTAGGACGAGCGTGGACCCCCCTGCGCAGCGCCATCTCACCGTGATGCGGGAGAAAGGACGGCGGCAGGCGGTGCGAGGGCCTGCCTTCATGTTCAACAACCGAGGGTCTAGCCTCACCTCATGGGAGGAGCGCTTTCTGGAGGCGGCCGAGTACGGAAACATTCCCGTAGTGCGCAAGATGCTGGAAGAGACGCGGGCGCCCAACGTGAACTGCGTGGACTACATGGGCCAGAATGCACTGCAGTTGGCGGTGGGCAATGAGCACCTGGAGGTGACGGAGCTGCTGCTGAAGTGCGACAACTTGGCTCGCATCGGTGACGCTCTCCTGTTGGCCATCAGCAAGGGCTACGTCAGGATCGTAGAGGCCATCCTCAACCACCCATCGTTCGCCACTGGCGAGCGCCTGACGCGCAGCCCCTGCGAGCTGCAAGACGACGACTTCTACTCATATGACGAGGACGGCACCCGTTTCTCGCCCGACATCACGCCCATCATCCTTGCCGCCCATTGCCAGAAGTACGAGGTGGTGCACATGCTGCTGACCAAGGGGGCTCGTATCGAGCGGCCGCACGACTACTTCTGCAAGTGCGCCGAGTGCGCCGAGAAGCAGCGCAAGGACTCCTTCAGCCACTCGCGCTCCCGCATCAACGCTTACCGGGGGCTGGCCAGCCCTGCCTACCTCTCCCTGTCAAGCGAGGATCCCATCCTAACTGCCCTGGAGCTCAGCAATGAGCTCGCAAAGCTGGCCAACATTGAGAAGGAATTCAAGGTAGGTTCACAGATTGAATCGATGCATCCTTCAGATTTACTGTTGTTCTCTTGATGTGGCATGCAGCCCATGATTTAACTCATAGCCGACAGTCTATGGCGACCTCGGTATGGCATCTGCTGTGGACAGTACCATCTTGATTAGGGTGTTTGTCGACAAGATAGGGTACCTAATCATTATTGCGTAACGGATATCCCTGTCGCCACCAGGACAAACAGAACCACAGGAGAATCAACTTAGCTGCTTCCGCCTGATAATTACAGTTGTTTACTTAATTGCGTTAACGTTGATTAAGATTTCTGCGTCACATTTACTAATAATCTCATAACTGCAAGTTGACGCTGGCTCCTGCAGTCACTGGCAGGTACTCAACCCGTCGATATAAAGCACAAAGAACAATATTTCAGATTTTAGCTTGTGCTGCTTTTTCACATCTTTTATCAGCCATATCTGGAACATTTTCTGTCATTTTTTGTTGATAAGAGACAGATTGTTCAGTAATTTGTGAAAAATAATAATTGCCTTACTCTCTGATCAGATTTCGAGAGCAAATTTCACATACAAAGCTACAGTTATTTTTCTGTGAACTTGACTGATGGCCATGCAGGGACATCGATCCAATAGTCTCGTCGTTTAAATACTGTTCGCTTTCATTCAATTCCAGTCTCGTTTTTGGAGCGTCTCTTGTATGTTCCCCCCACGTTGCGAATGTCGTGAATGGGAGGTTATTTTTGGCATAGTCAGCTTGTTTGAACAGCAGTCAATGGCCCACGCTGTGGATCTAATGATAAGATTGACCAGCGGGGGACGGTGACGTCAAGTTTCACCTCGCTTCTCTGTTAATGTTGAGGTCTACTCTCTTTCAGAGATTGTGGGTGCAGGACAGAGTACCCAAGGTCTACCGAGTCCTCTGACTCTAGTTTTCTGAATTAGGTACGAGGATGAAGCTAAAGGAATAATTTGGAGATTTGGTTTGAGAGGTAATATCTTCCAGCGTATTTTGCAAGGCACATTGCCTGCATCTCGTAATGTGTTTATCAGTCTCTAAGTACTGAGCAAGTCCAACTCCCCCAGAAAATATTTGCATTCAGAAATTATTAAAGAGTTTTATGTCAGCCCAAATACCTTGGATCCGCACTCTTCTAAATCTTCTGTACTCGTTTCACTTGTGACTTCATTTTTGCAACCATATAGATGATGTTCAGAGTGGTGACTCAAGCAGAGAATTTTTTTGTCAGTGCCTACAAATAATACTTTACAGATCCTGATCACAGCATCATTATTCCACCAGCACCTCCTTTGACTGTTCGGGTTACACAAGGTAGATGGGAGAGATTCTCCTTCTGTCTGACTTGACCAGTCTTTGGTCTTAAAGCAAAAGAATTCACAAAAATTCTAAATGTTGATCTGGTGGTTTAATATTGCTTTGTTGCACAACATTTAAAAAGTGCTTTGAGATCAGGAACAGATATTCAGGGTTTTTAAATGGTTCAATATAAATAGATATCCAGATGATACCTGCAGATAATCCAGGTTTTCCTCCTCAGGCTAATTCCACCTTTTATGTTACCCTGTTATGCCTTGTATCTTTAGCGTTTCCATTAGCAAGCTGTAAAACTGTTAATTGTGTGTGTTTTTTCTTTAATTGCCATAAGGAATTTATCCAGCAGGTGGTAATAGTGCTGATACACTTTGTTTTTTTCTCTGTGTAACAGAGTCTGAAATAAAGAGGTACTGCGGCAAGACTCCTAAAGTAACATGTTCTATGTATTTCCGTTAAGCTACTTTGGGACTGCATTCACCCAAAGCAAGAAGTTTTACCAATTCATACATTTGGATATTTCATCATAAATTCTATAGCAGAATCGCTTGAACTAGCAACCTTCCAGACACATAGTTGCATAAATAATACCTGTGCCTCTTGCTAATCCATTGTTAGCGACTGCAGTCCTCGCAGGTTGTGTGATTGCAAACCTTTCATTGATTTTTAAGCTGCACAGCTTCATAAGTGCTGTGCATGAGTTTTTCTCAGGAACTGGAGCCTATCCTGGGGACAAGGGGCACCGGTGGGAATCAACCCTGGGAGGGCACCAAAATTCTGCAGGGTGCACACACACACTCACACTGCCAACTTAGAGTTGCCAATGAACCTACCATGCATGCTTTTGGACTATGGGAATCGATTGGAGCCCCCGGTGGAAAACCATGTGAAGACAGGGAAAACATGTGAACTCCACACAGGAAGGTCTTACGCCTGAGCTGGGGACTGAACCTAGATCTTATTTGCTGTGAGCCAGCAGCACTGACCACTGCACTGCCCCCATGCCTCCTCTTTTGCGCTTGTTTGTGTCTGTAATTTTGTCCCAAGAAAGACCTTTACGATTCATTGCACATACTGTTCTGCTGGTGCAACATTCAGAAGTTCATCGATGGACACATTTAGAAAAGCTGGACACTACTGCAATAACAAGCCAGAGAGAGTAGTCTGACTTTCAGTGAACAACAGATTCCTCTCTTTCAAGAAATGAACAAAAAGCCCTCCAGTGGAACTTCATGTGAGATTTTCCCCCAACCGTTCTTGCTGCAGCTGTCAGGAAGAGGCTGTATTGGTTACATTGATCAATCAATGTAATTAATCTGAAATAGGATTAGTAGGGAACAGGGAGACAAATAGTACAGGGAGACAAACAGAGAAGCTACTTGCGTCGATGCATGCATTCTGCTTCTGAATAAACATCATCCAGTTTGCTGAAACTGGTTTGCACCATTATTTGGCAAATATGCTGTTTTCACTTTTATAGCTACAGTTACAGGTGTTTGGTATGTATGTTAGATACAGACCTGACTGTTGTGGACAGTTAAAAAAATGGAAACACTGGAAAGAAAATATTAAAGGGACCAAAATATTTAACTGGCTAATATTATTTGTATTTCTAAAGGGATGAACACTATAAATATTCGGTAAATGTTTAAATTGTATTCCCGGGTTACAGATTTAATTTAAGTTCTTTAGAGGCTCTGTATATGTTGAAAACCACCCCTACACTGTCAACTTACACAATAAACTAAACAATTCAGAACCAGCAATTCAGAAGTAAAAGGGACTTTGTTGATGGTTGTTCACAAATGTAAAGGCATCCAGATCGGCAGTTTTACAGGCCCTAACAAGCACTTCTGCCTCCTCTGCACAGAACGACTACCGCAAGCTGTCCATGCAGTGCAAGGACTTCGTGGTGGGGGTGCTGGACCTGTGCCGGGACACGGAGGAGGTGGAGGCCATCCTGAACGGGGACGTGAGCGCGGAGATTGAGCAGGGGCAGACGCACCGGGCCCTGCTGAGCCGTGTCAAGCTGGCCATAAAGTATGAGGTCAAGAAGGTTAGTGGTGGTCCTGTTCACATCCCCAACCTGCACATCGTTGGTCATGATGCCTGCTTGTTCCTCCACTTATGTTTGCGTATTGATTTCAGTGACAGACAGGGCTGGACTGCGATTAAAAGTCAGTGCTGGACTTTGGGGTCCCCCATTGTAAATTTTTTTACACACGGGGGCTTCCCCAAGTCACTTTTGCCAAGTGATCGAGTTTGCCAGCCCACAGGGGCAATGCTAGATTTAAGATTTTAGACCCCATCATATTGCCCCCCCCAACCCAGATGAATAGAGTTATGTTCCGAAATTTTTCAACACCCTCCCACCCCCCCAGCTAATAGGGAACGTTTCTTGAACTTTAGCCAACGTTATGTGAAAGTCTTCTTGAGAACATCCATACTGTAACATAAATGGAAAGTTACACCCACGTTTTACACGTTACACCCATCCCTTTAATGCAATTAATGGTGGAAAATCTTGCTTTTTAATAATATTGTTTCATATTGATTGAGGCTGTTCAGCCTCAAACCCATGACCGCTGAGGTGTGAAGCGACAATGGTACGCAGTGCCCTTCCTCTGTGTACGCAGTGCCCTCTCTGTACACAGTGCCCTTCCGCTGTGTTTGTCTGCGCTGGCCTTAGTTGCATTATTGGATGTAGTACTGGGATTCATTCTGCGAACATCAGAAAAACAGCAGACTTTGAACATTTCTATATCTTAACCATAACATACGGTAAACGATCTTAGGAAAATTGTTAGCGGGGCCTTTACAACACCCCTGCCAGGCCACACCCCCCTCTGGACAATTTAAGATAAAGCACCAATCGCAAATTTTACTGTCATATTGCATTGTGGGTATTTTAATCTCTGGTCCCTCTGGGCCATGGAGTGACACCTAACAGCACTGAATCAATAATACCATGATCTGTAAGGTGCTGAGAGCAGCATAAATATCTGCAGGGGAGGTTATCTCAGAAATATAGTCCTCTGACAGAGGGTGGCCCTTCAAGGCAGTCGCCAAGCTAGTTACAAATGTGCCTGTTCATCTTAAGCCTCTGGACTTGGAGATATTAAGGCTGGAAGCTGGTTTGCATACAGGAAGAACTCGAGACCACTATAGCCAGATATATCTCAATTAAACTGACCTGCTTGCTTGACGTGTGCAGGCTTGCCAAATGTGTAGGCGACCTCTTAGGCATTAAGGCATAACGACAGAGATGCTAACCAAGAACAGCAGTGGCAGTCAATTTCTTCTCTCAGATGACAGACGACGTGGCTGACAGCATGCTCTCCCCAGTGAGAGTGTCAGGCTTTAATCTCCATATTTGGCAGCAGAATCACAGGGTACGCTTCAAACGGTGGACCTCACGCTGATATCCTTTGGACTAGCAAATGAGAGTCACCTTTCAGAGGCACTGTGGCCATCCGACTATTTACCAAAAGCTGGCTTTTCCCCTGCACATTATGCTCTGTTAAAGTGCTTTGCAGGAAGGCCCAGTTAATTAGTCAATGTTTAAGTATAGCTATACTATATACTGATCTGTATTTATGAAAGAAGATCACCTCCATTAGGGAGAATGGACTTCTTTAACTATTAACCCCTTGGATAATTATACTCAGAGATACAAAAGTGCACTTCATGTGCATTTGCATCGATATGACAAGAAATTTTAACCTTTATATCGTAATTTCTACTGCGTTTGCGGCATAAACTTTTGCACTGCTACAACAATTGATTGCTGCCTGTATCACTTTTAAAGGTGAATGTAGTCTTGCGTAGCAGTTATGTGCACCCCTGATTATACCCTTAACTCAGTTCCAGGTTTGAAATCTTATTATCATGTTAATAAACCTGATTGGCAGTCCTGACTCTGAATTTGATTAGTGGCTTTGATTGAGAAACACTTTATCTGACTCTCCATATCTAAATCCACTATGAAAGCACCTTAAGACATTGAGTCATCGTTCATGGTTCTTTGGGATGAATTAGACTAGGAGTGTCAGACTCCAGTCCTGGGGGGCCGGAGTCCAACACATTTTTGGGTTTCCCCTCATTTAACAAACCTGATTCAACTCCTATGACACAGCTCTTGCGCTGTATCATTTGTGGTGGAACAGGGAAAGAACTAAGCTACACATGGCTCCACCCCCCCAGGACTGGAGTTTCACACCCCTGAATTAAAGGATTCGGCTTCCTCTGATGGTTCTGTGCTGAAGGCACATTGCCAACCGGTTGCACGGTGCTCTTAAGCCTTTTCACACAGTCGCATGTCACCCATCCTCGCATGGTAGCCTTCGTGAAATGCACTCGGGTGATGGATCCCTGTTGTGGGGGGGGGGGGGGGGGGGG
>JAODUD010000113.1:267790-283969 GCA_026784285.1 Stomatorhinus walkeri
TAACGCAAAGGAGCCCTAACACCTTTGTCTCAAAAGACCGACGCAGCCTGATCCCCTTTGTTCTGATTTTCAGTCCTTGAGTGCATACTGAAAGCACTCAAGCTTTCCTACTCCGATGTCATGACAAGCAATATCTACTGCCAGCAACCCTGAAGACACGCTACATCGGCAGCTTACCAAATGAAACACCGCAGAAAAAAATGTTACGTCTTTTTTCCCCTCCACTTTGAACCGTTAACGTTATTTGTAATTTTTAAAAAGTATCTGCATTTATACTTTTGTGCGGTCCTACACAATATATCCGTAGAGAAGGATCAGTTCGTGTCCTTTTATCCTTCATTTTGATTAATAAAATAAACTTTAGTTGATCTTAGCTTAAGTTGATGATTGTGCAATTGTGCCGCAGTTTCCGAGTTATCCACTTAGACAATATGGGGAAAGTCACAGTAAAGTAGATAAATTAATTGCATAAGTTTAAGGGGACTCCTATAAGCGACACCAATTGTTCAGTGTAAACAGGGTGTTTCACTCTAAACGATCCTGCCGAACAAGTACATGAAATGTGATATGGTGAAGTGGGAGTAAACGTAGACACGAGACAAACTCGGGTCGCACCTCCTACAACATCTTGCATTATGTTTATATTTTGTTAAAAAAAAAGAAAAAAAAAACAACTTGCATTATGTTTGTATAATGTTAAAAAAAGACAAAGAAAACAACTTGCATTATGTTTGTGTGTATAATGTTAAAAAAGAGAAAGAAAACATCTTGCATCATGTTAGTATATTGTAAAAATAATAATAATAAAAAACACCTACAGAGCTGGGGGGTGGGCGTATCTGCATGTGACCGTCACGGTACCGCTCTTAAAGCGAGCGATCGTGTTTCGTTTCCAAACACTGTTCTGGTAGCTACAACACTTTCGGAAGTAAGTATATTTGCTCCTATAAATAATAATAAAATACACATTTTTCAAGTAATTCAGGTTGACGTACATTTACATAAACTTAACTTGCATCATCCATGCAGTCTGCCGGTTGCTTTGCTGTTATTAATCTATGCATATATGTTTTTTATCTCGACTTCTGTAGTTTACCATATTGGCAGGAGTTGCACTGAGTGAATTATATTGTTTAAACGCATTAATCCAGTGCTACATGTAGGTTTTATTTTCATTTATGTAGAAAAAAACATGTATTTTCGAAACGATTTTCATGCGTTACGTAACAGCACAATATTAATGACAACAGCGAGGTTTGCAGAATTCATTATTAATCTAAAGTAGCATATCAGTACTTTTCGCAGATGATTCTGCACTTTAAATAGTCAAAAGGAAATTGAGAATATGCTAAAATGCAAAGTCCGTGTTTGTGGACTATGTACCGACACGCTTCGCTTCAGCTGGTCAGTGTCAGATCCGGAACTTTAAAAAATTTGCATTAAAGTTTTGTATATCAGATGTTTTTCATTCGACCACAAAATGATAGCATCCACCATCCAGAGGGCATCCAGATTTTATACTGAATCTCAGTGTAGCGTACTCATGTCGGATGAAATCTAGATCGACGCGGGAGATAAACTAATCGCGTTATCTCCAATGGAGACGACGGGAAAACAAATGTTGTACGTTGTTCAGATAAGGCCCCTTGGAATGAACCGCACTGCGTCCTTAATACCAGATATACCAGTAACCGTCATTCTTTCTCATTTCAGTGCCTCCTTACACCATTACCTACTTCGCTGTCCGAGGTATGTGCACGATAAATAAACGGTATCATGCTCCCAGTTTAAAATTTTTGGTCTCCCCACTTAACATTTTTTCCTGACTTTGTGTTTAATAAAATAAATATTCGCACATAGACTAATCTGGTTAACATTGTATAAGCTTCTCGAAATAATGTGCCGTCCGAATATTTTACCTTTGGTATTATTAATTGCAGTTGTTTGCAATAACGTGTTCTCAGCTGATAGGCGCTATTCAGGCGTCTCTAGCCTGGGACACTGGGGGCTGAAACCCCGAATGAATCCTAACGAGCCCCTAATGGTTTTAGCTCGGATGTTTTTTTACAACCGTACTTTCCCTTAGAGAACCGGGACCAAATCCCAGACCTTATATCAAAATCATAGCAACGATCCTTTGGTAAAGTCATTAACTTTATAATCAGAGTTTTTGTATTTGTAGTATTTCTGCCTATATTACATATACAAATGGTCATCACCTATACAAAAGATATTGCTGTATCCTAACATTTTACTGGAAAGGAAAGGAGTTAAAGGGATCAAAAATCTAAAAAAACAGAATTGGACATGGTTGTCATGCACTTTACGTTGACAATATTGTGTGTGCAGGCCGTTGTGGTGCTATGAGGATCATGATGGCGGACCAGGGCCAGAAATGGAAGGAAAACGTGGTGACCTTTGACCAGTGGATGAAGGGTGACCTCAAAGCCACCTGTGTAAGTGGAGGTTTGGTGACGATCAGCAAAAATGGCACCGTATGAGCTGCAGCGACATGTACGAGCAAGTACCTGCTTTCAGATAAAAATATGAAAATATTCTGTGCTGAAATTCTGGAATAATTTCACATCTGGAAGGCTTTGTTCACCCCATGTAGACTGTAATTCTTTGAGAATCATAGTAGCATTACCCATATCCACTGGGTCTAAATTTGACAATGGCCATTTAAGAAATTCATCCCATTTTATCTATATTTTGATTTCTTCAGGTATTTGGACAGCTTCCAAAGTTTGAAGATGGTGATCTTGTCCTGTTCCAGTCAAATGCTGTTCTGCGTCACCTGGGTCGCAAGCATGGTAAGTTGCTTTGTCCTTCTGATGAAGCAGAAAAGCTCATGCTTTGTCATTGGGTTACTTGCACGATATGTTCAAAGCCTTCCAAAATTTCTTTATATATTTCATTTTAACCACAAGTTGCTCAAAGTATTTTGACAAAACATTTCAGATTTTAACTGTCATTTAACTGATGCCTTTACATTTGTTTATATATCAGACACGTTTGTCAAAAAGTTGTAAGAGTATCCAAGTTTTATCGCATGTTTTTTAGTTTATATGTTTACTTGCAGTTGTATGATTCACTAGAGCAATTCAGATTAAGTTCCTTGCTAAGCGGTGTTCTTGCAGTACCCCTTATGGAACCTTTGTTCGTATTCCACACAGCTGCGCCACCTGCTGTCCCAGAAAATTATGGCATTTTTTTAGGTGTCATGTTCAGTCACAGCATGGCCATTTGCAGAAATTTCCCAATAGCACTGTGGTCTATGTTACTGCTTGGCATATTTCTGGAAGTGGAACTATTTTTTTCCTACAGGGGCATATGGCAGTAATGACAAAGAGGCCGCTCTTATCGACATGATGAATGATGGTGTTGAAGACATTCGTGTGAAATACCTTAAAATGATCTATCAAGACTATGTAAGTATATGTTGAGCAACTTAGCTATAACTATGCCAAAAGGCAGGAAGATGAATATTTATTTTTTTAGTGTTGAATATTCAACTTTCTAGTAATGTGTTTCATTTTTTCTACCATGCTTAGGACACTGGTAAAGACCAGTATATCAAAGACCTGGCTGGACTCCTGTCAAAGTTTGATGCTGTCCTAGCTAACAACAAAAGTGGCTTTCTTGTTGGTGACAAGGTAACTGATCTTGTTAGTCTTAAACACTATCATTGCAAAGTATCTTAAGTTCTTTAAAAACAGCCCTTGAAACAACTTTAAATGAAGTAGGTTAGTCTTCTGATTCTCCACGATTGCTCACATTTACCTTTTAATACTGAAACTGATTTAGTACCATGAAAACTAAATCTGGTTTAATATGGAGTACAAGTGAATTTGCCAACAATTGTTTTGAAAATCATTTAAAAGCATTTTAAGTAAAAATTGATTGAGTCTGAATTTGTAATTTCCTTTTAATCATATAGCCATATAAGCTTCCTCCTTCCTTATCAAGATCTTGTTATAACTTGGTCAACTGACAGAGTCCCAGCTTTATTTACCCTTTTCTGTTTAGATTTCCTTTGCAGATTACAGTCTCTTTGAAGTCCTGCTCAATCACCAGGTCCTGTGTCCCTCCTGTCTGGATTCTTTTCCTGCCCTGAAAGGTTTTGCAGCGATGATGGCTGCTCGTCCGAATATCAAGGCTTTCCTTGACTCTGATGACTACAAGAAACTGCCAATCAATGGCAATGGGAAGCAGTGATAAATCATGTCTTTTTTGTCTAGTGCACATAATTGGCTACTGTATCTTTGTAGTTAACCAGCTTCCTCTGTGCAGCTTTATGCATTCCTGATATGAGAACCTGTACCAGCAACAGCTGTCTTAATAAACTGAATTGCATTTGGCAGACTACTATACATGCATTGATCCTTTTATTGTGGCTACGTAGATTCTCAGTCTTAGGATACTCAGAACATTATTTAAAGAAGCACATCCTACAGTTTCAAAAAAGCTTTCAACTAAATTTCCCATGAAAAGTAGTGTATATGTATTGTAAACCAGAACATTACATTTTCTAAAAATGAAACTTAACGACACAAATGAAACTATCACGTAAGGTTCCAGAAAAGCAAATAAACTAATATACAAATAAATTCGAGAAATCCATAAACTCCAGACTGGTCATCATTATAAAGCTTGTTTAAACAGGAAATAAAATGTGAAACTACAGCCAACTTTACACAGGGAAATGTGACTTTTTGGTAGTTAAAATGTAGTGAAGGAATTTTACATTTTATGAGAAACACTTCTTTCAATTCAATACATCACGAATAGATATTAACGAGACGTAATATTCTTTAGCACTAACGGCTTATTGGTGCATGTTTCTAATACGACCACTAAGTGTGTAACGCCACCTTAATTCCATTGGAGGAGAGCGAAGGAAGTGACGTTTTCGTTGCGCCAGAATAACAGTGCCGTATCCCGGTACAAACAGAACTAGACAAATTGGTTAAAATACAAAAAGCAAAGTACAGAATGTCGTTGGAAGAAATTGTTAATGACATCCCTCAACTACAGGAACAGGAGCAAGATAGGGAAGAAAGCGAGGGAGAGCCAGAAACGGAGTATTACGGAGACAGCCAATCGAAGGGCGGATATGTATTTTACAGGTTTGCCGTTGCCGTCTCCATTCTTGGCATCTTCTGCGGTGCACGTCGCTTTTGACACATCCCGTCATTTTTGCTGATATTAACGCTTTACTCGTATCCAGTAAAAGTAAAAGTGCTTTGACTTGATTTCCCTTTCGTTTCAAAAGAGGCAATAAAAAAGAAACAATTTTTGCATGAGTTGCTAATGGTGAAGCAGGGTTGCAGAATCTCACGCATCTGGCGTGACACTCGCGTTTTCAGACTCACGCTCACGCCGGAAATCTTACAGAAAATCTATATTATTCCAGTATAAACCTAAAATTGGCTACATCAAAAGCGTTGGGGTAGTTTTCAAACCCTACGGATTATTTACAGGGTGATAAAACTGTTACATGCGTGAGTATGTGTGTGCGCAGACTTGTCTCGAAATGAAACACGCACGCCAGATCGCTGACTAAGGCTGACAAACCTGATGAAGCGTTTATACAGTCCGAATTACTTTTGTGGAGAAAGTTTTAAATATGGAATGTGGAGTTTTACGTGACTTATTCATGGGGTCCACGTAAGCAGCTTAACTTCTTTGACATAAAGTGAAGTATTGATGTTTACTGTTGCCGAGAGGTCCCTAAGAATCCTTAAGAACGACTTTAAATGATTTGTTGAATACCTGCTCTATGGCATTTGAAACATGGGGTATTTCTCAAACCAAGAACAAGATCGTACTTGTGATCTTGGCAAGCGTGGTCTTGCTAATTTCCTCCTAAGATCGTGAGCATGCAGTAACGTAACGTATCTGTACATTTTGGACTCCGGGATGCGCTTGATGACGCGTTGGCTGCTAATGTCATTTCAGAGATCGGAAGGAATGGGCTGATCTTGAGCCAGTACCGCAAGACGATGGCCCCAATCCCGTGGTGAAGATTGCTTATTCAGAAAAGTGTAAGAGATCCTACGCTAATTAAGGTCACATGCTATGACAGTAAACGTGTTTCTTTTAAACCGAAGTCAAGCTAATTCGCTTGGTCTTGCGAAGTGTTAAGTTCAGATTTTGACTGCTGACAGCGATCGGTCATCACTGTAGTATTACAGTAATATGAAAAGCAATGGCGTTTTACCCCAACGAAAACCACGTATTTTGGTGCCCCTCCCCCCCCCCCGACATATAGTGCCCCCAGCCGGACGCAAATAGTCACTACATCGGGGTGTCTAAATGAAATTTCCTTTCGTTACAATTATATGAGTGGCCAAGTTGAGTGTTGATTTGGTCACCACAATGGCATACAGAATTATTTTACTAAGGTATACTTGTGTGATATAAAAATGTCCGGAAGAGGCACTGAGAAAAGACGTTTTTAGTTGCATGCCATTTAATGATGTGATTTGTGGTTTCATTTATTTAGCATAACTTTCCTTTCAGTTTCGGATGTGTATGACTACTTACGAGCTCTGCTGAAGAATGACGAGAAAAGCGAAAGGGCATTTGAACTGACCGCTGATGCAGTAGATTTGAATGCTGCAAACTACACAGTATGGTAAGTTTATACTGTACACAGTAGAAGGGTGGTGATCTTATAGTGGATATAACATTTCACATTTTGATGTTTAGGGTGCAGGCAGCAGAGCTTACTAAGTAGTAGCGTAGTTGCTATTCAGTTGCTGTCGCATCACAAATTGCTTTTGAAGCAGCATGACCGGATGCCAGGTGTTTCAGTCAGCAGCTGTTCACTTTTAAGTCTACAGCTGATGCTGACATATGCTTTGTTTTCTACCAAAGCAGTAGAGTCGATATCTAAATGTTCTTTTTTTTTAAATGATATATGGAAAAACACACTCAAGTCACAAGGAATTATTGCCCCTGCACAATGTTGGTTAACCAAACGTCTGGACTAGGAAAGGATTGGGCTATAATTGTATAGTCCAGATCATTGCAGCCTTTGTTATAGCTGAACTGAGAGAGACTGAGATGATTTTAGTATTGAGGCTCAAAAGTCACATTTGAGGTAGTATAATCAAACCCCACTACATATTACTGATGGCAACACTGGAGTTTTCTCATTGTCGTTTAACATGTTTGTTAATAACTGTCAGTTACATCTAAGCATTAAGCTCCCCCTCCCGGTCTCCTGACTTTCACTGCCACCCAGGGAATCAATGGGACAAAAGTGCAATACCCTGAGGAGTCAATGAAATTATTGTAAATAGAACCACTCCAATACTATTTATATGCTCCCACCTTTTGTATACGTTTGCACGCAGAAACACAAAAAATTTATTGACCCGTATTGCTTGTGTTCTTACTTTGTATTTGTGTGTAGCTTAATATGCAGATCTATGCTAGAGTTGTGTTGAATCTGCTTCAGGGAGCACACCTAATTTCATGGTACATTCCTGCGATGACAATGAAAGGCATTCTGACTGTAATTCTAATGTTGACTGTGACTGCAAAATGAAGAACAAGTGGCCAAGAGTTAGATATGAGTTTTATATATATACAATTAAATGCATGACAAGTTATCTTTATATATGTATTTTTGCTTCTGTGGTCCTCTTAGGCATTACCGCAGAGTCTTACTGCAGGCTCTGAAAAAAGACCTGCACGAAGAGTTGAGGTACATCACCGCCATCATTGAAGACCAGCCCAAGAACTACCAAGTCTGGTAAACACCATCTCCTTATCTTCTTCAACAAAAGTGACTTTTTTTGTCTCTGAATATCTGTGACTTCTGGATCTTTGCAGAGGAATACAGGGCTCCCTTTCTTGAAGGTTATTTCAATGAACAAGACACCTCTTCCACATTAACAGTATTGAAAGGTTGTTGAATTGGTAAATTCTGTGGTAATGAGCAGAAAATCAATTGCGTACGGCAATTTAAACGAGCCTCTTCAAGGGCGCATCGTGCAGCCTGGACTGACCTTGCCGGTTGACCGTAGCTGGTAAACCGATTTGTATTTGATGTGAACTGTAGTCTCTCCTTGCATCAGGCACCACAGACGCATGGTGGTCGAGTGGCTCCAAGAGCCCTCAAAGGAGCTGAATTTCATCGCGGACATCCTCAGCCAAGACGCTAAGAACTATCACGCTTGGCAGCACCGACAGTGGGTCATCCAGGTAAGTCTCGACTCTGGAGTAGGATGGTATGGCTGTTGCTTTAGACATGATAGGTAGTTACTTCAGTGCTTACATCCATCACAGATTTATTTAGGTGACACATATCCAAAGTGTCATACGATGAAGAAAGTATGGTCATCCGGTGCCTTGGACAATTGGGGTTGAGTGCGTCTGTTTGAAGTTCAAACTGTAAACCAATACAAATGGAATTATCCCTCAATAAATGGGTATGCGTGATCTAATACAGTGGACCTGCACTGTGCCTCATTTAGTATTTTTGTTTGTTTAAAAATAAATGAATATATGATAAAGATATTTAAAAATTCAAAAGACCAATCTGATAGCTGAGTGGCGTCCGAGTAGCACTGGCTTTCCCATGAGGTCACTCTCATATCTTGTGTAAATGAGCTTAGAAATTTAATCTTGTCTGGCTGTATGCTGAAGGTTGCACTGGGGTTTAAATGTAAGAGGTTCAGGTACCAGTTGATAAATACTTTAATCCAGGCCCACCCTTTTGACAGGGACGTTTGTTCGGATACGGCAATCTCAGGTTGTCTGCACGCCGGCTTTTGTGAACCTCGCGTTTGTGAGAGTACAGCCTGAGGGAGGGGGGGTCCGGTTTATTGTGGCTGGACCTGGTTACTAGGGGGTGGGGCTCATTGCCACTGCGTTTGGCCAGGAATACAAGCTATGGGACGGAGAACTGGAATACGTGGAGCAGCTACTGGAAGAGGACGTGAGGAATAACTCGGCCTGGAACCAGAGACACTTTGTCATCTCCCACACCATGGGCTACTCGGACCCGGCCGTGCTGGACCGAGAAGTGCAGTGAGTCCCGGCCTGGGGGCTCAGGGCTGATGATCACATGGGCCTCAACCGTCGCTGTGCAGTTCCCATTTAGCTCCCCAGTTGTCGCTGTAACCTGGGGAGGAGTCTGTGCTGTTAGTCAGTACGATCACATTTGGCATGAATGATAAAACAAAAAATGAGAGATTTCAGTGAGAACATTCTGTCCCGAGATATAATTCACATTTTTGACTATGTTGAGATGAAGCTCAGCAGTGTGGTTATGTCCCAGAATTCCCAGTTTTTACTGCAGATGAAAGAGAAATGCAAGTGCTGTACGGTTGTGACTCGTTTAAGATTAATGAGCCTTTAATGGCTGCGGCCAGCCTCCTGTTTCATTCTCAGTGACTATACTATACATAAGCTGTATGAACATGGCCTGCTTTGCTCTTCACTGGCTATGTAGAGGCATTTACTTCCTTAATATTTTATCTAAGGTAATCAGGGGCTCTTTTTGAAATGAATCTTGTTTTACTTTCTTGTTTTTTATGGAAAAAAAGTTCCAGAATTTGCATGTTTTTGCAGGTACAGCCTAGAACAGATCAAAAAGGCTCCACACAATGAAAGTGCCTGGAGCTACTTAAAAGGGTATGTGAGAATGACTTTTTCATAACAACAATAAATGAATAATACCAAAGAAATATTTGAAATCGTGCATAGATCTGATGTAGTTCCATATGTGAACAGTAGATGCCGCAATTGTCCTTATTGACGTGTCTTTGCTTAAATTGCCGCTTGGAAGCACCTCAAGGGAAATACGCTTCAGTAAGCCTAAATACTCTGTTCTGAGGCTTGTGATATTTCAGAATGACTTTATTTTACTCTATAAGTATATATGTTGAGACAGAAACACCTCTTTGATATTTTAATCTCCAAAACATGCAAGAACTCATTGCAAGTGAACACATTTCCTGTTGTAAACTGCAGGTACCTTTGGTTTTCATCTTACTCAGGAAATTCAATATGAAAATGGAAGCGCTTTATCCATCTATCTATCTAATCTATCGTTTCATATACTATAAAAATGTAAGTTTATGTTACGTAAGTGGAGTGATCATGATCATTGTCAGCTGCCGACAAACGTATGTCATGTAATATATCTCAGTCAAAGCTTTAAAATGATGTGCCTCATGTGCTTAAAATGAATAAATGATACTACTCTTCCAGACATGCAAGTAAGATCTGCTCTGCACTTAGTGAGTCTGCTAAGAGACCAAATTATCCCCCAGAGAAGACTGATAATCAGCATTTTAAAAGCAGTGACTCATTTGTATTGCGGACGGCACTGAATTAAATTCAGCTTTAATGACCTCTTTTGTGAATTAGTGTCTTTATATACTTTGAAGATTGAACAGTTTGGTCAGGATGCATTTTTGAAGAGATGAACGCATGTGTTGGCAGACTTTCTCTTTCTGAAGTGCTTCTGTAAGGGATCAAAGTGAAATTCACGATTGAGACATCACTTGTCCATTAGTGTGGGTTTTTTGCAAGTGGTAAAAGGCATTCAGATCTACTGGCTGGTCTAGACTCAGTGTAAAAATGTATTATTTTCTGTATAATGTAACCTTTTAAATCATTTCCTGTAGCAGGTATGATTCAGGGTTGTTTGCTTATGGGTTATATGTGATTCAGTGTTTTGGTTTGTGTGTATAGCACTATACCACATGACTTCTGACCCAAGAAGAGGCTGGCTTTTTTATGCAAATGTGCTGGGGGGCGTGGCCTGCTGATTGGTTTTCTCACCCTCTGCTTAGGATCCTACAGGACCGGGGCCTGTCCACGTATAACGGGCTGCTGGAACAGCTGCTGGAGATGCAGAGTAGCCTCAGTTCACCCTACATGACAGCTTTCCTGGTGGACATCTACGAGGACATGCTGGAGGGTGCCAGCGGTAGCCAAGAGGACACCCTCAAGAAGGCCTTGGAGGTGGGGGGGGGGGGTGATGAATCCCGTGGGGGTGATAGGGTTAATGGTTTTCCTGGAGGAGATACCATAGAGGGAATAATATACAATTTGTCCAACCAGGAGTGCAGCTGCACTAGGGTAGATGTTAATACAGCACAACGAAAATGTTGCAGAAATGTTTTTGTCTTTCTATTTATTTGGGATCATCCATCCATCCATCCATCCATCTTCTAACAGCTTATCATGGTCAGGATCATGACAGATCTGGGCCCAATCGGCTTAAAGCAGAAGGCAGGAGTACATCCTGGATGGGAGGTAGTTAGATACATGTTCTATTAAAGAAAAGCCCTAACGAGCCTTGTCCTCCATGGAGTAGAAGGTCGAGATGAGGGCCTGCTATCTTCTGTTCTACCAGAGGTTTTTGTTGAGCTCTGCTGGGCTTATTTGAGCCTGAGTGAGAACAGCTGCATTAATCACCTGCCCGGCTGCTCTGGGTTGTCATCAATAACTGCCCAGCTGAGATTGCGTTGATGTTTTTCTGACCTCTGGTTTATCTGGAGGTGCCGCTTCTGCTTTGGGGGTTAGGCTGGGGAAGGGGGTGGTTCTTGCACGGTGACCCAGTTTGGTGACATACACTTATTTGGAGATATATTTAGTATTTAAGATTCTTTTAGAAGAGGGGAGTGGGATCCCCCAAAATGGGGGTTTGTGAAGGAATATGCATGTCTACCAATGTCCCTAGCCACTGGTTTAAAAATCTTGTTGTACTGAAAAACAAAGTACGTATACCTAAAAAGAAAAAGGGTTGTCTACAGGGAGATAGCGTGTGCACGGCTCTGGGGCATCCTTGACAAAAACCGAATGCCAAGGTTGCTGGGAAGAAATCCAGAATTCGAAGGAACTTTCACATTCACTTACCGAAACATGCATTCCTGCGTATTTTGAATATCTTCCCTCCAGCAGTCGGCCGGTCGTCTCCTCGAACGGCAGAGCAACACCTCGTATATGCCGCGCGCGTCGGGCTTGATTGGCGTCCGTGGGAGGACGCCTCCGTCACGGCGCCGTCCTCGGGCCTGTCTGCGCTCGTCATCGTCAGCGTGGGTCAGACGGCGGGCCCCAGCCTCAGAAATGTATCACAGCAGCAGACAGGCTCTGTATAACTAAGGCTGGGGGGGTTATTTCAATTAGTCGTTAAAAAACATGCTTATTTTAAGAATATCATCTTTATGAAGCACACGTATGTGGAAAACTGACTTGTTTTAAGACTGCAGTTTGGATTTACTGTCTGTCACTTATCGACATGATTTTTCTCACTGAAGTCCACAGTCTGTTGAATTTAATATGCTTTGCTTGTCCCTTTAAATCATGGTCTATACTATAAGACTCCACAGGATTTGATTGGTCCCATTCTGTCCTATCACTCTCTTTCACCTCTCTCTCTTTCCCCCCCTCTCTCTTTCCTCCTGCTCCTTCTCTCTCTCCCTCTTTCCTCCTCCTCCTCTCTCTCTTTCCTCCTCACTCACTCTCTCTCTCTCTCTCTTTCCTCCTCCTCCTCTCTCTCTCTCCTCCTCACTCACTCTCTCTCTCTTTCCTCCTCCTCCTCCTCTCTCTCTCCTCCTCACTCACTCTCTCTCTCTTTCCTCCTCCTCCTCTCTCTTTCCTCCTCCTCCTCCTCTGTCTGTTTCCTCCTCACTCACTCACACACTCTCTCTTTCCTCCTCCTCCTCTCTGTCTGGTTCCTCCTCACTCACTCACACACTCTCTCTCTCCCTCCCTCCTACCCCTCCCCCAACAGCTCTGTGAGCTCCTGGCCATGAAGGAGGACACCATCCGCAGAGAGTACTGGCGCTATGTTGGCCGTTCCATGCAGAGCAAGTATGGCGCCAGAGAGGAGGCGGGAGAGCCGTCCCCAGCTGAACCCAAGGAGAAGGCTGAAGACGACTAAACGGGGGTTGTACAGTCCCGACCCCCCCCCAAACCCCCAGGCCACCTGCCCCTCTGTCACAGTTGGAAATGACTGAGGGCCTTCAGTGAGGCTAAAGATTTTAAACTGGCAGCAGTCTAGTTACCACACTGGTAATACTACTTATCCTGAAGAACTGGGTGGGGGGGCGGGGGGGGGGCAAAATACTTAAGTCAAAGAAGCTTCTTATGTCTTTAGGCTGGGGTGTTGAGCGCATCCATCATTTGACTTATCTGCTTATCAGAAGTAACAAAAACCGTAAGTGTGAAGTTGCGTGCGGTTCAGGATGAGTCCACATGCTCGCGTACGCGTGTGTTCTGGCAATCCGGTGTCAGGTTAATTACAGCACTTAACCCTGAAGCGGAGGGCATCTAAGAACGTCTTGTTCAAGGAAGGGGAACAGTGGCTCTAACCGTTAACTGAAACAAGCCTAAACATTGTGTAATCGAACTGCATTGCTTAGACTGTGATGTCTTTTGTACGCTAGAAATAATTATAATTGTTCCAAACAAAAAAAGCTAATCTTGTATTTTTTCCCCTTTTGTTGTTTTTGGGTTTTTATTCTTCAACAACATACAGAACCATTTCGGATACATCTAATTAGGGCGGTGTCAATCCCATTATGATTTTCAAAGCATAATGGCTTGGACTGGGACTAAAAAGGGTACATTTTGCCAACTATATCATGGGTGTAATCAATCCAGCCATAAATGGATGGGGCCCTCAACCCGCCTCTGTGCTCAACCCAAAGTCATGCTCTTGCATTATCCCTGATTGCCAGTTCAGCCCTGTGTTGGATACAAACACACACACACACACACACACACACACGTGGGGACTCCCAATCCGATTTCAAACCCCACTCTGAATCTAGGAAATTAACGAGGTTAAAAGCTTTATAACAAGAAGAACACATCACAGGAGCACCTGATTCTTTTAACTAGAGAAGGTTTAAAGGATCACGATTGAATGTAAATAACCTGCAAATGCAGTTACAGCAGAAGGATCATGTGAAGCATCTCAATAGAGCCGATTACAGTAATTTCATTAGAAGCCTTAAGGGTTACAGCATTCAACAGTCTTTTTTTCCCCCGATTCTCTGGACGCATTTTGCTAACGGAAAACGGAGGATCAGGCTTCAGAAAACTGCTGGGAAGATGCCAGTGTTGGAATAAGTGGTGAGTCAACACTTCACACTCCAAAACACAACCTCCGCTTCTCCGCATGGGGGTTAGTGGGTGGGGCCAAGCACTCCAGCGCTGTGCATTCGCATCTGCCTCTGCACGTCTGCAGGGGTGGATTTATCGCGTTGTTTCCATGCATCTCCTCAAATGACTGCAGCATTTCACCTGCTATTTAAGCAGGGTCGGATGCTTGAAATTAACCCCTCCCCCAGGTCTCAAAGCACCCCTATTTAAAGTCCCATCTTCCTCTCAGTTTTTTCTTTCTTTCCCTGTGTGGTTTAGAATTCACTCGGGATCTTATCCAGAATCCTCCCCCATTGGGGGCCTGTTTCAGAAAGCAGGATTTGTTAGCTGGATAACTTGTTGGGTTTAAGGTACCCCGGTTTAAATAGATTTTATCTTCGTCCACTTACATTTAGCCCAGGCTACCTTAAATCTGACGAGTTTTCCAGCAAAGCAGGAAATCCTGCTTTTTGAAACAGGTCTCTGATGCTAATGGTTTTAGCTGCTCTTGATTCGGCCAACAGATTATTAACCATCCCGTTGCATCTTGGCTCTGTCTACACCATTTAACTAGCGAGATCTTCCCAGTGTTTATTTCTGACCCTCCACGTTACATCGACACAGTCCCAAACAAACACAGAAATCATTTTGCAAGTTGCAAAGTGCTTCCTTGTTTTAGGATAGATGATGAAGATTGAAGATGTTAATTTTCAGCTATTTCTCAGTGGTACTGCATATGACTTTGTGTGGTTTGTTCCCTTAGAGACATGTGGCCCCGGAGGAGGGTGATTCCCTGTTTCTCCAGTTTCCTAGGAGATGTTGAAATCTGCCATGATGTTTTGCTGGTGTGCATGGTTAGCTGGCTGTGCGCTAAACATGCCGGACGTGGGAAGGGATGCCGACTGGTGCTGTGCTAATGGACTGCCTGCTTTCATGCACCCAATCGACCACAGCAGTCCCCTTCGGCTCTGGTTGCGAGCCTGAGCGCATCAGCCCATCTGTCAGTCACAAAGGGTGGCAGGTCTACCCAATTACCGTTATACCATGGAGACTGCTAATGAAAACCAACATTAAGGTTCGTTGCATGCAGCACAGACGTTTTGGAAAATCACCTCAGCTGGTTATTAAATTCTGCACCCACATGAAAATCCCATAAAAACCTAGTAATAGTATGTAACTTAAATATTTCCTTTTCTCATTTGATGAAGGACTTAAAATCTGTGGATGTTCTGTAATGTGCTACTCAGAGTCAGTCTACAGATTTTATATTAGGGCTTTACAGTCTTCCTGTCAAGATCAATATTAAACTAGATGGGAAAACATCATGCTGAATGGCTTGGAGATTATTGTAGACATTCCATCTTTTCGTTTTAAGGGTTTTATTAGCATAATTTCAGCCAGGTAGGCTTGGGTTACGTAATGAATTAAAGTTAGTGAATGGGCTTTTTTTTTTTTTTTTTTGCATCAAAGGGGTTTTTTGCAGTTAATATTTCCTGCAATTGAAAAGAGATGCAGGTGCTGTGGTGTCCATTTAGGATGCCTCGCCCAGGCTAATTAAGAGCTTCCTCCCATAGCGACTACTGCTAACAGATAAGTGACCGGGTCATTCATGGAGAAACACGGAAAGAGCGAGACCTGGCTCTCGGATGTCTGCGCAGAGTGAAATTATCACCAGGCTGCTTGACAATTTCTATAGAGATCATGTTGGAGCCAGCGGTATTTTATTTGACTGGCATCCTGTCTGGGGTGTATGCCTGTTCTGTGCCCTGTGGTGCTTGGAACATAGTAACAGTGTTAGACATGACAATAGAATAGAATTGAATCAAATCCATCCATTTTGTATACTTGCTGGTACTATGCAGGATCCTGTGAGTCCGGAGTCCATCCAGGAAGCTACGGAACAAGGCAAGGAATAACCCAGGATGGGGCACCAACCCATCACAGGGCACAAGGCAGGGAACAACCCAGGATGGAGCACCAACCCATCACAGGGCACAAGGCAGGGAACAACCCAGGATGGGGCACCAACCCATCACAGGGCACAAGGCAGGGAACAACCCA
>JAODUD010000113.1:284069-302368 GCA_026784285.1 Stomatorhinus walkeri
CCAGGATGGGGCACCAACCCATCACAGGGCACAAGGCAGGGAACAATC
This sequence comes from Stomatorhinus walkeri, assembly GCA_026784285.1. NCBI lineage: Eukaryota > Metazoa > Chordata > Actinopteri > Osteoglossiformes > Mormyridae > Stomatorhinus > Stomatorhinus walkeri. Next base: position 284,118 of record JAODUD010000113.1, read on the forward strand.
CAGGATGGGGCACCAACCCATCACAGGGCTCACTATATGAATAATGTAACTTTTTTTTTTTTTTTTTAAATGGTGCAACAATTACTGTGCTGAGTAAAGTGGGTCATATGTACACACACACACACACACATATATATATATATATATATATATATACACACACACACACACACACATACATACAGTAAAACTTTACTTGAGGGGCCAATATTGTAGTAAATCCTACAAGTTTTAATGAACCAGAATACACGTGCTAGTTACATACTGATCCCATGTTTGTTCATCATTAATCATAACTATTCATGTATTTCATGCAGGTACTACATTCGTTCATGATTAGTAATTGAGCAGCAACTCAGCTCTTAAGTTACTTGTGCCTCTATGAATAAAGTCTTATCCAAACATACATATAGAGTACATGTGTACCAGGAGTCCAGCAGGACTGAACTGAAATGGCTGAGGAACCCTTGTGTGCAGTACGGATGGGCGTAGCTTCTTAAGGGTGCTCAGCAAGACTGACTCAATTAGTATTTAACAGCTGAATTTTCAGGAAAATTCTCTTACTACTACTACAAGGCTCTAGGTGGGACTTAAAGTAACAAGACAGACTAGCTGTCCGTTCCCTGGGGCTCTACTCAGCACCGTGTACAGCTCAGTATAGCGGACCTTCGTGTCAAAGGGCGGCAGACACAGCGACGGGCTGATCTTAATGTCTGGATTCGGCCCAGCTCTACATTAGAAGGCATGCGATTCTGGCGGACCGAGCCTAGACGCTACTCCGAGCGGTCTCATACTCGGCATGTCCGGGAAGTCCGTCTGGCATCTGTCTCGCTTGGGGTGCCTCTCTCCGTATGCATTATCGAGTTTCCACGGCCTGGAGTGGATGGCTGGCCCGTGGCAGAAATTCAATACAGATTGGGGGGGGGGGTGAGGTGGGGGCTTCATCGTCTGCCCTCCAATCCTGAAATGCGTACAGATCAAAAGATGTGGTTTGCAGATTTCTACACCGAGAAATGGGAGACGAGTGCAGAATTAAAGGCTTGGCTTGAAACATCAACATCCCGACGGGAGCTGGAGCTGACGCACTGGAAGCCGCACTGGAAGCGGCCAGACTCACGCAGCCACTCGCTGCATGCATTTTTAATGAAACAAAACTGAACTCATACCCACCCCCACCCACGCCCTTAGTAAGGCAATAAAGCAGGCTGCTCCAGGTGTGTCACTGGGAATACTAGTAAGTGGAATTCTTAAAATAAGCCCAGGGGCAGAGTCTTGCAGAGAAATGATGTACAGCTATACGTAGTGTGGTATTCGTGAGTCGTCCACACTGATTGGTTAGAGCAGCCCCTGGAGAGTAACAGGGCCAGCAGGGCTTCTGCTCATTCACGAATCCCCAAAACAAGAGAAGACTTTAAACTACAAAATGTTTCGCAAAGCATATTCAGACAGTGACTACTCACCTCAAACAAAACCTTTGCGCTTCTATAATTATACCATTATTTAGCACTAACTGGAAGCTATGCTGTAGATCAATTCTTCTAAATCAGTGGTCTCGAACTCCAGTCCTGGGGGGGCCAGAGTCCTGCACATTTTTGGGTTTCCCCTCATTTAACACACCTGATTCAACTCCTTGTGCTAATTACCACACAGCTGTTGAGCTGAATCATTTATGGTGGAACAGGGAAAGAACTAAGTTACCCAGGGCTCCGGCCCCCCCAGGTCTGGAGTTTGAGACCCCTGTTCTAAATGAAAAGAGTGGGAAAAATGGAGGGGGGGAAAGAAAACAGTCTTAACGTCTCATCAATCCCGTGCACCTGAGCGTGGTCTCATTAACTCAAGTGTTCTCAGGTGCATAAATCTGTAACCAGCTAATTGGATTGTTCCTAGCCATGGCATAGTACCGGAACGATCCAGGATCTTCTACTCTGTGACAAAATGGTTCTCTTTGAGCCAGAGAAATTCAAAGGCATGCTATTGATTAAAAAAGGCTTTCCTGCCGGGCAGTTTGTTCCTTTCCATGTCAAAGAAGTGTGTTTTTTCTTTGGCTCAAACATTACCACACATAAGCGGAGCTGTCAGGTGTCAGATCCAGCCACGAACTGTACTGCCGAGCAGAGAGGGAAATACCAGCGACGAACGTGAGAGAACCACAAGCTCCCTCCGCATGCTTCCACTCAGACGCTGCAGTCTGCTCATAATTAACCAGAGGCTTGTTTAAGACTTTGTACTGCAAACAATGTAAAATCCACACAGAAGGTATGGGTCAGCTGGCTGATTAAGTGGATCTTTTTTTGCTGTAAGAGGAGTATTTGCAGTGGCAGAAGTAGGTACCAATGCTTTGGGTATTCTAGGTCCTAATTTTGAAGTTTTGGTACCTGGGGGGCAGTGATTAGCAGTGCTGCCTCACACCCCTGGGACCAGGGCTTGAGTCTCTGCTATGGCTCTGTGTGTATAGTTTGCATGGTCTCTCTCTCTGTCATCATGGGGTTTCCTCTGGGTACCCTGGTTCCCCACCCAGTTCAAAAACATGCTAAGGTTAATTGGAGTTATTGCCGTAGGGGTGAATGTTCCCTGCAATGGGTTGGTGGCCCATCCTGCTGTGTGCCCATAGGATCTAGACCCCATATGACCCTGAACAGGACAAGTGGTTTCGGAAAGTCGATGGATGCTTACCAGTGCAAAGGATTTTATAATTGGAAACAAATACATTTAAATATTTTATTGTGAGATGAAGATTAAAAGTAAAAAAAAGTGAAATAAATCAAGCCTTGGTGGTTTTAACAGTGATAGGTTCCAAGAGTTACTGACCATGGATATACAGATCGATTTATGATTCAAGCAATGCCAATGTATTTTCATTACCACTGGGACGGAGTTCGTCTGTCACCTTTCTTTGATGCCTTTGAGATGATGTGTGGCTCTCTGGGAAGCAGAACATGGCCCCTTAGTGTATCTGCACTAGAGAGAGAGTTTATTTCCCTTCTTCAGTGTCCTCCCGCTGATGCCTATGTACTGGTGCTTGGCTTGCAAGTATCCGTGAGGGGAAGCCTGGTACCGTAGCCGCGGGGCTTGGGGATGGCAGGGGTGTCTTTCTCTGCAGTCACAAGAGGGCGCCACACAGAACTTAATTTAGTTGGGGGGGGGGGGAATTAGGCTTTGAAAGCCATGGTGTTTGGGGATTTACAATTAGGGCCAATAAAATAAGCAGTGGGAAGTGAGTTACAGCAGTGGGTGACTGATGCTTAAACTTCCCATAGGAAACTAGTCAGACATAGCGAAGGGCGAAACAGCCACGGTGTTGCCGTTTCTGTAATGTGCCAGCTGTTCATACAGTTGTTTAGTCTGTTTTATAACGTTAATGCCCTACTGGGGCATCAAAGCTTAGTCTCCCTGAATAAACAAGAGTCCCAACAGCAGACTACAACCCAAACAATGCAATTCTTTCTCCAATAGAATTTAGGGCTGCACAATATCAGATTGCGATTTCCTCGCGATTAAATGCCGCAAGTGCAATAATCGACAGGGTTTTAGATGGCAGGCGAAAACATTTGTCTGGATGCCAGCTCTTCGGTAATATACACACTCAATTTAGTAAGCAGATTAGTAGCATGCGTAAAATATTAATGAGCCATGTTATGAGGCCCAAGAGTTAGTAATATGTATATAAGAACCATATTCTTATGCTTGGGTTAGCGGAGCGTGCCGCATGCTACTGTTTTGGTAAATCACGGAAGCGATATACACTGACGGGGTGGCATGGTGGTGCAGTGGTTAGCACTGTTGCCTCACACCTCTGGGACCTGGGTTCGAGTCTCTGCCTAGGTTACATGTGTGTGGAGTTTGCATGTTCTCCCTGTGCTGTCGTGGGGTTTCCTCTGGGTACTCCGGTTTCCCCCCACAGTCCAAAGACATGCTGAGGCTGATTGGAGTTGCTAAATTGCCCGTAGGTGTGACTGTGTGAGTGGATGGTGTGTGGGTGTGCCCTGCGATGGGCTGGCCCCCTGTCCAGAGTTGTTCCCTGCCTCGTGCCCGTTGCTTCTGGGTAGGCTCCGGACCCCCTGTGACACAGTAGCATAAGCGGGTATAGAAGATGGATGGATATGCACTGAAGTGGCGGTGAAGAAAGGGACTGATCAGCAGCCACAACATCGTTTGAAAGAGATATCATGGGTAAAAGGTAAAGAGATGTCAGTGGTGTGGTGGCGCTTGTTGCAGTTTCCCGCACGTTTATTAAACGGAAAGATAACCCGAATGCATACAAAATACTAATATTTTAGCCACACTACTAACCTGCTTACTAAATCATGGGCATAAGTAAATGTCCGAATAGTACCGAAAGGCCGGCGTCTGGCCAAATATTTCGCCCATCATCCGATGCCCTGGTGATTATTGTGAATGCGGTGAATAATCATGAACAAATCAAGATGTGATATAGTGCAGCCCACCTAATATTCCAGTACTCCAATCACGGCCCTCCCCACCTCCAGTTACCTGCGGCTTACTTGTCACATCCATGACCTGCTGTCTGAACATCTCGGCCCTGTTCTCCCTGGGGCGCGGTACCCACAAGCCTAGCCGCTAATTCATGGTTTTGATTCACTTTTGGACAGACTACAAGTGCTCTGGAGACTGGAAGATGGATGGAACATGACGCTTGTCTCAGTGTAATAACAGATGTGTGTATGTACTCTGTGACAGCAAATGCATTTGTCGGTATTCTTGTCTTTTAATCTGGGTGTAGCCGGGTGTCATGTTAGATATTGTGTGTTTGGAGACGGTGACAGCCGTAGGGTCTGAGATGATAAAAGCCATCCCGTGGGACACGTCACTCTCAGGTCAGCCGGCGTTGCCTTCACTTTGGGCAGCGCTCTGAGTCATGGTAAGCCGCTGTGACTCTGACGGGGGAACAGATTTCTTTTCCGTTGCTGCGATGAGAGCAGCTGAAGAGTAATCTCTGCCCAGTAAATGGAGCGTGAACGACAGCCCCGATTCGAATCGGGCCTTGCTCCTGACCTAGCAGATTTCAGGAAGTCCCTGTCACGTGACCTCGATCTATTCTGCGCGTCACTTAGCTGTGACGCGAAACCAGAGGAGGGCAGAAACCCACACGGCAGCTTCTGGAAAGTCCTATCGGTCTGAGTTGCACCTTTGGCATTTCTATCAGTCCATGTCGCAGTGACTGCTGCTCATATCTCAGCTGAGGGTCAGGCTGTGAACCATGCTGTCAAGATCTAAGCAGATGAAATACCACATTCCTCCCTTACACCCTCACTGCAAACTTAGCTTTCCAAGCAATGAGTAAAAACATGGTGGGAACCGTATGTAAAAAAAAGCTTCATTGTTGTAAAAAAAATGTATATCACTTTGGCTAAAAGTATCTACTAAAGAAAACATCAAATTATTATTATAAACAACAGCAATAATGATATAACAATGATGATGGCCTTATTGAACACACTTTAAATTATGTTTTCTTTCTGCTAGTCATGACCAAGGAAAAATAAACAACAAATGTAAATTTAAATTTGTCCTGTCAAAGTTGAAATTATCTACATACAGGCAGGTCTTGATTGATGTATGTAATCTGTTTCACAAACTCTCACGCAAGGAAAATTTACCTCACACCATTCAAGGCACCATATAGGACATAAAACACACAAGCTAAGAATTTACTAGCAATGCATACTAAAGAGCATGCACTAAATAACTGAAGACAACAAATATAAATATATTTATAGCACGTCTTTTGCATTAGCATTCCTGTGAAGTCTGCATATAGTACTGTGCAAAAGTACAGTATTAGGCAGCCAAAGAAAATAAACTTTAAATCATCTTCATGTTGGTATAAAACTGTGCTATTGTATCTTTCAAGGTGTCAGCTTATCCACTTCGAAACTTCTGCTAAACTCACCCCGATATTTGCAGTGACCGTCCAACACACCAACGTACTTCTTGGCTCGACCACTAGCACACATCATACAACTAATCAATATGTCATTGACTTTTTCTTTGACTAATTAAATTAATTGATCAAGTGAGCTGGTGGTCAGATTTAACAAAATGGCTGAGATGCCCCTGAGGAGAGGTTTGGGAACTGAAGCTGTGTTCATCCAGCTATCCAAGTAGATGATGGTAACTTTCTGGACAACAGAAGAAATTCTTACTAAATTTAATTGTGTTACTCTTAATTTTTATATACTACAGTGCTACATTGCATTTATTGTTCTGTGCACAAGTGCACTTACTACCCGGATAAATAGCTGAAAGCATTTCTTTTGACTCTTGCACAGTACTGTATGTCAGATATTTTTTTGTAGCAGTCAGAATTACATACGTTGGTTTTACTTAAATTGAGAGACGCATGTATTCTCATGCCTTTACTTCCAAATAGAGCCACGTAATTAATCTTTTGGTTTTATGTAACTGAGTGTAAGGTAATACCGGAGAGGAAAGAGCGAGGTGTTTGAAACCAGCCCCTGTTATTCTCATAAACTTTACAAAGGCAGCCTCTTGCAGCTCCTTTAAACTTCAGTGAGATGACGGTTGCTTAGCGACCCCGAAGCCAGGCTCACTTGATGTGTCCCTCATTAGTGCGGCATGACAGAGCCGCGGAATGACTTTTGGGACGCGTACGCGACTCGCTCTTCACCTTGTCATGACACAGGTAAGCCTTCATCAAACGGCGGACTCAGCCGGGAGGCCAGAGGCGAGAGATGCCTTCTCGCCTTATTAAACTCTGCATTCGCCATTTCGGGATGTAAGTGCTCTTACAGCGTGCGATTGCTGTAAAGGGTGTATGTGTGTGTACTTATGGAAGTAGAAGTGACTGGTGCTATTGAAAAACAGGCCAAATCCATTTATGCTCTTATGTATTATGGTGTATGGTGAAAAGAAAATCTTTTAGTAACTGTAACAGCCCTGTATTAATCACAAATATGACCCCCCCAATGGTTTCTTTACGTTACTGAATGTGTGACTCAGGGGGCTAAGCCTCTTCTTGTGATCGGAAGGTTGCTGGTTCAAACCCACCCTTGGTAAGGCCCTTAACCGCTGGGTGCTGCTATGGGTGGCTGCCCTTGGCTGCCCAGCTTGCTCTCACCTGGGAGGACGGTGGCAAAATTGGAGACGAAAAGAGAATTTCCCTTTGGGGATCAATAGAGCGTCATTGTTACATGTCAACAACATTGCAGTATTTTCCTGCCTTTCCTTATAGTACTGCAGATGACATCAGCACGAACAATTACCTCTGAATTCCAAATTCCAAAGCGGTGGGATTATTTAACACTGCCAGCTGCTGACGGGTTTAACCCACTTTCCCGTTAAGTTCTCTCATGGATCTCACCGAGTTTAACCAGGACGATTCCAGCTGCTGTCATCGCTTTGTCACTGACCAGAGTGTGGTGAGGATGCGTTGCTGGCATCTATCGGCACCCAGGCTGCAGGGATAACAGCACTTCATAGGTGTGCTACGTCCCAGAGGCAAACTTCGAAATGAAGACCGCCCACCGCCACGAAGGGAGACGCCTTCAACAGCAGTCAGCGTTAGAAGTAATTCTCATCATTTCATTTTTACACCTCTGGGTATTAAGTATACTGAAAACAACCTGACTCCACCAATTACAGTCGCAGAACAATGGAGAGGCTGCCGTAAACAAGCATCGTCTGAAGGCTGCACCATTAACAGGAAATGCCGCAAACTGAGCTTCTCAAAGCAAGCAGTCAAACCAGTCACTGAACAGCAATTATATGGATAATTAAAAGAGAATAAATTACAGCGCTGTTATCCCCAGATGCTGCCCTGCCGAAACACACCTAAAGTGATCACACATGCTTTTATGACATTCTCTATTGACTGCGGCCTTCATATTAAAAACTCAACAGCCAAATTCCAGCCAGCAATGTCGGTATCTATGCAAAGAGTGTAGGTTCCTCCTGTCCAGCTCTTATCGAGGGTACACAACCTGCTCTCACTCCCAAGGTTTCAGAGTATCGTTTGCTCTGCAAATTGGTTTATTGGTCCGGTAAATAAATTAGAATGAGGGCGCGTGCTGGTGGTCCTGCCTGATATCAGCCTGCCTCTGTTGTCGACTGACTGGAGTAAAATAGAGAATTAACACAGAAATCTCCACTTATGTGCTCCGGTTGAGGTTCTGAACCCGTCTGGACTCGCCAGGAGTCTGTCCGCACGTAAGATAGATGGCTCATTTAAAAAAAAAAAAAAGAAAACTTCTAACTATGGATGAACCTGTATGTGGCTATGAGCTAGATTGTACTCTCGTATCTCCTGTGCCAGCTGACAAGATGCTTATGTGCATCTACAGTTAAATAAGCACTGTGCCGTCCACCAGCATGTGTGGATGTGTATTTCTGCTCTCATGCTAATTTGAATGTCTCTTAAGTCTTCTGCTCATCCTAGTGCAGCGACGAGGGCAGAGATCGTGTTCCTCCGTGTGCCCATGTCCAGCTGCCAGCCAGGCGGGGCTGGGTAACAGGGTGAAGGTTACAGGGTTTGTTTTGTAAATCCAAGGAACCGACATTTCACAAGAAGCCGTGGAACTCCTGATCTTGTCTAGCTGATGACCCCTTCTCGGCACGGAACACCTGAGCGTGACCAGCTGGTGATATGAAATGTTTACAGAACTCCTGATCGTGCGCAGCCGGTGACCAGAAACGATTATAGAACCTCTGATCATGACCAGCTGGTGACTGGAAGTGGTTACGGAACTTCTGTGGCCGCGGTTCTGACTCAAACAGCACCGTGCTTTTTTTGCAGTGTGACGCAAGCTCTGCATTTTAAACACCTGCTCTGTTGCAAATTTCGCACCCGCTGACCCCATTCGTTTATGGTCATGGTCACCTGGCAGCGAGCTGCACGAACGTGACACGTCCTGGAAGATGCCAGAAATCACTGCGAATTGTGCTTTTGAGCCTCTCTGCTCACCTCAACACAATGTGGAACGCAGTTCCACAAAGGAGACACAAGGGGGCCCTGCATCACCCATCCCTGACCACTCAAGCTGTTATTATCCAGCATGGTTAAATGACCTTATGCGTATTATCCGTAATATCAAAGGCAATTAAACGAATATTAACCTTGCCTTTTTTTTTATTGAGTCGTGTATTGGCAGTCTGATAAATCTATTGCTGCAAGGTGAAGACAATTATGGCGGAGGGGGTTGGTGTGAAGGAAGATAATCAGAAACAGATTAGCAGCTACCCCCCCAGAAGCGCCGGATCTAACTTTGCTCTCGAATGCTATGGCTCCCTATCAGAAACACAGCAATGCTGCCCCCCTCTTTGCAAACAGACTCATGTTAAAGGTGTATTTGGAGATCACACACCAGTCGACTTCCATTGTTCGCCAACATTGGCGACTGAACATACAGGCCAGTGACAGAGTAGAGTCCACTGTTACCAGAGAACATGTAATCAGCACTCCATCCCAGCAAAGAAACAGAGGGAGCCGTCGCGATGCTGTCAGACCTCAGAAATGTGGACAGTCTTGTATTGTTAATGTAGTCGCTCCTTGCACGAGGGGATCCATGTTGTTGACTGCTTGCTGCACCCCTGTTCCCCTATGCTTGGGTAGAATCCTATTTTGGGAGCACGCTGGTGCCGTGATTTATATATGCACCGAGCAATATGACAGACTTTAGCTGTGCTCTTAACAGGAAAAAAAAGTTCCTTTTGCACTCTGCCACCATGGCAACCCATCTTAGATTCAAAAAATAAAAAGGCAGACATCTTCATATCTTGTTCCTCTTTATTGTTCCTACCCTCACCATCGATACACGTGTCGAGTCGAAGGCACTTTGCAGTCTACGTTCTGAGGTTGCAGACAGCTTAGTCCAGACCACAAGGCTACTGATGCTGGCAGCTTAAGTGGCAATATAATTAATGGGACACAAGTTTTTTTTTTTTGCCTGAGTTCAATTTACAGAAAGCCTTGCAGGAAACGTTAACGGGAACTGTCCCTGTCCTCAGCCAAACATCCATCTATCAATTTATTTCCCATAATCGCTTATCCAAAGCAGAAAAACAGCAAGCTTGACACGTATCCCAAGACAAACTATGGATGTCCGTCCATCACAGAGCATACGCACAATAAGGGCAATGGAATGGTGCCATTTGATAGTCTATGAAGGGAGTGCAAGTAACCAAAGAGAGGTACATATTATCCACACCCTGAACCATGAGGACCAGAGGGCATGATGTTATCAAGTCAGCCATCATGGTTCCATTAGCTGCATCTATCAGACAAAATAGATCTGCAAAAAAAAACACAGGATATAATGGAAGGCTGAGGATATTTTTGCTCTGAACAGTCTGGAGAAAACAGCTGGAGAGCATAATAAGAAATGACCACACGGTCTAAGTATTGAAAAGATCTGGACGATGTAAGTGTGCGTGGGATCGTGGAATGAGTAAGGCAGAAGATTTAAAAAACTCATAAACAGCAAGAGAAAAATGCCAGTGTGGGCAAAGCGCAGAATCCCATTTCAGAGAGGCACATGAAGAAACCATGGGTGACACAAAGGATGATACCCTGCCATTATAAAGTAGCCCAGTTGGGCCTGTTGCTGATAGCTTTTGATGTGACATTTGGGGCTTTGCAGCTGGAATCTAGCAACTGTACACAGCGCTCCAACGTCAATGGCTCCTGCTGGACATGTCATGGCCTGCATAAGGTCTCTGCATTGTGAAAATGGAAGAACATCTCTGATCTCTAGCTGCTCACGACTTCCTCAATACCAGCTGTCACTGGGGAGAGACATCTGCCTGGAACGTTGTGGAACAATAAAAGACTGAGCTTGGTTATTTGAGGTGATCAAACCCAAGGGCTGGGGTAAGACACACACACATGTTTGTATTTATATTTTTGTCTGGACCACTCAATCATTTCTAAGTGGAAAAACTCTAATCCCAACAGTGACACCCTTAACCCAGCCCTAATCTTAGGACATTAGGCATTTTTAGTTTTTTGAATTTTTGAGTTTCCCCTCAACTTCAAAATGGCTGATTTTTATCACATTGTGGGAACATTTGGTCCCCATGATGTAATACATACATAACACAAAGACACACACACACACACGCAATTCTCATCTATAACCCACCGCAACCCTCTCGATATCCCGGTGACAGAGGTCGGTATAACAACAGTGTGAGAAATGTCCTCAGAATGTGGTTTGTATCATTGGATAAGGATCAAAGAAGGCCTGCGAGAGACGATTTGACTGCAAGGCAATTGAGACGTCACACTGCAGGCACTAACAAGTCAATCTGACATGAAGATCAGCAGCTAATTGCTGAGATTATTTGCTCAGTAGGGATAATTGTTAGTTCCACTTGCAGAAACTTGATGCTTCGCGCATTTAGGGGGTATTATTGAAATGAAATGCCTCAGTTTGTCGCCATACATCTGTCTGCAGAAAGGAAACATTCTTCCTTCTCATGAGCATCTTAGACACAGCTACTATCAATCTGGACCATTTGTCTGCTTAAATGATCTGCTATGCACTCACATCATCTGGCAGAGACTATAGATGATCCACGGTCATTAGTAGCCAGGGATTTATGTTAAAACTGTCAATTATACAAGAGAAAAGTTGGGTCATGCATGTGGGCTCTTGGCTTGAGTGCTTTTGAGGAACACCTGGGGCTGTACTAACACGACAGCACAGTCCCGGACACGGCTGATGTGTCGACATCAGAAAATTATGAGCAAGAGGCACTGTGTCGTGTGTCACAATTTAAAATGCGCTGAAGCCGCCAGCTGCTTGTTGGACACAGGAACAAAGCCAGGGTCACTGCAGGCCTTGTGTCAACTTGGACCCATTTGTACATCTGGATTATTTCAGGTTCAGGTTCAATTTGCACTCAACAAGTACAACTCTGCAAGGAGTACTGTACAGCTGAAGTACTCTGCTCAGTGCTAGAACTGGAGCACTCTGATGCACACTTCAACCAACAGTCATTTGTTACTCTACAATTCCTATTCTGTTTTCCTTTTTACACCACAATGGGATCCACCATTATGCCTTGAGATTTGTCAGACAAAACTGATCCATCCATTCATTCATCTTCTAATAGCTACTTATTGAGATTAGGGTCATAAGGGGTCTTGGAACATAAAAGTCTGTTAGGGAAGCCATGGTACCTTCACACCAGTGGTACTGACTGTAAATGCTTTATGTATTACACCTACGGTGCTTTTTCACTGGCATACAGGGACCGACACATTTACAGTGCGGTTCTAGGTCGCTTTGGTTTTCCACTGCAAAATGGTCGGCTCGGTAAAGCCGTTGCCAGGTTTGGAGAGTAACAGTGACGGAAAACTGTAAACAAGATTTACTTTGGTCACATTTTTGGCTCTGCTAGTAACCAAGGCTATGTCAGCACGACTGCAGTTTGGGTACACCCTACACCGTGGAAAACCGTCAGTTCACAGTATCGGTTGGGTGCGGCTTGATTCTTGGTGGCAGTGGAAAAGCGCCATAATTATTATGTCTAATCCCAGTTGGCACAGTGACTTTGTGGGATGCACTGTTGATTTCCACCACTAGGGCTTGAGGTTCGAATCCCACCTCTGCTCTCGTGTAGTGTTTGCATATCCTCCCCATACATGTTGTGTGACTCCTAAAGCAAGCAGTGGGGATGATTTGGTGTCTCAGATTTGCCAGTAAGGTGTGACTGTCTATGGACTTGGCACCCTATCCAGGGTCTAAGCCAACCTTTCTGAAATAGGCTCCATGGCTGTTCTCTTTGTTAAAAGATGGATAGATTACTTGGTCCATTAACAAAAGACAATCACTTTCAACAATATGCCACTCTGTTGACCTGTATCTATAGGATGAAACCCTTTATTAGACATTCTGTTACAATCTGATTTTCAGATATAATTGTTGTTATACAGACGTAAACAGGGAGCACCGTGTGTAAAATGTCACTCATCTGAATATAAGCATCTGTACACCAGGTTTCTCACAAGCATGAAGCCCAAGTAGTTGTGTAAGAATAAAACACACATGAAATAAAAAAGCTACACTCACAAGCCCTAATTCACCGTTTTTCATCAGCCGACACAGGAAGGCACTGACACTTAGAAGTCCAATGAAGAGAATCTTTGGGACAAATTAAGTCCAGACATTTAAGCAAAAGCCTAAGCTCCGGACTGTGAAACGCTCCTGATCCGCTTCCAACAAACCCTTGGGCGTCACTTTTCGCCAGGCACAAAAGCGACCCCCAAAATAGGATACTCGTTCATTTCAAAAAGCGGTAGCACAAGATGAATCATCCGCACATCACAATCGCGAGCGGAGATATACAGCACGAGGCCGCCAGACGCACGACCGTTCGCACGATATAAAGCAGCAGACTGAGGGGTCTCGACCCCACACACAGATCACAGGAAACACCGATCTCCAGAAATGCAGCGCCATTCTTTCGATCTCTGTACTCTTGTAATTTAAGGAGCCCATCGATCTTCTAACCGCTTGATCCTGGTTTGGGTTGCAGGGGGCGGGAGTTAACGAGGCAAAGAGGTATTTTGCCTCAGGATTCACCTTAGACGGAAAACTTAGAAATGGCTCTGACAATATGAATCGGACTTATTTGTTCAAAACGGTTGATCGCATAGAAATCACACACCCGTACCACACTTGATTACAAAACTTAAAGTCTATCATCAAACAGTGCCTGACTGCATTAATGTGTATAAAAAGACGGACGTATTATAGCATTATGAATTATGACCTCAGACATTTGATGTACTCATCTATTCATAAGTATTTTAATACACTTACATCTAAAAATACAGGAAATACCAAAACTGCAACCATCTGCAATCCTATGTGCGACAGACATTTGTGAGTCCGTAAGACTACGGTAGTTAAAAATGTTTAGAGTACACTAACTGGCAATAGGCCTATCTACATTTCATTGACAATATAAACTGCCTGTTCTCCGTTCCAATCCACCCTCACGAATGGACCAGTAACGCAGCGTCACTGAAGAACTCATCTCATTCGATTATGAGCAGAAGAGATACCCAATTCACTGTTTATAACAGGGGCGTCCACTAAAATGCCATCTGACGCCTGGCATCCGGACTGCATAAATTATGAAAATCCTTATTGATTACCTTAAAAGGTATATAGAATATACTGATTACAAATACCTTTAAGTGCTCAAGAGCTATGCTCAGAGTAATTTGCATTATGTAATCACGTTTGTCTATTTTAAGTAGGCCTAAGTATCGATCCACAAGCCTATAAAAAATAGGCGAGTAAGACCCAAGTTAACAAATAAGAAATACAGAAAAAGTAAAAACCATAACAAAAGCCAACATTTTTCACCTCCCGTGGCCATAATTTAAATACTAAAAATATATTTAATATAAAGTATACAACACAGATGATATTAATGTAATTAGCCCAATCTTCTTTCAGTCTGGCAATAATTCTCAATAAATGTCATAATGTTTTCCTAAATATGACATAAATACAACTCAATCTTCACCTAACGAGTAGACCCGTTTTCTCATGCTTTGTGGGGGCATTAATTTGTGTTTCTGCATGCCTTGCGTATTTCTGAAATTCAAACGTTACGGTTGTTCCACAATCTTAAAGTTTAATTGACTTTACCTGAGAAAGAAAAGAACGAGAAGTTAGTTTGAATCCGCGACTTGCATGCAGAATCAATGGTTTAGCGCTGGTGCAGAATTCGACAAGTTTAAATGCGCGTTTTTTAAGTTAGTTTACGAGCAGAGAGGCCCTTTTCTGCACCACGCAGTTTGCACCGTATGTTACCTCATTGCAAATTAACCCTCTTATTCAGAGAATGGACAATTTTCCTGAAGTCGTTTGCAACCGCCGATATGAATGCTTATATAACAGCGTGGATGGGGGAGTGGAGGTCATGAGGGTAATCGTTACCTTTAGGTTTGATTTCGGGAGTTGGTGCTGCAGAAAGAGCACGCTTTTCCTATCAATAATTAATCCAGTTCTGGAGCAGCGGGAAAGGGGGAGAGAGCGTGCGGCTCATGAGATCCTGGTTTTGAAGAGCGATCATCGGCGAATCATGTCACAACCTGACAGCACTTCGAGAAGAGCTGATGAGGAGGACAAAGGAGGATGAAGGAGGGAGAGGGAACGGGAGAGGTAGAGGAGGAATATAATGAAGTTGAGTGGGAAAGGACTGTGTACCATCGTCTCCAACAGCCTCCTCTTCATCTGTGCCATGAGCTCGGTTGCCGTCGGATTCAAATGCTTCTCGCTGGGCTCCAAAGTAAAAGTGCATTTCCACCTGGGTACGGCGGCCGGGGCTTTTTATTCGGGGATACTTGTCGGGCTGGGGCAGGTACTGCTCGTGTTCGCCCTGGTTTGTTGCAAAGGAAAGCCAGGGATTCGGAATTTCTTCCTTGTGGGAATCCTGGTGTTCATGCTGGGAGTTCTTACTGCCTTCTCTGGTGCTGTGGTGGACGGCGACACCGTGTCGCTGGTGGATCGGAAATATTCCCACTATTGCCTGGAGTCGCTGGAATTAAATCCCATCTGCGCGCAGCTGAAGGATTATCAGAGAGGTCTGGTTATATCAACTATCCTTAACACTTTGGAGTGTCTACTAGGTCTCCTGAACCTGGTGATCATTAAGAGGTATCAGGCGGCGCAGTTTTACAGAAGGAGATTAACGCAGCGGCAGAGCGCGGGGGCCATCCTTTTCAATGAGGAGCAAGACTTCACCGTGTCGGAAATACAGCCGGTTTCTTACATTAACCTAGGGGTATTTCACGTGTTCGACGAGGCGGGTGTGGAAGTACAATGTGGAGGTCACCCCTCAATCGAGCTCCCGGGGTATTCGCCCATGGATCCAGAACTAAACCAGTCCTATCCATTTTCTTACCCTCTTCCAAACGAACTACCGCCAGCATATGAAGACATTTTTCCCGGAGAAGCGAGTAACAAATAACTACTTTGAGAGAGAGAGAGAGAGAGAGAGAGAGAGAGAAAAAAAAAAAACTTTAGACATGGGATGTAAAACCTGCAGTGACAATCAATCCCCTCGAATCTGGACTAAGTCATGCTATAAAATTGTTGGGACAATTGTGTTACAAGATCTATTCTAGAACTCATTATTAATCATAACCAAAAAAACAAAACATAGCCTACACATTTACATCACTTTTAAAGTGGTTTCTTTCCGCAACAATGTGTATTAGTTTACCAAAATCTGTCAACCAAACGATCTTATTTCAACAGGAATGAAAGAGATCAAGAAACCTAGTCACACGTGGTAAATACCTAAGCTACGTTGTGATCTGCGTTTACACTCTATTCACATTACATCTCATTCAAGGTTTGTTACTGTACGGTTTACCCTACATAGTGCATCCGTTTAAAATATGAATAAAATGTGTGCTATTCCTTGATGTTACTAAGCATATACATGTAAATTCTGCAATAGCATATTAGATTGTCACATGTTTTTTTTTATCATAGTAGGTAGGTCAGAATGTTTTACAGTGCCCGTCATACCCGTTTCAAAATGACAAAAAAGAATGAGCAAAATTGCCGTCAGAACTTTTCAGCACTCAGAAAGTACATGTAAGTCACTTGAGTGATTTAAATAGAAGCACAAAGCGCTGGATTATTTAAAAGTACGTTTTTGTTATAGACAAAAGTCGTGAAGTTGATATACGCAATGCGAATGAACCGGGCTCCCTTCTCAGATAAAAGCTGCACCCCTTTTTCTGTATAATATAGCTGGATGGATTTTTGTATCGGTTCAGTATATCCAAGCTGGTTCTGTTTTGGTATCCAACCCCCTCCCCCCGAAGGTGATGGTGGCAGTATGGGGATTTACTTCATATTGGCAGCTACTTTTTCGCCTCTGTAATATACTGCAAGTGTTTCCGGATTGACGTATAGCGACACAAATATCGAGTTTTTGTTATTCAGTTTAAGACGGAAAAAGGAGCAGGCAAAAGAGTTCAAATACAGACATCATGCGAGCGTGCATTGCATGCATGGTGAAATTATGTTGGAGCTTGATTTACATGTAACATCTGTGCACCATATTTACCTAAAATCTTAATTTAATTATATTATGATTGCCATGATCAACATATATGTATGGGCAACCAAACAGAAAAGCTAATTAGAGGTTAATTTGCATCGGTAAGGCAGAGGTAGATACAGGCAGGTTAAACCACCCAAAAGACTCATCGTAAATATGATTTAATGTGCTGCTATAGCTACAGAAGTATATATCATAACAGTGGAGATTCCTTTGCAACACGTGCCTTGTCGTTATGGTACAGAGAGAACACTGGAAGTGTTTCACGTGTGGTTTAAACACATTTGCATTGTTTTGATCTCCGGCTTAATAAGATAGCATCCTCACAGTCCGGAGGGCGTGGATAGTTGAGATGAACTGAATATTATAATAAAAGACACCGCACTTATAAAAGGCTTTAAAAAGCAGTCACAAATGCTAAGGACCACAAGTGTACAAAAGATTCGAAAATCCCATAATGAGCACAAAAAGAGTGTGATTACGTTTGCTGTTGTGCCATGAATCTGTGCTTTTTAGCACAATGGGCCCGAGGTCTTCAAACGAAGTCAGGAAAAACAATAAACAAGGTTGCAACGTAAGTAGCAGAAGAGAATAAATGCTTGATTCGTTCTTTTTAGAGACAGATCCCCCTCCGGTAATTTCACTGATGTATAATTTAGCTAATGCAATGTAATTCACTTTTTTCTGTCTTCACCCACTGCTCTTTGCAATTACTGAAGTGACCAGAACGAAATGTTATTGGACTGTTTTAAATTTATTTTTAGAGGGATATTCCAGCAGCTTTTCACAATGATAATTAAATTCTCTCTGAATCGTAACCTTGAGACTGACTTCCTGTGCATCTTACCAATCAGAATACTAGAATACCTGTTTTAAGCATCCCTTAGTCTAACTAGCTACACCAAACTGCAGGGAGTAGATACACAAGGAAGATCTGAGTGTCACCTAATGACTGTAAAACATTATGGGGGGCTATAAAATGTACCTGCTTGCTAACGTAGATCTTGTGCATTATTATTCTTGCATCCCACTGTTGACGAGAGATATTCCTCGATGGAGGTGCACGAAACAGATATCTGGGGGATGAACATCAGGCGAGATCCCAATTTGGTTCGGTATTACTTTCAGGTAGGCATTCTTCGGGGGGGGGGGGGGGGGGGGTATTTTTTATTAAA
>JAODUD010000113.1:338630-364880 GCA_026784285.1 Stomatorhinus walkeri
CCCCCCCCCCCCCCCCCCCCACACACACACACACACTCAGTATATTACCACAACATACCATTCTTGAATAACTTTTTGTTTATGACTGTGTTACATACTGTAACAGGCTGTACAGATAGGGTGGAACGTTTCTTCACTGTATACTCATCCCCAACGTATGGTGGGCTTTCTCAAATTAAAACCACTGACGTTACCAACCATCACAACATCTGCCCTCAGTCTGCATGGTGTCTGTGCTTCGGATCGCAGTCATGCTGCGCGTTATCAAGCACGTCTCCAGAAGTACATTTAAGCTCTCTGGACAATTCAGGGCTGTCGACTCAAATAACTCATTTGCAAACGCACTGACGAAAGAAATGACTTAATTCTGCTGGGAAAATGGGGGGGATGAATTGCTATATACTCCATACTGATTTCCCGACAAAATAACAACACCAACAACAACAATAGTATTAATTAAAAGATTCCAATTAATTGCAAATCGGCTCAGGAACACTGCAGTCCAAAAGTTTTTCCCCCTGAAAGCTTTCACATTCATCAAACTTCTGCATTCCCTGCAGACATAAGTATCGTGTTAGCGCGATGCGGAATCAAAAGCAAGCAGGGCAAAATGATCGAAAAGAATCAAGTAGCAGATGTGTGTAAAATATGGCGATTCAGTCGACACACAACCAGCAAGTATATTATGAACTATTAAGATTTGTTTATTTTTAATTATGTAAAATATGCGCATGTATAATTTACATCTCATCATTCATTATTAATTGCAGGAAAAGCCATTATTCTGGATGTTGCTATGTTTTAATGATTGTTTTGAGGAAAGAATAAGGAATTTAGTTTAAAATACAAAATTCAAAAAGCTGCATCAACATGAATCTTTTAGATGGTAGGCTATATGAAGTACAGTTATACGGAAAAAACATTGCAATAACAAATAAATCCGAGAAGCATAAATTACTGCATCTGTTTCATCTCACATCGCAAGGAACACGCCGTGCTGTTCCGGCAAACCTGGAGGATTCTGGGTAGGATCTGACTGCCATAAAAGTAATGACAAGAAAACTAATCATCAGCATAACATCCGCTCATCAATCTTCCAACACAAGTTGTAGTAGAGCTGAAACATTCCCAGGTGCCAGAGGACAAGACGAAGGGGACACCGTGGGCAGGATGACAATGTCTTTGCAATACTGCTGCTACTACTACTAATACTTTAACTTCTGTTTGAATATGCAGTGATGATTGGGTGTTGATTCCTCAGAAAATCTCAGTAAACTTGCCATATTTTTTTGCTTTTATAGTCACAATAATTACACTTAATTGGTATTCTGTGTTAAATATTCTGAACAATTATACAGCCATTAAGGTTTTCCCCACCTAGGTGAATGTGTGTACAAGAGAATATTACTGTCAAACTTCAACCCCAGTTTTTTCTGACTCCAACTTATATATTCACATCGGAAAAAAGTATTTTCCCCCCTCTATAGGCAGCGTAAAATGCTGAAGTGAAATTCCTCAGGCTAATGAGGGCATTTTGTAGAGGCAGTAAAACAGTAATTACTAAAAAAATAGCTGACTTTGCTAATGAGAGTATAAATCGAGTAGGAAGGACAGTTAACCGGCACGGAAGTCTGTAGAGGACACACATAAACTTTTTTTTCTTTTCGTTATCTCGAGTTCACGACTTATTTTTCTCGAGATCTCGACATAACCAAAGTCGTTATCTCGAGATTACGACTATTTTTTTCTTATTTTTTTACGCCGACATCTTTCAAACGCCACCCGGTAACCATGGAGACGTCCGGACTCTCCAGTTGATTGGTAATGAAACTGACTACGCTTTCAGGCTACTATAATTTTTCCGACGGTATAACTACAAGTTTCTGAACTTCCTTCTCAAATGACGAACACTAATATGACAATTTTCTAGTATCTATGCTTCAGTGCAATATATCTCGACTTTTTTCCTACAATTTGAAGTCTAACTTGGTTTTACAATTGGGCTAACAAGTGCAATATCCTCCTGAGACCCACGGAAAAAAGCGTCCTTCAATTTTAGGTTATTTGTCTTTGGAGGAAATAAGACATCTTACAGTTTAGATTTTTTTCAAATTTATTTTTATTTTTAATTTCACAGAATGCCCTCTTTAGTGTACAACAGGAATAAATACATTTCCTAACATCAGTGAAAAGATTAATACAAAAATAAAATGTCCACTACAATGGACATAAATTAATGTGTGGGGTCTCAGGAGGATATAACCACTTATGATATTGGAGCAATATACTTTTACTTTACTGTGCAATATACACTGTTACTTTTCCTGTAACATTTAGACAAAGGTACTTTATATTCCTGTACAGAGATTTTCTATCTTATCTTATTTTAATTTTATTTATCAGAATGTCTAACAGTGCCGCATTTTGTTTTACACTTCATTCATATTTTTATACTTGTATTGTTCTTGTCTTAGTGTTTATATGTGATTGTGCAGTTGTGAGCAATTTTCTCTGGGATTAATAAAGTCTTCTGATTATAATTATGATTCTGAATCGATTCTGATTGGGACAGTCCACGATCAAAGTAAAATCTGATGCATTCGTCCACGAGGATAATACTAAACCTCAAGATCATGGGAAAGTGACACGGGTTATGTCGAGATCACAAGAAAAAAATGAGTTGTGATCTTGAGAAAACAACTTTGGTTATGTCGAGATCACGAGACAAATAAGTCGTGATCTCGAGATAACGAAAAGAAAAAAAAAGTTTATGCATGTCCTCTACAGACTTCCGTAAACCGGATAGTGGTAATACCTAAAAAAATCACACAAGCGGTATATATTTTTCTTTCATAATGGAAGAAATGTCAATGCGATTTTCAACAGGGTTGAAACAAATCACAGAAGTAACTGCATTCTAATGAAGAACATTTTTCTGGAGGTCAAGAGAACATTTGCATGTGGTGGCACCAGTCAAGTGGAGTCTATGAGGGATAATCATACCATTAAATAACACACGACCATGAAGGACACACACAGCACACTCACATCCCTCCACGTCTGCTCATCTAACTTTTTCACTTTTTGCATGTCCCATCAACCTATCACGGCAGCATGGCTGGACTTTGGTGGTCCACACAAGCTGGCTTGTATGTGTGTGCGTGGTTAGATCAGTCAGGCAAATAAGCTCCAGACAGGCAAATAGATTTCTCTTCCTCTTTATTCGTTTGGTCTTCGTAATGTCACAGGCCATTTAAAAGTGGCTAAAAATATGTAGTTGAGTCTTTAGTATGATTTTGTCACCAAGTGACCCTCTTCATTTTCTGCCGGTGCACCGACGCTATGGTTTGTGGCTCCGCAATTGTACTATACACCAGAGAGAGGGTTAGGGTTTGTTCCTCTGGTGACACTAAGCCAAAGAAAAAAAATACAATTAATGGAAGAAGCATTTTATGTGACATAAAATTTCAAAACTTCTATTGAACTAGAAGATTTCAAAACAACATCACAAGGCTGAGAAATACATATCTGTCTTTTCGTTTCTCCCATAAAAACATGGGGATGTATTTTGTTGACCTTGCTTAGTCTTATGGTATGCAGGCATATCAGAGAATAATGTGTTTTCTCATTTGTCTGCTTGTCTGAATGTACCATTGATTAATTGTACTGCAACCACTCCTCATTTAGTGACCGAGTTACGTTCCAATGACCTGCTCGTTAAGTGATAATCATGGTAGCCAAGCGTCATAATACTTTACTTTAGCCTCCATACTTTGTTTCTTTTATCCAAGGACACATTTTTAACATTTTGTTCTAACAACATTTCCTTTGGTCATTATACTAAAAAAGATCTCTCCCACTCTACCGTGCAGTTTTCAGGCATACAAAATTTGGTCGTAAATGCCTGCATTGGGTTAGAAAAATAAAAGGCATCGTACGTATAATCTTATTGGCTGATCCCTCCCTCTGGACTTAGATTAAAGGTATTCTTCTAGTAGGTGGGGGGCATGCTAGCGGTTGGGTATAAGCATAATGTTCCAATAAAATTACAATAGAATATTGTATGTCAAGTTTTTCTATATACAACGTTTTTTTGCAGTCATATGTATATTAGAGGGAACTGTACAGCTATTGTGTCTCATCTCATCTGCTAGTGTATGACAAATTTCCCAATACGTGCTGCAGACATCAGCCTGTATAATAATAAGAATCAGAATCCTTATTACCACACGACTGAGGCCGGTGGAAATATTCGTTGGCACAGCTAGCCACGGTTGGATACACCATGACAGACAGCAGACAATTAGGGCAAAAGTGCGGACAGAGAATAAATACAATATACACAACAGGGAGAGGTAAATGCAATGTATAAGTACAGTAGTTTGTGCAAATTCAAGTAGTGCAGTGTGGTAAATACAGTAGTCTAGCAACCTGCTATATCCGCTTCTCATTTTCCGAATATTTTATTCGACACAGTGCAGAGTCATCCACGCTATGTGGGCGGTGCAGAAGCCCCCCAGAGACACACCTGTGGCCCGCTAGAGGTTCCCGTCAGAACTGACGCCACATTAAGCCTGACGACTCCTTCCCGCCACGGCAGACGGAAATAAGCAGCGAACGAAGTCAAGCTGCTGCCAAGGGATTCCCCTCGCGCGGCGAGCGCGTGTCAGCACTGCGTGGCCTGCCAGCGCGGCATCCCGCCGCCATCGAGCTGGTCTGCGGGAGGAGCAGATGCGGTGGCAGATGTTTGGAGATGGGCGGGAAGGATAGGTGAGCGGCCGCTGCGGATCCGAGATGCTCCTGGCACCAGAACCCCTATTTTCGACGTGCTGACAAGCTGACGTGTAGTGAGTAAACAGGAGCGCACCCCGTGCACAGTTGGCTGATCCTACCCTGGGGACTGGATTCTGCTGAAAGGTCCAGCATGGATGTGATCCCACCGGTTGGAAGTGTACCAGTGAGATCATCCTAATCCTAGTGGTGCCAATGGAAAAGACAGTCCTTCTGTTTATCAGTGAGGTTTTAATAACCAGGTGTGACGGACAAGGTGTAATGAGTATTATGGTGCTTTTCCACTGCCACCAGGAACCAAGCCGTACCCGCGTTATCTGGTCCTGCTTACTAAGAGCGAGACCAAAGCACAGATTATCTGAAGGAAAAGCGGCATATTCTATGTATAATGCAAATTTACGCAAAAGAAGGCTAATTCCGCTAGCCTTTGATGCCAGAATAATACAGCGATTCTCACAGATGTGCTAGCGGAAATTAGCACACAGTAAAAATCAAAAAGAAAAAAAAACTGCCCATAGTAAATCATTATGTACACCTTGTGGACAGCATCCCTTCGGTTTTACATCACTGTCTCTCTCCAAACTTGACAACGACTTTATTGAGCCGACCCTTCTGCAGTAGAAAACTGAAGCGAGCTGGAACCGCGCTGTAACTAATCTCTTGGAGTGGTTTCCTGTATGCCAGTGGACAAGTGCCATTAGATTCAGAGGGTGACATCAGTGGCAGATGAACTTATCTGGGGACCCCAGCAACGGGGATGGGGAGGGGGTGTTGATCAAGTGGGCAGGGGCGAAGGGGGTGCTGGCTATAAATTTTGCCGAACGGGGCAATCGGTATTGCCAAATTTAATTTAATATAAAAAACTGCTGTAATTTTCCTGAAGTGAAGCCTGGTTTTACCAATCAGGTTCGCTGGGGCCCTAGGATGTACCCTAAGATAGTCAACGCATTAATCCTCACCTACTGGGGAGGCTGCCTGGAATCTGACAGAGAATCACAGGGGGCTTTGTTGTGTCTCCATAGAAACAAAAGCATCTTCTAGAGACGGCCATAGTGTTCCCACTCAGAGGCAGGGTTTTTTTTTTGCATGAGAATAGATATATTTGTGGACTGTTGCTGTCCAGCCCCTCAAAGCCAAGAGAATAGAAATGACAAATAGTGCAGCGTTTGTCCAAATCAATCTTTCTGATCCTGACACACTTCCTGCAAATGTGTGCCCAGCGAAGCGATATAAAGGGGTGGCCCATTCACGGAGCAGGACGTCATTTACCCACGTACACACCCTGCTGCACCCACACGCTCATGTCGTTCTTGCACAACTTCTGCCTATCAGTAAATTCACTGCAACTTCCTACATTGACAGCAAACTCATGACTTATGCATGATAGCTTTGAGTTGTAATGTGAATAAGTCAGAAATTTGTCTAGTGCATAGCACATTTTCCCATTAATGAAAAATGAATTTGAGAAATTGCTATGGTAATTTTGGATATTATTATGTTATAAAAGACGGGGTCTCGTACTGTAATGTATGGGTGTTTCTGGTGAGAGTGAGCCATCCTAAAGTGTCTTGCATTTAAGCATCCTAGTGATGTAAAACCTGTTAGAGTTGGGACATTAAAAGCCCAAGTTAAAAGGTTTAAGCCACTGCTTTGAGAGCGGAAACCCTGAACTGGAAAGTTTTAGCCCATCCATACAGACATACTTTCTAGATGCTTTTATGCTAAGGAGTTTACATCATTCTCTGGTTCTGCTATCCATGCACACACATTTCATATATTACTGGTTCTCAAAATCAAGCACTGAACGCTCATTGTTATCCACAATTCTACCTGCTATTTTCACCTAGAGTTTCATTCCATAAAGCCTTTGATTCTGGCCTTTTTCATTGCCTAGGCAACCTGAGTATTTTTTTTTTGTTTGCTTTTTCACTAGCTTGTACCAGTTTGTATCAGTTTGTACCAGTGAACCTTTGTATTCACTATGGTCATTTGTATGGTTTACTAAGCATTAATAGCTCAATAGATAGCTAACTAACGTCCTTGTTAATTCTGAATATAAAGTAAGATTAATTTGTTTCTTGGTAACAATGAAATATTGGTCTAGCTGACAACAATCCACAAGTCTGTTTTGAGTCGTTCGCTGATGGCTGTGTAAAAATACATTTCTATTTTTGGTGCTAAGGGTGTCCATAACATTGTTTTGGGTTTATTTTGTTAAGTGAAAATGTGTTCTTTTTCTCACGCTCCTAAAATAATGGACTTAAGAAGACACCTAGTTTTCCCTGGATAGCGATTATGTGAGTGTATATCCTGCTGCACTGCTATCCCATCTAGACTGAATCTTGTGAGCCGCAAGAAGCTGTAGAATTCCCAGAATGCCACACTGGATGGGCGGTTACTGGAATGCGGTCACATAGAAAATATCTATCATTGTTCAATTTCTTAAATAAAACAACTGTAATGTCATTGTAATTGCATTGGGGCTCCGAAATCAGTGCCATTTATGTTTACAAATTGTGCTGTGTGGCCATCATACTGTATTGGGCTAGACATGCAAAGCTATGCGTACATATAGCTTCTTCGGCGGTGTAGTCTTTTGACACGGCAATGGAGAAGCAGGCAAATAATTTCCATGGATCCAGATCTGGCGTGGGATTATTTTCCAGATGAGGGAGCGGGGAGGCTTATCAGCCCCCACCCACAGATCCTGCCAATCAAATTGAAGCAAACTTAAGTTACTCACCTGTCACTGTCATCTTCACTGTTCGGTTGTTATGCTGTAAGTTATACTGTCTGCAGCTGTTTCATTACGTAATTTACGTGGATTGCATACATTATAATTTCAATGCTATTATTCTAATAGACTGATCTAAAAAGTTTCATGTAGCATTAGTGGGAGTGTTGTACTGATTTTTTTTCGGTACAGTTCTTTCGGTTTGGTTTGCAAATGTACCGAACGAATGCAGACGCGGAACCTTTGTGTGTTTGCGTGTTTCACTCAAGCAGCATTTGGAAAGGGGCGGAAGAAGCCACGCCGATACACGTGTGCATAGTTACGGCAAACACGGATAAACCAGTATTTGAAGGTACAGTTAATTTTTCAGATGTGTGCAGTAATGGGTATTTATTTTATGTTTATTTACCTGAGGGCATATATCTTTTAAGTAAGTTGCGGCAGAATCGACAGTTTTTTTTATTTAAGAAAGACAGAAATGCTTTGTTCAGCAAACCACTGTTTAATAAAGAAAAAAAGAAGCAATTTATGTATAGTTTCTTTTACCCCCGCTGTACTGAAAACACACAGAACTGTGACTTGAAACCCGAGGTATGTTATAAACTGTGATTTTTGTGTTTTGTATGTTACACTCCTATATCACAGATACATTTCAAGGACAAACAATAGCCCCTGCATACTCTCACCCCAACTGGGCAAAGCCCAAAGGAAACTCCCCAGCACTGAACCCACCCTCTTGTCCTGCGTGTTGCATTTAGAGGCAATAAACTCACAGGCCAATCACAGAGGGAATTGCAGGGATGCTAGCCAATCACAGCTCTTGTAAAAGTTACTGAGACCAAGGACGCGAATAATCAGCCAATGGCATTTCCCCAGCTCGTCTTTCCTGCCTTGCTGCATTTAAGTGCATTGTGGGAATCGGTCCTCAATAGACTGGTAAATAAATGATTCATGAGATGGACCAAGGAGGACTTAGATGAAAAAGAGTGGAATATTCTGAAGAACCCTGTAAAATCCTGGGAGCGCAGCTTCTCTGCATCCGTAGTCCCTTATAAATGGGTTCTCTTTCTTCTGCTTCTTTACTCTGTAGGCCGTCCCTCTGCACTCTCGCAAAAAAGCCAGGCTTCCCGTCTTCAAACAAACACAGAGTTTAAGTTCACCTTCTGTTTTAAATGAAATAAAGTGAAAGTGGTGTTGTCCTCCTGTGCAACTAACATGAAAAACTTTTTAAAGAAACATGACACCGAGCGGAGCATTGTGGCAGATAGAGTCCATCTTCAGACAATCCCCCCCCCCCCCCACACTCACACGCAAAACACATATACTCAGCATTTGCTATTTTTTAACTGATAGGACAAAATCACTGGCTGAAATAATGAAAAACCCATGAAATTCAATTTGCTGGGTTTCGCCAATTTACAGCGTGACACCATCCATTCCGGCTGGGAGTGACTCACGCTTGGCGAGACAAAAATTGGGACCTAACTACCCAGAGTTGCTGATAATAATGCAGAACGCTGTCATGTTGCCAAAAAGGTAATGGGGAGATAAAAGGGTGTGGGAAGGAGTCCCTCAGCCAGGAGTGCCTGAGAAGGGCAGACGACCTGCTTCGCTTTCTCCCGCCAGAGTAGGTGTCGGAATTGTCTGCAGTGCTGTGATGAAAACGGCAAGCAAACACAGACTCTCGTCTCATCATTTCCCGTGTAGAGGACACTGGCAACGGAAGATGCGGACTGTCCTCTTTCTGACTGCATTCTTCACCATCAGTGTTCAAATTCAGGTCAGAAGAGGGATTTAAACATATTGCCTATATTCATCCTTTGCCCTCCAGAAACATACCCAGGCAACACTGTGTGAATGTTGTCTGTGGGTCGGCACCCCATCCTGGTTTGTTCCCTGTATTGCACCCACAGCCTCCAGGATAGGCCGCTGATCCTCCTGACCCTGCACAGGGCAGGTGAGTATAGAAAATGGATGGATGGGTGGAACTCCAGTAAACCACACTAGTTAGGGCAAATTAACGTGAAAAAGCAAAAACAAACGGTGCAAACAAAGTCGGGGTGTGACTCACTGGATTATGATGCAGTGCCTGTGATTTGGCGGACTCTGGTGCAGATACTGTGGCCAGTGGTATGATGCCACCACTGAGCCCTTGAGCTGGGCCCATAACCCCCAGCCGCTCCAGGGATAGGCAGATGCTGCGTTCTCTTTGGATAACAGCATATGCTATTTAAACAGAGGTGATTTATTCTTGTGAAAGTGGTTAAAGGGACACCGGGAACACAGCTTTATCTCACTGCGATCACTGCATTATTGGTTTAAAAGTCAGGTCATCAGGTCAAGTAAAGCTTTACTGTAATCTCAGCCATGTACAGCATATAGTGAAACTATAACTATTCCCCCCGAACAAACAGTGCAGCATTTATGACAGGGCAGACATTAGAGTGCTAATGACGGAGCTTTGGAATAATATATATAATGCAAAAAAACATTCCTAAATATTCTAAAAAATTGCGATAGAGAAATGCAGGTCTTACTGCTCAGTCTGTGGACACATGGCCCCTCACAAGAGCGTCTGGTGGCTCTGTGCGTTTTCTGCTGAAGACCCTGACACTGGCTTTGCATTGATTTTCCAGGCTTGTGTATTAGTCATTGGGGGGTACACTGTTTTTTTATACTCTGCCCAGCAGGTGATTAAGTGGCATGGCAGCGTCTGGAGGTTTGGCTTTGCATATATATCGGCATGATGATGGCGTGCCCCCCTGCCTGCCCCCGATCGTAAGAGAAATGTAGAGCGTCGATGGAATTTGAGACGGTGCTGTATCCTGTGTCAGAATCATGCTCGTTTCAGGCTGAATTGGATGGCAGATGCACTCGTGCATTAGTGCACACACACACAGACACGCAGTGCATGTTCCCTCACTGTTTTTGTGCTATTGTGAATTGGCATCTCTAAATGGCCCCATACATATCCCATACTGCGTAGGGTTAGGCTCCAGTTCCCCCACACTGGCCTTCATGACGCTGTATTAGATAAACTGCTGCAGGATGGATGGATGCAAGACAAAACAGACGATTGCCCAGGATGGCATCCTTTGATGGGTCACTGACCGCCAAAACTCTGTGTCCTTGATCGATGACTTTTACCATCCCCCAGTGCTAAAGTGACCACCAACATGACTCTAAGAAGGAGGACATCAGTGTCCAAAAACGAAGGGGGTATGATGTATCTATCGCGATAATTATTTTGATATCTCAATAGAACGGCATAAAAAATAACTGCAAACAGGGAGGGAGAAAGGAGAACAATGGGGATAAAAGTAAGATAACCAACAGCGGTCTGGACAGAGTGCTGGAAAAACAGACGATCTGGACGAAATCTAGATGAGTAGTCACTCTACTGCCAGCCCATAGAGAGTAAAATTGGGTGGCATCAGTTGCGGGGGTTGGGGGGCTTGAAGTTTTCCTACGGTATCACATAGGCTTCAACCGCTGCTGGATGGATGTTCCCTTCATGCACCTCCGTCTGTCTTCTCCGAGCAAACTTCTGGGGACCAGATAGGCTGCTCGCTTTATGGATCCAACCAAAGAGGAAATTCTCACTTCTCAGAGAATGACAGTCGAAGTTAATGTCCTGTCCTGTCCTGTCCTGGCCTGGTCTCACGTGACAGGCTCCCCAGAGCCGCGGGAGCAAGTGAAATGGCAGCTTACTGAGCACAGGAAATCCTAGTTCTAGGACAAACAGACACCAGCAGCTTCCATGACTATGTCTATGTATTTCCCAGGTCCTTCCCTATCGGATGTGCCTCTCTTTGTGCGTCTGGTGCTCTGCCATCTAACAGAGATAGCACACCTGCAAACTCACATTTCATCCAACAACATGGCAGTAAGAGCGATGCCTATGACCTGGTAAAATTACAGCTGGGCTTGTCTGAGGTGACAGAATAAATTGTTTGGAGGGGAAAGGTAAAGAACTGCAAGTAAATTATGTCACACAACAGCGAGAAGATGATCAGGGTAAACTATGGCAGCGGTAAACAAACACAAACTGCATTTGCATAAACTGTAAATGCAACTGATTTGCTTTGAATGAACATCTAATACAGGACATTAGAAGGAAACGTAGCTGGAAAGAAATTTCTCCACAATTTTGACCAAATGGTGTGTTAAATTCTTAACGTCCAGTCTATGTAAATTTGAATATCGTTCATTGAACCTATTTCAGACATGTACCTGAAGCGAAATTTATATGCAGAAACACATAACACTTCTCCTTGAAAATCAGTAATATAGCATAAATAAAATTATCGTTCATTGGTTTCATAAGCTTTTACCTATAAGAGGCCTCTGAGTGTGTCACCATATTCTAATCATTAGAGCTAATTTTCTGAACATGGTTGCTGAATTTTCTCACACATAATTTAATCTTGTTACTTCAGTCTTGCCTCCTTTGGGTTGTCACTCACCAATGCATGACATATCAATTTAAATAGTGACAACAGATATCCGTCGTTTGATTCTAAGAGCAGTATGAGAGCGCAGTACTTATCACACCAGACCACACTACAGGCTGACGGTCAGACTCAGACGGGGGGGCAGTGAGGCCTCTTCTCCAGCGCCCCCATTTAGAATGACTGCTCTGATTACGCCCAGCATTTCCACAACACGTACCTGAAACCACCAGCAGATTCATCGATCGCCGAAGATGAACGAGGCGGCTCCTGGTTAAAAGGGGAATGAGGAAGAATTATCAAACTGCTCACAATAAACGATTATGGACAGAGGAAGGGGAGCAGCGGTGATGGACGGCTGGACAGTGCTGGAGAAGCTCAGCTGCTCTTTACACGCTGTAGACCCTCATAGCACTGTTCCAATAACGGGGTGGATGAGGAATAACATTTAATAACATCGGTGCAGCGGATGTGGGTCCATGACCTTAAACAGTACCCAAGCACAAAACATAGTGGCTTGTAGAACAAAAAAAATCACTGGAGGAAATGAGTTATCTATCCTCTGGAGATGGAACACATATCTCATCATAAATATATTTAAATATTGAGCGACTGTAACCAAATATTTGACTTCAATGTCAGAAAACACGCATTTCCAACTGTGATGCCAAAGGCTGATATTAAGCAAATTCATGTGAAAAATTCTAGGGCAGACATTAAAGCCCTTTGATTTCTTATCGAACGCTGATGATAATTTCTCACAACATCCGTTCAGGCCTACAATTCGTTACTGGGGTTCTCATCAACATGGAAAAAGGAATCCGTCTCCTTGACAGGTCACAAGTTCTGCCTCCACGGTTCCCAGAGAAAGGCTGGAACACTTCAACTGCAAGTGGCATAAATTTGTAAAGTTAATAAAATCAATATTTCAAGCCAACAGAAGAGTGGAAGAGCTGGAGAGGCGGAGAGATGGTAGAAATTACACAGTGGGCACATTTGTTCTATTGAAAAGTATATTTTTACCTTGATCCTCAGTTTCTGAATGGAAGGTCGCTGGTTCACATCACAGAGTTGGCAGGTTGATTTCACTGTTAGGCGAATTTCACTGAATTGCTCCAGGGACAGCTGGACCCTGTATTGAACTGTATGTTGCTTTGGATAAAAGTGTCTGCTAAATCATAGGTTCTGAAACATTTTGCCTGGAGACCTCCCCAAACACCATTGGTCAACCCCATTCTTTCTGACCCACTGATCTAATAGTAGATGGCTACGCTAATAGTTTTCCTCACGCTCATGAGGTCTGGGGCGGGGGTTGTGGCATAGTCAGAAATTCAACAAATGACCACTCCCAATTATAATTGGTGACCAATAGTTTGAGAACCACTGTGCTAAATGAAACGTAATTGTTGTCAGCACTGCGGTCCCATGTGATACAGTCAATTTAATCGGTCAACCTGGTGACGCACTGGGTTGATTTTGCAAATGGCGGCTCAGTTTATTAATAATTCCAGAGGAACGTGGGGGCGGATCGCGACCTGAATTCCAGATGAGACCCGGTTTGCTGCGCGACGGCCAGCTGCGAGGGAGGCCACCGCCACGCTGCCATGAGTCAGCTTCACGCTCTGCCCAGAAAACTGCCGCAGGCCTCCACTCACCTGCCGTAACAGGAAGCTGCTCTCGGCAAGGAGGTACGGGGCATGACAGGAAGACAAATGCAGTCACGTCTCCATTACGGAGAAAACCCACACGAATATGCTGCAAAAATGAGCCATCAAAGGCTGGGATGACAGAAGCTATTTCGGTCTTTGCAAATGCTAAACCTTGTCTACACTCAGTGTTGACTTTACCAGGCACACCTGCTTGTTAGTGCTAACAATCTGCTCCTCCAAATGGTGGGTTGCGTGACTCAAACGGACACACAAGGGGTCATGAGATTCACTCACTGTTTGACTAAGTGTTAGGACAGCTAACATGCATGATCTAAACCACAAGTGTCAGACTCCAGTCCTGGGGGGCCAGAGTCCTGCACATTTTTGGGTTTCCCCTCATTTAACACACCTGATTCGACTCCGTGTGCTAATTACCACATAGCTATTGAGTTGAATCATTTATGGTGGAAGAGGGAAAGAACTAAGCTACACAGAGCTCTGGGCCCCCTGGGACTGTAGTCTGACACCCCTGATCTAAACGTTTCTAAACCTGATGTGTTGGTTCCAGCATCTCGAAACAGCCGCCCTCTTGAAATCTTCACTAAAGCGTCGGAATAAAAAACATGCGGTCAGCTGCAGCTCTGTGGGGCAAAAACACCATGTTAACGAGAGGAGGTCAGCAAAGGGCAGCCAGACTCGTTACAGCTAACAGGAAGACCACAAGTGCAACAATAACTGCGGTATGCTAAAAGGCTACTCCAAAACTACAACCCTTCTACCACTGCAGTACTTCTGGAGACTAAAGGGAATCTTATTTGGTACAAGGTAGAGGTAGCTAATAAAATGGACATTGAGTATATTCCAAGGCATACCTTTAGGGGGCGTAGCTAGAAAGGGTTTTGCTTTCCCCTTGAACCGGCTCTGCACTGGCAAAGGTGCCGGTTCTGAACGGCCCCTGGCCAAATTCAATTCCACTGCTCCTGATCTGACAGGAGGTAAAGAAACTCAGGAACAGCTGGTCACGTAGGGCATGGTTCAGAGCGGCGCAGTTCAGTCTGACCCGATTTCTCGTCGCCCTTTTCCATACTTTGTTTTGAGTCTATAATGATCGGAATGCGCAGGTTTGAGAAATGAAGCCTGATTTTGGATCTTTATTAATTGCTTTGCCAGGGGGAGATAAATTATTTTTCTCAGGCAGCAATTTCAACTCATGTTTAGGCATATGTGAACAAATTAAAGACAACAAGAAAAAAGGTAAAACAGAAACAATCCAAAACAATTTCCCTCCTGAATGCTCCTTAAGGATGCTGTGAACCAGCACGACAAATGTGAAATTTAGCTGCTTCTTCATTCTTCAAAAAATAATGGCGACAAAAGTTGGGCAAATGTATCAAGCATCAACTTGTCAGGAAGCGTTCCAGTGTGAAGAAGGGTCCTCAGCCGTAACCTCACATCACCTTTCTGTAGTGATTTGTAGCAGAGCCCTAATGAGCAGGTAGTTTGACGCATCCTGTGCTATGCTGCTTGATCATTACGGCTGGTGCCGTTTCTACTGAATTAATATGCAAATGTGAGTAGATTCCCTCCTTGGTGGGAGTGTGTGACACATAATGATCCCCTGTAGATGGAGTCATGTTAATTTTGTTTATTAATAATCCTACTTTCTGAATCCTTTTTCTCCCCCAGCACAAATCAGGAATATTACTCTTAATAACCAGCAGGCAGAAACTTCTAAATAGGTTTAAAGTACATCTATATGTTTATAACATGCTCTAGGATTCCAGACACAGAGGGAAAACACCCACTTTTTTTCATTGTTTTACACCAACACACAAATATGAATTTATGAATAACACTAATATGGTGCAAAATGCCAGAGAAAATAATTTTGGTTTTGAGTAGGCGGTGACTCCAGCACCCCCCCCCCCCTTGCCACTGTTGACACATGCCCCCCACCTTTCCACCATTAAGACTCCATTAGACTTCACTGAGAAGATGATGATGAAAGTTTGAGTGGGTATTGAGCATGGAAGGGGGGGGGGCGGGTTTGCCACCTACTCTTGCAATAAGTTGCACGCCTCCATTGAGAAGCATCCATTTTTGGACAGACGTTTCCAAGGACGACGAGCTGCCAGTGGAGTGTCCATTGGCCAGGTGCTAATAATACATTTCCATGATGCGCACCATCACGATGGCTCCTAATACTGACCAGGATGGCTCATGTGGCACTGGGAAATTAAATATTCTAGACATGTCACAACACACCGTCAGAGAGCCTCGAGATTCTGTTATCCCCCATCAGCGGCAAACTTCTGAAAATAAGCTTGAAATAATCCATTGTGATGTGACTGCTGTAAAATGGGATTCAATCTCAAACACATCACACAAAGAAAAAAAACATTTTTGGATCTAAGTGTAATCAAACAACACATTTTCCTTCTGGATTTACTCATCTTTCCAATTCACACTTTAAACCAAATTGTGCCTTTTATAAGAGTGATGCCATATAGTCTGTATTGATCAGTTTATTATCCAGATGAATTAATCTTGTCTTTCTTCTGCCCTACAAAATGCCCGGCTGAACCAAACTCAGTTCTAGCAAACCTGTCCCTTTGGAAGATACCCAGTAAGACAGAAAAGCCGGACTACCCTGCTGTGCCACGTATAATCTGATATGCTTTCAAATCAGTCTTCCATTGATCACGAAGTACATGTGATGAATGAAACCCTCCAGATTGTGAAAGTCAAGTCATTTTATTCATAGTGAAGAACCACAGCATTTCTGGTATCTGATCTGAGGGTGAAATGCGAGAAGCAGAGGAAACAAACTGTCATTGTTCAAAACAATATCTCATAAACCCTGAACAGAACATTAAATTAAATGGGTAAATCAATATGGAGGGAAGGAATGGACCTCATGCTCTCGATCATCACAAATCAACGCAGAAAAAACCCCAATAAACTATGTTCCTAGAGTGTTCCACTGGAAAACGATAGGTTGTGAAAATAAAAAAGGAACACAGATTAAAGTTGACGTAAACAGATAAAAAAACGGTGACACGCACCAAACACACAGGAGCACACAGAACCCCGCTGGAAAACGACAACATGAAACATGCCCCCAAAGAGATGCAGAGGCTGATTAAAGCTGCAGCCATTCGAGAGCCCGGACCTTACAGACAAGCCTCAGCTACAGATCCCATCCCACCACCCCAGCCCGGCCCGGCCAGTTGGACATCATGGAGATTGATGGGTAACAGAACGCTCTGGAATGTTGAGGGGATGACTGGAGTCAATACTTCCTGGATCTGATCTCAAAATGAACACTAATGGAGAATCTTGAACGCGGACTTCCTGTCCGGGGCCAATCTTGCATTAGCGTGATAGAAACTTCTGGATGCTCCGACATCTAGCGCAGCTTTTTCACTCCCCCCCCACCCCCCTTCGCAAGCCTCATACCCTCTCGGTTTAAAGGCAAGAGAACGGAATCGCTTCCTCTACTCCAGTCTGTTCCTCCTTTGATGACCTCCCAAATGCCAGTGATCGAGGCAGACGTCAGTCCTCCTAAATCCCCCTCTGGAGAAAGTGGGCCGTCAACAGCACCCATGTGGCTACGCTGTGAAATTACTACTCCGACTTTAGTGCCTCTATCATATGCAAATGTGCTCAATAAACTGGTACTTGGGTGGCAGAAATGAACCTTGAGTACAATGAGTTGGCGGCTTGCACTCTGCTGCCCCGCGGGCATCGCGGCATGGCGCTCCGTGGGGCGTCGCTTTAATGGCGGGGAATTTCACCCCCCTTCCCGCCCCGATTGCATCCTTTCAACAATGACGTATTTCTAGGCTACAGGGAGCTAAATTTTGCCCGCCTCTGCCTGCTGGCTCGGAGGCAGAGGCGTCCTGATGCTGCCATAATTTAGCCTGACATGCCGGCAGGAGTGGAGTGTGCTGCTCCTCTGATTGGTTGGGGTCATTATGCGGGGGCGGGGCTTTTTAAGATGCACTGTGGGAAATGCTAATCACAAAACAAACACTTCCACCCAAAGAAAAACAAGAACTTATTAAAATATGGTTTACATAAAGGACTTCCGAAAAACAATGCCATAACAGAACAGGGCTGGCTACGCATTTAGGCAATGATAAATGGACACATCCGGGAGTGTAAAGCACACTCTCTGCACCCTCGCTTTCACTCACTTGACAGAAGCCAGACAGAGGGCTCCCTTACGACTTGCAGTTGTCCTCAAAATGTTCCCTGTCTATTATGTTTCTGAAAAAGCACACAATAACATTAATGGTGCTTTGGTGCTCAGAGAAATATCTCTGTTGATTGTAGCCCTTTCGAGTTTTAGGTATGGAAGACAGAGACGGGTGCAAATAGCATCAACGTACACGGTGCAGGTCCTGCACAGAAAAATGTGGCTGCTAACTGCTAAATGCTAACTGCAGTTGCTAACCACTAACAGCTGTCGCTAACTGCTATCCATGACTGCTAACCGCTATTGTAAGCGCAGCAAGCCCAGATAATGTCAGCCATTGCCCACCTGCTTCAACTTAGTAGACGGTGCTGCTTTTCCACAGCCAAGAGGAGACAACTAATCAAAGACTAATCAATGCCCCGGGGCAGGTAGGAGAGACAGACTGTGGCCCCACTCACGAGCCTCAAAGCTGGAGACAGAAGATAGACCAGGAAAAACATCTGAGAGCAACCCAACGGAAATGAGTAAACAGGTGCAGGAGTCTGTTGAGTTGCCTGTGTGAAACAAGGCCCATGAATGGTTCCAGAGTCTCTGAAACAGGCCAGTGAGGTCTACCAGCTGACTCGTGCTTTCATTGTGGCCAGGAAGCAACTGCTACGTGTCCAGCCTCTGCATGAAATTCATGGTGCTCTCCCCACTTCACCTTTGAGAAAACCTGCTCCCTCCCCAGTTATTGCCGAATAATTCTGTCACAGTAATAAATACATACATAAAATATACACCTTCACATAAATGCTTATAGATTCCTATACTTTTGGAGACTGCGTAGACAGTTTGGCCTGCAGACAGCCCTTTTCAGTGGTGGTAAGAGCACAGACGAGTTCTTTGCATGGAGTCTGTATGAATAATCACCGCATTAAACACGAAGGAGCCTCTCCTAACTGCCAAATAAGAACATATGGGGGAAATCTGAACTTTTGTGCTGGGTGAATATTATTATAAACATTGCATAATGTCAACAGAGCAAGAAAAAATAAAATCACATTTACTTTGTTAGGCTGTTTTGGGTATAATTTTACCAGATGTACCCTTCTACATTCCTTTCAGCTCTTTGTGTATGTGTGTGTATTATATATAAATACACACACACACACATATATATATATGTATGTGTGTATGTGTCTGTCTATGTATATGCATGTATATGGGACTGTGATGTGCCAAATTTGCTGCACACGCATGCAAGATGTGGCTCATTTTCAGCTGCATTGTACTGAGACCCAGTCAGTGGGAGATGGCGTCTGGCCAGGGGGCACATTAGTGGACCTTCACCGCTGCTGAAGGGGTAGAAAGGGTAAAGGAGGATCCCTGCATAAATCCATGGGGGCTCTCTCCAGTCTGGGAGGAGGTTTGGTGCAAGCAGGAAGCTTGTGGGACCCTCCGTCCTGTGAGCTGTGCCCCATCTCTAGAGCCGCACGGTGGGCTTCTGGTCCATGGCAGTGAAGAAGAGGCAGACGACAGTGATCACCAGCGTGTGGGCGCTCTCGTACAGCAGCTTGGGGGAGAAGACACTCCAGATGAAGAGGTGGTAGCGCTGGGCGGTGACCATGATGATGTAGGCAGCCGCTGGCATGGAGCGCAACAGTGCCAGGCAGAAGCAGCCGTGGCCCAATGAGGGTGCAGCTCTGCTGTGGGGGGAAAAAGGGGCAGAATGAACATTGGGATTGGTTCTCCGTCCTCAGGGTGAGTCGGCATTGGCTGGACCCATATCACATGATCACAGAGATCATTCAGGGTCATCTCTTTGAGTGCAGTCCCGAAACACACAACACAGATTTAACCTAAGGCAAATAGACTGATGAGAGGATTGGGATGATGATGCAAGGAAAAGCAGGAGGGCAGGCCTCCTCCCCAGTATTGTGGTGACAAACAGGGACCCTGAATAAAGCTAAGCAGCCCCAATGTCTCTTAACGTACTTTTCCAATCTCCCTGTCGACAAAAATCCAGTTCACAAATTTGCCTCAAAGGCAGCAATAACAGAGATGGGAGATGGTGACACTACTATACACTCACTTGAGCTGCGTTTAAGACACCGTCTATAACAATGATGACAAATTGAGCCTGTATTAGCATGATAATAGGAGAACATAGCCTAGGAGTATACATTTATCCCAGCCCTGCAGCCCCCCTCCCCCCACATCAAAAAACTGACACCTCCCATTAATTTCCCCAGTTTATATTCCCAAAATTATTCCTCTGATTTCCATTCATCCTTACGCCTGAGGAATCCAGATGTTAAGCAGCTACTTGAAAAAGACCCTAACTCCTCAATTGTCCCCCAGCTATGGTGGCGGGGGGGGAGTCCCTAGGGTTTGCCATGGCTTTCGAGCAGACAAAGCCAAATAAGGGCAAATGAAAGGTCTTCGAAGGCCTGGGGAAGGCAATGGAGGCCAAGGAAGGTCAAGCCATGTGATCAGCATGTCCCGCCACGTGCCCTGACCTTACTGACCATCCCCATGGGAAATCTCACACCCTAGATGAGGCTCTCTGAGCAACAGAGCTCCTTGGATGCGTTTGGTTACCAACCGGGCCCCTTTGATACCGGTGCGTTATTAAAGATGCGTACTAGCAACTCAAAGAATGAGGGTGGGCGATAGTGCCAACGATAGCATCGGCAATAGCGGGAAGCCCGTTAGCCATTGTTAAGCTTTCCTTCAGCCAAAAAGAGGGACGAGAAGGCTCCTCTAACTGCCCTTGATAAGACCAGGGAGGTATGCTGCATTCCATTTACCTTGGCGGTCTGAACTTGGAATGACATCACACACGAGTTAAATAGGTTCAAGTCGGAAAGCCATTTAGCAAAACCAGGGGGTCGTTTCAAAAAGCAAGATTTCTTGCTTACTTGGATAACTTGTTGTATTTAATTCAACCCAGTGGTAAATGGCCCAAACAAGACGTATGTGCCAGTGAATAATATAAAACAACAGCTTTAATTTCTGTTGATAAGGGGTGCAGCCATCTTGAATTCTGAGGTCAGGATTGTGTGGATTCCTCCAACTTCAGGAGTCAGAATTCCGACTACAGGGGGCGTTCCAGTTGAAATTTCTGACTAGGAACTCAGAATATCCAAGTTACGGGTTCAAATGGAATGCAGCAGCACTTCACCAGTATATGTGTGCCCATAAAAACACAATTAAGTGTAGCATGGTAGCTAATGGCACCAGCCATCAGCCCTGGGTATAAATTGTAAGTCAACACTGGACACAAAACGTCGGCTAAGAGGCTGGATGTGGGCTGCTGGGTGCTGCGTGGGAGCCGGGTTTTTGTCGAGCTTCAGTGGTATTGCATTTCCAAGCGGCTCTGCAGGATGCTAAGCCTCTCTAACGTCCCAGCGGCCTTGTTCTGACAAGGGCTGTCAGCTGAATCCGCGTTGCCGCTAATGGGCCGAGAGGTCCGGCTGGGAGCAAGCCTGGGGGTGAAGGACAGCCTCCTGCCGGCGCCAGCACCAGCAATGGCGAGAATCTTTGATACGAGCCTGGCCTGTCGCTTCATAGGAACAGGTAGCTACCGGCTGGTAGCCAGAAGTATCTGATGCTGGGGTTGACGTGTATTTACCCCTCTGGAAGGTCTATATGCAAGCCAGAAATGCATGGTGTAGCACTGCTGCCCGCTGACCTACCACAAGCCGAAGGGAGACCCGCTCAATTGCTTCCCCGAACAAAAACAAATGGGTAGAGTGGAAGGGGAGGGCCCACTGATTTGGGGATTCACTTCACATCATTACCCTGTTCAACGAACAAGGCTTGGACATGATTCTTTTAGGACAAAGATGGGTCCTTCACTTGACATCGTGATTGTAGGGTTAGGGTAATGGAAAGAAGCCTTGTCACTGTCAGAATAGGTAGCCGCTCCCACACATTACTGCTTGAGGGAGGCGCCTTCCTCCCAGGCCACTGGGAGGAGCTAGAGACACTAGGAGCCTGGGAGCTTGCTGATGCATTAGGCTGGTAGCAATACTGCCAACAGTGGGTTGGGGAACCAGGATTCTTGCTGGAGCTCCCTCAAATGGGCCACTGCCACACAGTCTATGGACCACCAGGGAAAACCCAATTAGAAATCTTCTTACATCACTGGGCACAGGGTTCATATCCAGTCAGGAGGTGCTTTACATCAATGGCTGTGAGTTTCAGGTCCACAGGACCTGGTAAATGCCTTGTGCTCATCCTTGCATGTGAGCAGCATCCCAGAGGGACGATGTCATTGCGATGAGGATCATGCCCCAGGAGAAAAGCTCATTTTGTGTTTAAGGGAGTGCGGCTCAATCTCACCTCAAAGAGACGGTACCCAACGAGACAGGGAGTCAGTTGGAGCCCACGGATCTCCATCAGCATCTCCAGCAGAGCTCCAACACCTCCACAACCTCGTCCCCTCCTCCTATTATTTATCATTCAAGCTCTACCAAAGATCTCGGCTCACGGCAACTGCAGTTCGGGGTGAAAGTTGCCGGATGTGTCACTAGCTAAAGATGTTAAATTTAGGCTGCTGAAAACCCAGGGAGACCTCCCAGCCCAAAAGTGGTGAGCGAGCCACCCCGAGCGTGAAAACCCAGGGAGACCTCCCAGCCCAAAAGTGGTGAGCGAGCCACCCCGAGCGTGAAAACCCAGGGAGACCTCCCAGCCCAAAAGTGATGAGCGAGCCACCCCGAGCGTGAAAACCCAGGGAGACCTCCCTGCCCAAAAGTGGTGAGCGAGCCACCCCGAGCGTGAAAACATTGGTAATTAACAATTAGAAACTGTAATTGCGCTCTATAATTAATCGTACGCATTTCAAACTCCTATTCTTTAACATTTATTTCCATAACAAGGCATCACCACATATCATTTTAAACATTTATAAAGCAGAGATGAGTTAATTACACATGAAACACAAGAAAATTACAGGCGCACAGCATCAATTGGTATCAGGCTAGCTCGCAGTTGCTATGCTAGGCCTTGTAATGGGAGGAAATGATATGCTTGCACTTGGAAAGTACTGCTTTGAGTGTATGGTTTAAAACAGACTGATTTTGAAATAGAGTTTAATATCTAGGGCTTCTCCCAGCATTCATAGCATGTACGGAAACAAAAAATTATATCATTTATGGTTTTATGGCTTTGCTGAACTGAAGCCAATGTTCCGTATTACTGAGACACCACAGAAGTTATATCTGTAGGTTTTACCAACATGCCTATGGATGTTAATAGCTGGTGGTTGCTCTTTGTGAATAACATCCACAAAGGGCAAGGTCACAGCGGATGCTTTAAGTAGGCAGGACGAAATATGTCCCCCATAATCTGAGGAATGGATTCATAGATCAGCAACACAATTGCACAGTAGAAATGAGGATCTTCACCGGTAAAGATTCAAGCAAGTAGATGGCATCTAGCTCAAGACAAATCTGGCAAATGCATCAAGCCATCTTCATTTCTACCGTGCAATTGTGTTGCTGATTTATGAATTCTGCTTCCATGCACATTTCACAGGACTAATATGTGTCACCTACTTTGTAAAGTTTGCTTTTAAGAAAAATTGATTAATTTTAGTTTTTTCCCATGTTATGAAAACACATGTTTTGGGTGGGGGGGGGGTATGTTGCATTAACTAATATTTGACTGGCTCACTAATCAAAAGTAAATTTTTTCGAATACACATATAACGAGTTTACGAGCACTCAAACCACACAATTGAGTTTGGCCCCAAACAGTTTTTGATTGCGGTCAGAGCAAAAACAAACATAGCCCCTGTATATAATAGGACTTCAGAATAGTGATCAGCGAAAGTTCTGGGGTTTGGGGTTAGTCCTCAGTCTGCCAAAGGCAGCGAGGGACTGTCTGCACCACAGAGTGTCACAGAAGGCCTTTTCCTGCAGTCGGTGCAGTCGCATTAATACGCAGCCCATATCTTTTCGTAATCATGCCGCCACGCTAAAGCCCTGGCGTTCGTGCCGAGGACAAGGTTAAACAGATTCGCAGCCCATCCAACAGAACGATCAAAGACCCGCGACGGCCGCTCCCCAGGCAGAAGGAAATAACGTAAATAAATTAAAGGTGGCACTGCGCCGGCATTAGCGATGCCCCCCGTTCGCGGATAAAGGCTGTGTGAGGCGGGCTTTGTGCAGTAATGAAAGGTGACTATCTGTAAAGGTCAAGCCCTGATTGGGATTCATAATTAAAGCTACTTGAAAAGCCGAGGCTGGTGCCTACGCGCATTATGATGTCACAATGGCGACCTCGGCCCACGTCGCCGCGGTAACACCCTGCTGCGGCTGCTTTTAGGCAACGAGACTTTTCATTAAATGAGAAAGGCGGGTATTTATCATCACATCTCAGTAACTAAAGATGTCTGACTATTCTGGCCCCCAGCCAAACTCTCCGTGGATTTTCTTTTTCCCTTTCGACTCTGCTAAGACTCTAATTTCATAAAATCATCTGGTTTTGAGAGGTTGCCATTTTATTCCCCACTTCTTGTCTTTTTATTTTCTGAATATGAAATGAATTCAGCTCATTCTCTCTCAGATTTGCTTAAGCTTGTTTTTTTTTATTTTAAAAGTTCACATTCCACTTGTGAGTGCTTTCTCCCTCACAGTACACCACAATTTCTTTGTTTCCCCTTACACTGAAGTCTGCATAACTCAGCAGCACAGTAACACCGCACTTCGTGGGTGAATTAACAACATAGCCGCCTTCTTGATACATTTGACTATTAGCGTCATGGGGAAATGTGTACATTATGCCTGGGAAAAGGCCCCCGAATAGCTGACAGTTGCCAGGTGGGGGGTCACCTGGCCACGAGGCAGACTTCCGTCAAGGCGGCCCCCTACCATTATGGTGGTGTGGGCAATTAAAGGCTTTGAGAGAGAGAGAGAGAGAGAGAGAGAACAAACCAGAAAGTGGTAGGTAGAGTTCTGTGAGAGGAACACACACTGCACTATGTTCATAAACGGTAAAATGGCATGCTGCCTCTCGGGACTGGGGGAGGAGAGTGCAGGACAGGAGTACAGAACCTCTGGAGGGGTATATATCACACGGCCTGATCAATGCAGCCCAGGAGAGTGTCATCAGTCCCCTGCACCACATTAATACCACAAAATACCAAGTGGCAGTGAAATGACATAGAAGTCTCTCCGGGCTGTGAGGGGCTCTGAGACGCCCTTTGGTGATTCCCGGTGACCAGAAATCTTGTTCTGTAGCCATGACAGCTCCGGTATGCAGAACTTGTAAAAGGGGAGTAGGGGATACTTGTGAAATGAATGAAATAAACCCCATGTGCCGGTTGCTCCGGATAAACGACGCAGCTCGATATCCTGTGAGCATGATTCGCACGGCGACCGTGACCCGACAACCGGGTTAATAGATGCTGTCGGCTCGTTAAGACATACAGAGCGGCAGATAAACACTGGTGCCCGGGAGGGGCGTTTTATAAGTCATATTAATCACGCGATAGCTTGAGAACGTTCCGGCACACCTTCAAGACGGCCTCCCCGAAGATAAGGGGTGCGTACGAGCACGCGTATGAGCGCCGGGCGTTCCATGTGAAAGATCCCGAGATTACGGCGCCCCAGGCTTGATTTAATATGCATCAAGCCATCTTGCCATCCTACCATCTTCTCATTTCCCTGAGGGACAGTCACAACCGAAGTACATACAGGACGAGTATTACTCCCACAAGGGCCCCTCCTCCCTCCGCTAGTCCCGAATCCTCCACCCCACAGCAAACAGAGGGATGTACAGAGGCTGGGAGACTGTGCCTAGGAAGCCCTCTGATTCTGCTATTCCAAAGTTCGGCGCTGGTTCCCTTAAAGGGATAGGGTCCCCACGGCCCAGAGATGCAGAAGCGCGCTTGTCTGGCTGAAAGGCCCCCGGCACTTCACCCTCCGACAGGATGGAGGAACGGGGGGGGGGGGGTTTATTGCACCACAGTGCGATGCGTC
The DNA here is from genome assembly GCA_026784285.1 of Stomatorhinus walkeri. Lineage (NCBI taxonomy): Eukaryota > Metazoa > Chordata > Actinopteri > Osteoglossiformes > Mormyridae > Stomatorhinus > Stomatorhinus walkeri. The sequence goes on from JAODUD010000113.1 coordinate 364,427, forward strand.
ATCTCCATTATGGGTCCGGGATGCTGCGTCGGCGAGTTTTTGAAGGGACAGAAACCGAAAAAGACGAGGGATGCAAAACAAGAGGGATCCATCATCGGCGCCGTGACGAGGCTTCAAAACATCAACAAATATATAAATAAACAGCCCCTGCTCCCCTGCAATTTTCCAGCTCCTTCAAGTTGGAGAGTCACTGGCTATTGATCACAGCCCATTTGCACAGCTCAGTCAGTAACCAGGAGGGCCATTACGGACATGCCGATCCGGTGCTGATCCGGTGCCGGCCTGGTACTTTATAAGGGCTCACTCAGACAGGGAGGGTGAGAGCATCTGTGCAGAGAAGCATCTAGGGAACACGGGGGATTTAAAGGGCTGCATCTCCAACTTCACAGGAAAATAAAGAAATCAATTTAATGTGTAAATCAAGGGTCTGTGCAGAAAAGCAGTAGGAGATGGG
>JAODUD010000113.1:391807-401956 GCA_026784285.1 Stomatorhinus walkeri
ACAAAATATCTTAAGCCATTCAAGGTGGATTTAAAGACACATGAAATCAAGGGGGATTGAGGAACATGAAATTTGAGGCCATCGCCTCCCCAGCTGAGCCTCCATACCTCGTCAGGAGGTCATTGCAACCCCCAAAACCAGCAATTCACAGCGTCTGCCACAAGGGACCTCCAGTGCTGATTAAGCGCGTGGGAGGCAGGGAGGGAGGGTGATGGCGGAGGGTGATGGAGGAGGGGGCTGCGGTGCCGCGGCCAGGCCGGTAATGACGGGTTGGCTGGCGTTTCTCGGCGCCGGCCTCCTGTGGCTCTCGTGCATCGCTGCTGCTGTCAACCCCATGTGATCTTACCCTCTCAGCGGATGGGAGTCCCCTTCAAGGGAGCGGTCCGAGCCAAATCAGCCTCCGCCATTCCGGAACCATCTCCACACAAATCGCATCGCTTAGACCAGGGGTAGGCAATCTTATCCATAAATGTATGCAGGTTTTTGGGATAACCTTTAGGTCAGCTGTTCAAACCCAGATGTGAGGACCTCAGCCAATCAGTCCTCTAATTAGTAATTAGCCGCATACACTGCGGCCCTTTCTGGATAAGATTGGCCACCCCTGGCTTAGACTGACATGGGAACTTCCTTCAAAACTGCTTACAGCAATGTGAAGCCCAGATTTATACCACCCACTTGCAATACTGCCAAGTTATAAAGAAAGAAGCAACATTACACAATATTTTACCAGCCTGTACTTGAGAGGCGGTTCGGAAGATAGACAGAGGGTATTTCAATCATTGGTTGTGACTGGTGTATGACAACAATCTGCATAGATGTATTGTGACTCACACAAAACGATGACAAAACACAAGATGTCAGAAGAATTCTGATGAAAAGAAGCTGCGGCAATGAAAATATCACTTAGCTGGGGCTGGGAGCCAGTGTGTCGTCCCAGGGTCAGGATTGGATGATGAGATGTCATGTGACCCAGAGGACTTTACTGGGTCAGTAAGATAGAGGAGGCTAGATGGAGGGCTCCCTAACAAATTCCGCACTTTTTGCTAGTTCTGTTTCTTTGCGCTGTGGGTTTCAGACACTTGTCGATGGGCTCACTCACGCATTCTGGAACGTTCCTTTTAAGCCGCCCATCAGCAGCCAGAACGTCCGCTCCGTCCTTCTGTAACATCTGGCGAGTTGCAGGTCCAGACCCAGCCCACAGCTCGGTACCGCCGGAAGGGCAGCTCATCCTGCTCAGCCCAGCTGCAGAATCTCTCCTCGGGCTAAATATTTACGGCTATTGCTGTCGAGGGTGGGGGTGGGGGGTGTAATTAGCTCAATGAGAGGAACCAACCACACGGGGATGAGAAAAAAAGGCAGCTAATTAAGGCACTTGGAGAGTTTAGCGATCGCTACAGACACCAGAGCACCTCACGAAGATGTCTGTGGTTACCATGCTGAAGGGGGGACCCCCCCCCCCCATAAGGTCATGAAACCCACCCACATGAGGGAAGGCCGGCCCCGCCCATTTTGGCTGTGGGGAATCAGGGCTTTTTGTAGCTGGAAAGCGAGAAAAATGAAAGGTACATAAAGAGAGTCTCCGCCCCCAACCTGGCTCGCACTTCGGCGATGATCGTCAAATTACGACAGGTTCAGTCTAAATGCCAAAAAAATACTGTAGAAGCACCCTTATAAGTCGGCAAAAGTCGGACCTCATATTTATGGGATGGACCACATGACCACAGATATATCAAACTCACGGTTGTGAACTGACAGGAAAAACTGAAGTGCGAATTAATCAAAGTAATGTGTCTCCAAAGCTGGAGCAGGAATTGGTTTTCTGGCCACTCGACTGTGCTGGCAGTCCGGTGCGGCATTCAGAAGAGAGGGACAGGCCACAGACAGAAGGTGAAAGCTATGACAGCAGCCCTGACCTACTTCAGGCAGGGAGGATAAGAGGCTCAGTGAGAAATCAGGGCAGCAAAGCCTCCGTTCAATGACATTTGAAACATTCATTTTCAAAACACAATGAGAGTGAAGGAAAAAAAAAAACATACGCTTCGCTAGCATAGTTCAGCACCATGGACAACAACCCCACACAGTGACACTGACTGCTGGAAGGTCCAGCACCACGGACAGCAACCCCACACAGTGACACTGACTGCTGGAAGGTCCAGCACCATGGACAACAACCCCACACAGTGACTGCTGGAAGGTGCAGCAGCACGACAGCAACCCCACACAGTGACACTGACTGCTGGACGGTTCAGCACCATGGACGGAAGCTGTGTACGGTGACACTGACTGCTGGAAGGTTCAGCACCACGGACGGAAACTGGATACGGTGACGCTGACTGCTGGAAGGTTCAGCACCACGGACAGCAACCCCACACAGTGACACTGACTGCTGGAAGGTCCAGCACCACAGACAACCCCACACAGTGACACTGACTGCTGGAAGGTCCAGCACCAAGGACAGCAACCCCACACAGTGACACTGACAGCTGGAAGGTCCAGCACAACAGGACAACAACCTCACACAGTGACACTGACTGCTGGAAGGTCCAGCACCACAGACAACAACCCCACACAGTGACACTGACTGCTGGAAGGTCCAGCACCAAGGACAGCAACCCCACACAGTGACACTGACTGCTGGAAGGTCCAGCACAACAGGACAACAACCCCACACAGTGACACTGACAGCTGGAAGGTCCAGCACAACAGGACAACAACCTCACACAGTGACACTGACTGCTGGAAGGTCCAGCACCACAGACAACAACCCCACACAGTGACACTGACTGCTGGAAGGTCCAGCACCAAGGACAGCAACCCCACACAGTGACACTGACTGCTGGAAGGTCCAGCACAACAGGACAACAACCCAACAGAGTGACACTGACAGCTGGAAGGTCCAGCACAACAGGACAACAACCTCACACAGTGACACTGACAGCTGGAAGGTCCAGCACCACGGACAGCAACCCCACACAGTGACACTGACTGCTGGAAGGTCCAGCACCAAGGACAGCAAGCCCACACAGTGACACTGACAGCTGGAAGGTCCAGCACCAAGGACAGCAACCCCACACAGTGACACTGACTGCTGGAAGGTTCAGCAGCACGGACAACAACCTCACACAGTGACACTGCTGGAAGGTCCAGAACCACGGATAGCAACCCCACACAGTGACAGACTGCTGGAAGGTTCAGCACCACGGACAGGAGCCACACACAGTGACACTGACTGCTGGAAGGATCAGCACCACGGACAGAAGCTGCAAATGGTGACACTGACTGCTGGAAGGTTCAGCACCACGGACAGCAACCCCACACAGTGACACTTACTGGTGGAAGGTTCAGCACCAGAGACAGCAACCTCACACGGTGACACTGACTGCTGGAAGGTTCAGCACCACGGACATTGACCTGTTTCACAAAGGCCCAGTACTCTGCTGGATTTAGCGACCCTCATCAGCTGCCTGTGGCTGCCCTTTATAGCAGCTTGACAGTCTTGGTGAAGGGAAATGATTGTGCATTCACCAGTAACCTCACAGCAGGGAGGAGGACTCGCTTCTCTAACTGGCTGAGTGCTCTGGGATATCTGGCCCCACAGGACCTCCCTCTCCAGCCCTCTTCCTCCTTATTCCATCACCCCTAAAAAGCTTTCTGAAAGCATGACTCCAGGACTCTCCTTCAACATCTGAATGAAACACAATCATCAGCGCACGCTTCTCTCCAAAAGAAGCCTTCTCTCTTCTTCTGTTTTCTCTGATTTCCAAAATCTATGCATTTTTTCACTCCGCTATCATGGGTGAAGGTGCATCATTCCACGTTTTGTTCAGTATGTGGGCTTCCAACCTTTTGATGTTTGAGGTGGGGTTAGGGAAATAAAATTAAAAATCTCCAAATTAACCAAACCCTCTGCCAAATCCCAGCATACTACAGCCTGCTGGAATGCTGGAAACCTCTGGTTTAGTGTCACGGTTGATCGAAAAATAATAAAAACAAATTCTTCATAAACGGATGAGCAAATTTCCAAAACAAATTCCTGTGAGTTTTTGGCTCCCAATCCTGAAACATGATGAGGATCCCTGGCTTAGGTCATTGGCAGTCACATCTCAAAAACAATAAAAAAAATAATGGATTTAATGATTGGAAATGCACTTGCTGTAATAAAGCTGTAAGCCAGGTTCGCATAATGCTTCTGTAACACTGCAGCAGCCCTAAATCCTCCTCTGAATGCCCATCACATCCCAGGGCCGTTAATCACCACCGACAGCTGTCAGGCTCAGCACTGGGACTACGCACTGGCCAGTCTGAGCCGCCGTCTCACATATGCTGCCCCGGGCCGGGACAGCCGCGCCTCCATGCACACTCGCGGCATGGAAGCAAGGCTAACAAAGGAGCCGCAGAATGGGCACAGGCGGCTCATGGTGGGATCATTTGCACCGTGTATGCTCTTCGGTGATTTGGCAGACGAGGACTGTGCTGAGCTGAGCACCGAAACGGAAGTGGGTAAAGCTGGCCGAGCGTTGGCACAGCAAGGGCTTGGGAATGGCTGCAGAATATCAGTGCAGTTTCCACTGCAGCCAGAGACATTACTAAAGGAAGACTGAGCACCATTACATATAATTATTATTCTTATTCTTTGGAGGGGGGGCAGCTCTGTGAGGTTGTGACTCAGAAGGTTGCTGGTTCAAATCTCTAGGTTGACAGAATGATCCTACTATTGGGCTCTAGAGCAAGGCCCTTAACCCTAACTCCTCCTGGTACTGGCTGACCCCAAAGTCTCCATATATGCTGAGCAGCTATTGGCCGCTTTTCCTTCACTCTCTGGTCATACTCCCTCCACACCATCTCTATTGTGTTTACGTATGGTGGCCAGGTCATGTGACACTATCACAAGGGACCTCCAGTGCTGATTAGGCACGTGGGAGGGAGGGAGAGAGGGTCCTTTGTAGGCGAGTTGACATGTCCAAGTACTGTAAATGGTAGTGTATAAGGCGTGAGACCCCTCTGGTGACACCACAGTCACGGAGCAGTTCTGGCGTGCCGTTATGAAAACCAGGTTACCGCCCCAAAAACACTGACCAATCAGGGGAGGAGTTGGCTCTTTTGGTGCAGTGAGCGAGAGCAGTTGATGGACTTCTGACTGTGTTTTCATGTTTAAAAAAATCATCATAAAAACCCAATTTCCTTTGCCTGGCAACAGCAATGTTGCAGCCGGTGATATTTCAAAAGCACCGTGGTCGCCATGGAAACAGCAGTGCCCAAAAAATATGAGAAAAAACCCAGATGATGATGCTGGTAAATGATGCCCAGCGAGAGTTACACCCTCCTTGAGCTCCAGCACCCAGGGATGATTAAGCCACTCTGATTCATTATGAGGCGTTTCTTGCACTAATAAGCCCTAATCAGTAGCAGGCCAATCGCAGGGCAGCTGCACTTGAAAACCACATCAGGGGGTGGTGGTCAATTTAATCACTGGGGGTTGGATGCACCTGGGCTGCTTTATGCTCATTGAGGGGGCTGGGGAGGGGGGAGTAACAAGGAGGTGAATCACCAGGTAGGGACACCTGTCTATCAAAAGACATGATACACATGGCAGTTAAAGTCCTTCAATCAAGAGCCATCTATACATCTGTTCAGTCCTGGGGGCTGCCTGTGTTCAGCGACAAAAGACGCTTGTGTTCAGTCCTGAGGGCTGCCTGTGTTCAGCGACAAAAGATGCTTGTGTTCAGTCCTGAGGGCTGCCTGTGGTCAGCGACATAAGACGCTTGTGTTCAGTCCTGAGGGCTGCCTGTGTTCAGCGACATAAGATACTTGTGTTCAGTCCTGAGGGCTGCCTGTGTTCAGCGACATAAGACACTTGTGTTCAGTCCTGAGGGCTGCCTGTGTTCAGCGACATAATATGCTTGTGTTCAGTCCTGAGGGCTGCCTGTGTTCAGCGAAATAAGACGCTTGTGTTCAGTCCTGAGGGCTGCCTGTATTCAGCGACATAAGACGCTTGTGTTCAGTCCTGAGGGCTGTCTGTGTTCAGTGACATAAGATGCTTGCGTTCAGTCCTGAAGGCTGCCTGTGTTCAGCGACAAAAGACGCTACTGTTCAATCCTGAGGGCTGCCTGTGTTCAGCGACATAAGACGCTAGTGTTCAGTCCTGAAGGCTGCCTGTGTTTAGTCCTGAGCATTGTATGCACTTGGTTATAAAATCCACCTGTGCTCAGTCCTGAATACTACCTCTGTTCAGTCCCAATTATTGCCTCTGTTCAGTCCCAAGTGTTGCCTGTGTTTGGTTATAAAAGTCAACTATGTTCAGTCCTGAGTGTTGCTTCTGTTCAGTCCAAAGGAAAAAGACTGTCTGTCCTTCAAACCAGTCATAGCAGGCTGCAAATCCCAGGGCTCCTGCTACTGCAACCTTTAGCCATCTCCTGTAACAGGCAGGAAAACACATGGAAGGCAAGGAATTATGGGTAAAAATGAGGGACCCAAGTTTCCAGGAAAGAGTTGGGACAATCATGGATACCATTTCCCCAAGCAGATGATGGGATGGATTATGGAGTAGGGGTAACAGTGATTGGCCAGTGATCTCAGGATGACACCAGTTCCCCAACCATAACAATGTTGAGCATTTAGGCTAAAGGAACATCCCTCATACCCGGAGATGAGGAGTGTGAAAGGCATGTGGCCTGTACTATGAAGCTGGGTTACTGGCTTAACGGGGTAACTTGTCGGATTTAAGATACCACAGTTCAAACGGACTTTATATCCATTTACTTACATTTTACCCAGACTACATTAAATCCGACAAGTTATCTGATAAGCCAGTAACCCCACTTCATAGTACAGGCAGCCTCTTCCCACACACACAGAGAGAGAGAGTAATTATTCGCTCTGGACTCCTGCATGAGCGTCTGCTTTAATCATCAGCGAGCGGATGTCGAGTTAAAGAAGCCGACGGATGCATACTCCAGCACACCGAGACAGCAGGTCCTGACCTGAGTGGTTGTGTCAGGACAAGAGTTTCCTCGCCCAGGGAGGGTGTTTATGGGGGGAGGAACACGGAGAAGAGGCTTTATGTAGCCCTTTCATCAACATGCTGCTTGCAAACGCATAGTTTTTGCTCCATCCATTTCAAAAGCACATTTCTCACTGCAAGCTTCCTTGCTACGGACTGAACTGCCGGCCCCACGCTATTTACAAATTTACAATAACTGGCCAGAACAGCATAAACAGCTCAGAACGAAGCTTCTCTTGGAGTTCCACCACAATGGATCAAAAAAAGCTTCTGACTTACGGCTGTCTGTCTTTCGATCTACTCTCATTTTAAAACATCAACGCATCCCTCGATTAAAGAAGAATGTGTCAGTGTAGCCCCAATCTCTCTCTTTATTTACCTCAAAAATGTTCTATTGAGGTGAAGAAGGCTGGCCCAGTGCTCCTCTGGGTAGCCAGTACTATTGCCACGTTATTAATCAAAGAAATGTCCCTGAACTCTTGATGGATGGGCGATACTTTGGGAAGGATTGGAGTCTCTTAGAGTGACAGAACTGGAACAGCTTGTAGATTATGTTAGCTTGGGTTCTGTCTGCCCCAAGAGCAATACCTATGCCAAATACAACCCCGCATGCAGCACTGGGGGTGAATTCCTGCACCACTTGGTAACAATGCCTGAGGTATGCAGCTCAGTGGGTTAGACCTCTTCATTTCTGAGCGGAAGGTTGTTGGTTCAAATCCCGTCCTTGGCAAAATAGTCACATCTTCATCGGGTGTTTGAAAGAAGCCCTTAACCCCCTGAAAAATGCTCCAGGAGAGTTGGGTAAATGGCTAACCCTGAGCTCAGACCCCAGCTTTGTTCTCAATTATACGTGTGTCTCTCTCTCTTAGAGGAGAGCATGATGGGATGTGTTAAAAGAGGCTTCCTAGTGCACTTGTACTGCGCATGATACTTGCAGAAACAGTAACTAAAGCTTCACTTATTACCATGCATTGAGTCCCCTGCACCCAGTGCTGGACACACTGCATCAGTGCAGTGTTAACACGCCTCAAACTCTCCTCTATCTGGAGGAACCTGGATGAAAACTTCTAAGGGCCTGAATCAGCCCCTGTCTCCATTTCATCAAAGTGAGACAGGACTCAAAGGCAGGACTCGGGAGACTCTGTGCGTGTGATGAATGCCGAGGCGAGGCCTCACCTTTGTGGAAGTGCGGCGAGCTGTCCTTCAGCAGACGGCTGAGCTGCACTGCATTCAGGTGGAGGTAGCGGAGCTGCTGCCGCAGTGGCGCGCCCTGGAAGGCGGGCTGCAGCAGACGGCCCACGTTGTTCTGGGGTATGGGCAGCCCCAGGCCCAGGGCGAGCGTCGGCGCCAGGTCCACCTGCTCCACGGGCTCCGGCTTCTCCAGCCCAGCTGCAGGAGTGAGGCGGGCACCACTGTGTCAGTGGCCGCGTGTTTTAGCTGGTCCGCGTGCCGCCATCTTCATTTTAGGTTGTCAGAGAACATTACTACTACAAAAAAGTGTTATAAAACCTTAAAACTCACATGGGGGGCTTTATATTAATAATTAATTGGGGCGTGTTGAGTAGGGATGCCTCAAAGTGCGTTGAGACAATGTAATGTTGTGATAACACGCTATACAAAAATAAATTTGTTTGTTGTACATCCCAACCACCAACACAACAATTAACAAGTGATGACTTGAGTTTGCAGGTTATAATTTGAGCGTGGAAAATGTATTACATCAACAAAAAAACATGCTAAATCTAAGCTGCTTCTTAAAAAAGGTAATTAAGTATAAAATGTCTGATAAGCACATAATGTCATATTACTATAGGGGGCTCAAACAGGTGGGACCCTGGGATCCTCACCTCACAGATGGTGTATGTTAACATGGGCGGCTTTTACCAAGGCTGAGGGGGCGGGGCTACTGCAGAGGGGAGGTGGAGCCTGCAAATGGCACCCAGTGGTGAGGAGGGTCTCTTAAGACCCTCCGCTCCAGATGGCTGGCTTCAAGAGGAAACGCGCTGCCCAATCAGCCCGCTGATCTGAGCTACCTGAATGCATCCTCCCCCCGATGACCTTGTTGGCCTTACGTGCGAAGGCCAGGTGAGGAAATGCCCCCCCCCCCCCTTCTGTTTCTAGCAAAAATGGCTTCTGAATGAAGTATAATGACATGGACCTACCGGTGAGGAAGGCAGTGAAGGTAAAACATGACTGGTAACGAGAAGCAGGAAAATGCCGGTGGGGACAGGAAGGCGACTCTCTGGAGGAACTCCGAAAGACTCAGTTATGACAGACTTTGTTTTGACTCCAAAAAATGGTGACAGTGCTGAGATAGTCTTTAGAGGGCTGGAAGACCGGAAGCTAAAATTCAGGGGAGATTAGCGGCGTGTGCTCAAGTTTATTGTCAAGATTATTATTATTATTATATTACAATAAATAATAAGCATGTAGAAAGCCGGACGGACAACAGACCACAAGAGGCACAAATGGTGATGGTAAATTGGCTTTTAACAGCATACAGGCGGCTGGTGCACTAGGAGTACGGGTATTGTAGCTGTATTGTTTAGAGGGAGACAAGTGTTAAGGCCCTTGGGGTAGACCACCCTTTGTGAGACGCAGAGGAATCGGGATGTGGTTCATGGATGGAGTGGGGTGGGGCTCTCTGAAGTGGCCTCATTTCATTGGATGCATATTGGAATCAACAGTATCCTCACGCAGCACATCTATAACCATGTCCCACTCATTTAAAGAGACGGTAACATTTTATACTCTCATCACGGGGGACTCCCCTTCTGGATAACTGATATTAAACCATGACATTGGCCGGTAATCTCTGCAAAGCCGGCATTCTCCATCTCGCCGCACTAAATATACTATGGTTTATTACTTACTGTCTGACCCTGTGAGATGTTACATTTTCAGATGATTGATACAGTTTTAGAAAAAACTTTATGTCTTCATTATTTCTTTAACAGTAAACCTTTCCTTTTTTGCCAATACAAGCATTCAATTTATCCTGTCTGAGGGAAGATCATTAGTGCAAGTATATTGCAGATCATTATTGAGTGTCAGTATATTTCAGATCATTGCTGAGTGTCAGTATATTTCAGATCATTGCTGAGTGTCAGTATATTTCAGATCATTGCTGAGTGTCAGTATATTTCAGA
>JAODUD010000113.1:433398-446413 GCA_026784285.1 Stomatorhinus walkeri
ACGCTGAAGCACAGTCCGCTGACCCCGGCTGAAGAACGCTGAAGCACAGTCCGCTGACTCCTGGTGAAGAACGCTGAAGCACAGTCCGCTGACTCTGACTGAGTATCGACCTCCGGGCGGAATCTTGACAAAGAGCACCATTAAGACCGGACCATTTTACTTGCAGCCCTTGATTATTAAAGGTTGGCTCTAAAGCTGTGTAAGGAAACAAAAGGAAACAAAAAAACAATTGAGCCATCATTTTTGGTCATCACATCCATCTGTACTGACTGAGGTACTTGAAGGCAGTTATTGTAGTCAATCAGGGCAGGATTTGGCTAAAATCAGGCCAGTTCTATTGGCCCTGATGTGGACTATGGAAGGCCTGAAGCTTAACCAAACATATGAAAAGGAAATTTAAAAGACAATACCTTGAGTTTATTTATTTGTTTGTGTGTCTGTATGGAAATAAAAAGAAAAAAAGCAGAGTAGAATTTAACTGTGAAAGGATTACTTCTTTATTCTGGATTAATGAGGTGTCACTACACATACCAGGGACTGGGGTCTTCCTGGCCCAGTACTCTATGGCCTGAGACTGCCAGTTCTTCCCATCATTTTTTTTTGGGGGGTGGGTTTCTCCCAAAGTGCAAAGAAACACATCTGATGAGTTGGTGACTAAGTCGCCTTTAAGTCTAGTCATATAGCCTTTATTGTCATGCCGTCTATATACAGCGACACAACGGCACAAAATAACACCTCTCGGACACCAGGGTTAGACATACAGACAGCCTCTGCCAATGGTGGGCTTTCACAGAATGTCAAAACACAGGACAGTGCAGAACGGGGGGGGGGGGGGTGGACACAAGGGTCTATATACATAGTGGCTGAATGTATGTGGACAGCAAAGATCATAAAATATACCATGTAAAGCATGACTGACCTGCTATAGACTAGATTCCATATGGAAAAAAGACTACTTAATATGAGTGAACTGATTTTATTTTATTTCTAATTTATGCCCATGGAAGTTACCAGAATCAGAATATTTTTTATTATCCCAGAGAGAGAAATTGAGGATCGTTACCATGCATCTCAGAAGATAGAGGGAACTTTTGTACCCAGCTTATTTTTTGGCTGTTGTAACATTTAGCAATGCGCCGTCAGGTCGTTATGACATCACAGGCTTACCAGAGGAACTCTTTTGCACCAGAAGCTGTTTCAGAGCAGATGGGACAGAGAGTAATTAAAAGCCGCTATGACTCACACCAGGAGGTTGGGCTGGCATCTTCCCAAAGGAGGTCTTCATATTAACCCACCTCCCTCCTGCCAGCGCTGCCCCAGAGATCTTCCAGGCAGCGTACCAGACTGCCTCCAGGCTAGGAAGCTCATGGCAGGGCTGGCTGGGTAGCGGGTGAGGCCTGCCTTCTCCGGTCGTTGGGTACCTGATTAAGTGAGACTGTGGATACACAGCCTGCTGGAGACCAGTACAAAGCACTGGCACCCCAGCCAGCGCGGAAGACCAGGTGAGCAATGTGCCGTATTTAGCAGGACTAGGTCTAAACATTGGTGGGCCATTTTTGTGCCTGTAAAATGTGGATATCAGGCAGATAAGTTCAGATAAGGTTCTGCAACACCAGATAGGGGTAACCCTAACCCTAACCCCATTGTGCGAAGAAAAGTGATGGAAGCTCATGCTATTTGCACACTTCTGGCTGTTTTGAATGGTTCTTGAGTAATTCAACAAGAAATTTGGAGGAATTCTAAAGTGTCTGGATAGAAACCTTCATGTGGGTTTGGTGACCATTTTTGAATCCCAAACCTGCTATGAGGCCAATTTCTTACGGATGGGTCTGTTCAGTCTGGAGATGTTGAAAACTCAATAATTTAGGTTCAGCCTCTTATTCTCTCACATGTATGGATATTACATTACATTGCGTGGAAGTAATATCTCCCAAGCAGTGTTGGGTATTTCAGATCCAGAAACTACAAATCCAGACCAGGATTTTCTTTCTACCAACCAGCTGAGCATAAAGAGTCACAGTCATAGGGTACTCACCTGGTTGGTAGAAACAAAATCTTGGTCTGGATTTCTAGTTTCTGGACCTGAAATGCCCAACATTGCTTCCAAGTAATTTACACCTAAGGCACGAGGCAGTTTCTTTCTAAATGATGATTTCAATTAAACACATCACACTACAGCTGAATCTGAAGAAGCCACAATGTTTCTGACTCTGTTATGGTCAAGATAAGACAGGGCATCTGATTTTTCATTGCTGCAATGGGAGATTATTGCTGGTTGTATAATTTATTCTGCTTTTTGGGTGTTTTTTGCAGGGCTGTTTGGAGGTCACCATATCCCACAAAAAGGACCCCAAAAGTGATTGCACTTTGTATTATGCAGCTTGGAACCACCAGTAATTTTTTTACGTTATTTTTTTTTTTACATGTTCAACTAAAAAGGTTCTTTGAAGAGATGTGTTTCATTCAGGTTGCCATATTCCAATGGAGCAGCAAAGCTTTGTAGGAGATGAAGTGGAGCTTTTAGTAGCTCTGGCAGGAGGTGGCATTTGATAGCAATTTTTTTGTTAACTTTGGTGACAGAGAAATGTTTTTCAGACTAAGACCTAGTTACAGTTTGCTTTTCACGTTGTTGACCAGAATGTTTTCTAAACTCCCATTATTTAAAACTTTCTTTCACTGATGACTCTTTTCAGCATCTATCTTAAATCGATCCCATTCACTTCTATTCCTCCCCGAATTCACCTGTAAAAAAACATACTGCCTCGAAAATCCATCTAAATTCTTTTAGTATTTATAACACAGTCACACTGATTTATTTTTGTTTAACTCTCTTCAAACTTTGATGGAGTTTGCCAAGACTGTTCAGGCCAATCTTGGAAAACGCTCCTTTGTTTGGTCCCGTTACGAAAGATTGCGTCCATCCCTCCAGGATGGGAAGAACAAATGGCGACCACATTAACCCAGGCTTTGTCTTAGAGACACTGTGCGTCTGGGAAAAGCGGGCCTCTATTATTCACCTGTCTCTAGATGTGTTCATTTCCATTGAGGGCCGTGTTCCTGTGAGGACGTGTTTCTGCAGCACCCAGGAGTGAGCGCAGATTCGCTTAATGCGGGATAAATCGAGGAGGAACAAATTAGAAAGGGGTGACATGGGTTTTACAAGGTGCTGCACCACATTCTCCATCCGGGGATAATAATCATCATCCGTTGTGTCAGGGTTCGAACTTGACGTGCAATCAGTGTGAGCTGACAGCCTAAACCTCTGACACCTATAAAACCTTTCAGAGGAGACACCTTCATTACCTTAAAATATGGGTTTCTATCTGCCATCTGGGCTGTAAAAACAGCTGCCTAGTGCATCACATATTTATGGGTTTTATAACACCGAAAGCTTGAAGTAGGAAGAAGAGAGTTTTGTATGTAAAAACCTCAGAGAACCAAACAGTTTAAGAAACACAAAGGACAATGTATGGTATATCACACGACGCGTGCCTGATCTTTATGCTTTTTTATAACCATAGATGCAATAAAGAAACATCTGCCTTCAACATTATGCGACAATATCTGACACATAGAAATCAGAATGTGCTTGATTTAAATGTTCATATTTGACTTAAATTTATGATCAGTCTCTATGCTGATGTCCTGTGAGTGTAGATATTGCTCAAATGTTTATGATGTGAAGTCAGAGTGGTCATAGTAAAGAGTAAAGCAGGTTTTAGAAGGTTTCCTCATTATGCCTTATAAAGTGTCATTATTAGGTCCACTAAGGTGTTGGATGGGTGTAAGATGGTGGAGCAGGAGGTAGCAGTATCGTTCGGCAACTGTAGGGTTGCAGGTTCAAGCCCTGCTTCCTTCTGACCCCATCAAAGTGTCCTTGAGCAAGACACTGAACCCCTGATTGCTCCCGGTATGCAGGTTGGTGCCTTGCATGGCAGCCTCTGCTACCGGTGTGTGAATGAGAGGCATTATTGTAAAGTGCTTTGGATGAAAGCACTATATAAATGCAATCCATTTACCATACCTTAAGGTCCATTACATTTTATACAGAGGTGGATAATTTTATTCAGCTCCAGAAAGTAGAAGTTCAGACCAAGATTTTGTTTCAACCAACCAGTTGAGTATCTGTGACCATTACTCTTTATACTCAACTGTTTGGTTGCAACAAAAGCATGGACTGGATTTTTACCTTCTGGACCTGAACTATCCATCTGTGATCTTCTAAGGTGTTAGCATTACTTTCCAGTTATTGTCATTATATGTGGCCTTTGTCGTTACGACTTGTAAGATGTCATTACTGTAATCCTTATAAAGTTTCATCATTAAGTCTTATAAAGTTTCATCATCAAATCTTATAAGATGTCGTCATTAATCCTTATAAAGTTTCATCATTGAGTCTTATATGGTCTCGTCATTAAGTTTCATACTGCATGAATCTCATTCTGCAGCTGCCCAAACTGCAGTCCCTGGCTACAAATGAGTCAGAGATGATGCCATCCCATCATGATAATTCTGGTTTTCATGGTTACTTTGTCTTAGTAAACAAAGGCAGCTCGTTGCGCGATTTATATGCAGCTGGGACCTTGAGGTGACCGACCAACTGATCAGTCGTCAATGACTAGCAAAACAAGCGATCGACATAATCTAGGGCAATAAATGTAACTAGTCTGATGACGAGTCTCGGGACCAGCGGCACCGATCGATTTGGTGGCATGAGAATTCCGTCTCAGACTTGGCCCGAGTCCAAACCCATTTTCATGGGTACCGGAGAGGTTAGCATACCCTGACATCCCATTAATCTACCGGGGTCCCTGCAGAGTTGACTCCCTCCTAATCCCCTCCCACGACAGACCATCAGGCTCAGACAGACGCGGCCCGTCTGCGGCCTTATCGGCGGGAAGCTGGCCGTTCCGTCAGGGTGGCTCTGCTCCCCACGGGCGGGTAACCGCGGGGATTGGAGCGCGAGCTCTGAGGTTCTAGCAGCTGACTGGCGGCGCTCGATTTGACACGAGTCTGCTTATTATCGCAGCTGTGGACAGGGTCCTTCCTTCTCCGTTGCCCCACTTCCTCATCCATCAGAAACAAAGCAGGCACTCAAGTGAAGGCTTCTACTGTGCTGCTTAGTTTTTCTCTTTATTTTTGCTTTTTCACGACCTTCTTCGATGGGTCCTTGTTGGTCTCACTTGAAGTGTTCTGTTGCTAAGAAGCCAGCAGCCTACCTTTGTTACCAAGGAGTTGACAGCATCACAAATCCATATACTGACTAAACAAAATAGGCAGATAATTAGGCATGATCCTCAGGTCTTCTTGCTCAGTGTTTCTGACCCTCGGTAGTACTTTTGCCACTATTCAGCATTTTAGTTTGGTGCCGTCAGAGTTCATTGTGACTTTTTGCCGAAGTCTGCGAGATCATCAGCTCCAGGAGTCTGTAGTCTGCATCTTTGCCCACTAACCAGGACAATGCTTGTTACTACAGTAACTTTCCTTACATCGCCTACCAGCCTGAGGCTCCTACAGTTTATGTGTCTGAAATCAGAACTCAAAGGGAATAATGATACTCTGTATTCCTATAGAGCAAAGCTTAAAGCCATATGTTGGAGATCCTTCAAAAATATTTAGATACAATGAACTAACTAGTACATTTTCCTGTCAAGGAGGCTGTAGTAAACTTTGTGCTGTAAATGTAACCATCTGCAGCTCTTCTGTGAGTTGCTCGGTGACGGGCCGTGAATCCGAACCTGTCTTCCACTGAAGTTTGGCCCTGTAATGAACTGTGTCTAACCCTCAGACAGTGTCTGTCATCAGCATCCGCTCTCGGCATTGTCGGCACGGCAACCACAGCTGACTAATCTCTGCCTCGTAGCCCTGTGCCTGCTGGCGGCACAGCAGAGCGGAGACTGAAAGTGAGTGAACGGTAGCTCTGCGCTTCTTTTATTCCTTGATACCCCCGCTGCCAAACTGAGGCTGTCCTCCAAAGCCCTCGATACAGCTAAATAGTTGCGCTTGTCCTTGTTATTTTATATTAATCCGTTGATTCACTTCAGGAAACCTGAGATTTTTTTCCCTGAAGTTTGGTCCCTGGAATTTCCCTGGTGAGCTCATCAACAAGTAGAGTATACTTCGAGAGGAGGATTTCATTCCAGCAGCTCAAGCCTCTTGCTTTACATAATATCTCAGCTTCACTTTCTAACTCTGAGGAATGTCACTGATGCAGGTTAACGGATCATCTTGTTAATCTCAATTATTCCAAAACATGGATCTGTACAGAGGCTCCTCCAGCATCGGCTAGGTTGGGTGCGGTAGGAGTTGCAACTGAAATGTGCAAAACGGGGAGAATGTGGATGTTTCAGGCAGGGTGAGGTTACAGAACTAACCCCTGTATTCATCTGTATCTAGGTGTTTTAACAGTGTAGAGCTATGCAAGTTCGGGACGGTATACAGAAGCAATGGGTCAGTTCTTTTGGCTTGATGATTTAGCTTCTTCACATTATAGACTACAACGGTTACTCTGTAACTTGCTGGGTGCTCATTTCATCAACACGGTGCTGAAGAAGAAAAAAAATCACCCCGTTTCGTCCTCCCACCCAACGGATCTGTTCATCATCCAGAATGTCAGAGTTTTTCACGAATGGTAGCCAGGTTAGACTGACATGCAAGCACAATTTGCCATTAAAATGAGTTTCATGATGGGAAATTCAGAGAAAGCATTGAGAATTTCTTTCTTTGTTTTCCTTCAGACTTTGTCCTTTCAAATGCCATCCTTTCCCTTTGTTTGGGTTCTGTCTCCTGGGACACAGATTCCAGCCTGAGGCAGTCTGACAGGTATTCAGGCCTCGGGGAAAACT
Organism: Stomatorhinus walkeri; assembly: GCA_026784285.1. NCBI lineage: Eukaryota > Metazoa > Chordata > Actinopteri > Osteoglossiformes > Mormyridae > Stomatorhinus > Stomatorhinus walkeri. Next base: position 440,244 of record JAODUD010000113.1, read on the forward strand.
CTTGTCCGCCCTTACATAACTGCAGTACTTCACCTGGATCTGGCAGTCCACGTCCGCTGGCTTCCATTTATCTCTTGTCTAATGACTTGTGGGACTACGCAATCCGTCTCTGCAGCTTTGAAAAGGTTCGCCTGTTGGAAGTTATTTGTTTGTGTCGGTTAATCGTGAAGCATTTCCAGTGACTTCAGCCCGTAGAATTAGCGATTTGTCATGACCACGGCACTAAATCTTCACCATCCCTCCCTCACCTAATTGAATGGGTCTCACAACTTCTTGCTGGCAGAAGTGGCTTACAGACACTGGTGGAATAATATGCCAAGGAGTTACTGTCAGTTACATCCAGGGTAAGGAAACTGTAAATTGGGCATCATCCTAAGTATTTGGATCATATTGCAACACCATGAGTTACAGATGAACTTTGAAAGGGATAGAATATAGGAATACTTTAAACTTTAATGAGCCATCAGTTTCTTATAATTATTAAAATAAACTTTTCCATGCATCTGTATTGAAAAAGGCAGTTGTTATTCATGATCATCTGTCGTTATTATCTACCCATCTTGCATAACCGCTTGTCCAGTGCAGCTTTTGGTGAAGCTTGGAGCCTATCTTGTGAAGCACAGGATGCTGCGTCTGGAAGCATCCAGAAGACTGACCAATCTCAGCGAGAGCCCTGTGTGAGGCCGCAAGCATCTCCACCAAACCCCTACACCACCCTGCTCTCTCACCACGAGGTGTGTGTGTGTTTGCATAGATCACATTTGAAGACCAAATTGTCTCCAAAGTGTAGTAAAACCTGAAATTTCCCTACTTTTAGGGGCATCTTTGGATAACCTCAGTTTTATAAAAAATCTGTGAATGCACTCAAATAAGTAAAAATGCCAAAAGTTTTGTATTTGGGTTGGTTACTTATGGTTAAGGTTAGGGATGAGTAGAAGTTAAGGGTGTCGTGATTGGGATTAGGGTTTTTTTCCATAGAAATGAAAAGATGGTCCCCATTTAGATAGGTACACCAACTTGCCACTGGGCCCTAAGCAAGTGTTACCCCTGAAGTAGGAAAAAGATCATTTTCCAGACAGTTTTCTCAGTCTCTTCCATTGCGTGGCATTATGAGAATGAGCGAAAGCTGTGCATCCCCCACTGTTCCCCTAGAGGCATAAATAATCAAACCCAAGCAGCCCAAACAAAGCAATAACAGATATTACAACTATTAAGTATCTCCTAGTTCTGTTATCTACACTTTTTTAAAAAAGGTTATCTGTTAAAGTAAAATAAATATACTTCCCTCGAGAGATGTAGCTAATAAACATCTATATCACACAACTGCTTAGTTCACTTATGCCTTGGGCTGGTCCTAATAATGACCATAAGCGGTTCTAGACTCTGTTAAGGGGGTCTTTAGTGCCCCTCCCATGAAAATTAATTTTTCTAATACCATTTACGATTAGTACTATATGCCCCGCTTGGCAAATTTTACCACAGCCCCTCCCTCTACTTCTGTATTTCCGCAGCGGCTAAGGTCCCCTAAGAGTTAAATCCTAGAATCTCCGCTAATAATAACTATAAAAAGATACGGCTTTACAACAACAGTTCCTAAACTTTCCGAGTCCCATGGCATGTCTGGATAATGAAGGCACAAGCCTATATGAATCCATTCACTGACCGTCCACTTTATTTATTAACGTCTTAAGGTTTACCGGCTGGCCGATGTAACTCCCGTGAAGTGCGTTATGATTAATGTTCACTCCATAACCGAATCAGTTAGACCGCTATCTGGTATTTGTCTTCACGGGACGGTATCGACTCTGGGGTGGTCATGTGGAAAATGAAGTGTCGTGTGTGGAGGCGACCACCGAGCGGGAGCACCGAGGAAAAGAAAAATAAACAAGCCCAGAGATGCCTTCTCCTCCTCGACACTGTCGGCTGGAACTGTCGGTGTCTCAGGCTGAGAGGCAGAGGAACGACCGTCCGATGGGATTCAGGCGGGTCCTCATATTTCAAAACCTCACAAGGCTTTCAGAGGAAACCAACAGTTTGTCTTTTTTTTCCTGGAGACAGATTTGAGAAGTGACTTTGGAGAAACTTCCCATTCCGGTGGCTGAAAAACACCAACTTATAAAAGACACGTTTTTCCACAGATAGACGCCCAGTGCCGCTTGATTACTGCACCCTTATCTCTAGACGCGGCTCTTATTGAAAGCGTTAATAAAACCTCTGCAGATTCAGTCACCATTACTATTCATGAGGAGCGGGATCCTGCAATCCAAAGCCAGATAGACGTCTAATGCTCAGGAAGAGGATTTTTTCCCGCTTTTACGTGCTGCACCAATTTCATTTTCTGGAGGATGTTACAAATCCCTACAACACTAATGCAAAGCAGTGAGAACAAACAGCAGAAGATAATTTGTGCTGAACGGCTGGTTGTTCTTGGGTATCTGGCAAACGGGGTATTTTCTCCTCTGCTAGATGCCTTGACTTCTTCCTTAGAGCTTAAAAATGGCACAGATTTCACTTTTCCCAAAAGTCTGGACTGCAATGAAAACCAAGCTGTGATGAAGGCCTTCTGTGGAGGCTTCTGGCAGTGGAGTATCTATATAGAACAGTGTTTCTCAACTCAGGTCTCAATGCCCCCCAGAGAGTGCACATCTTAGCAGAGGTGGAAAGTTCAGGTCCAGAAAGTACAAATCCAGTACAATGTTTGGTTTCAACCAACCAGTTCAGTATAAAGAGTCACAGTCACAGAGCACTCAACTGGTTGGTTGAAAGTACATCTTGGTCTAGATTTGTACTTTCTAGACCTAAACTTTCCACCTCTGCATCTTAGCTCTTGTTCGGCTCCCAACACGCCTGTACCAGGTGTTCAGTGTTCTGGATTGGCTGGAAGCTGCAAGGGAGCAAATATATGGACTGTTTGGGGGTCCCGTAAGTCTGGGTTGAGAAACACTGTTATAGAACATTGTGGTCCCTTTTCTACAGTGGGGGTTTCACCTCATGGGGAAAAGGCCTCACAAATTTTCAGGAGGGACTGCAGATTCATGCCATGTTTCCATCATTATGTCAAGCCTTTGCCGTTTGTGTTAGAATTTGCTAATTAGCAATCAGCTCGCATACATGCACACTCAGATGCACACCTGGTACCTATTAGGACATTTTCAGTTTCTACTCAAGATTGAATTGACTCTCAAAGTCTCTCTAGGGTCCTTCAGACCGTAGGGAGACAGGGAACGTGTCCCCACACAGAGGCCCACAGCCCCGCTTTCTTCTGACAGTCGATGCTCGGATCATGGGAATCCGAGAGCAGTGCGAAGCCGGATGCCCGGCGCCAGCAAAGGAATTGATTGTTCCAAGCAGATAATTATACTGCAAGGAGCATGGAGTCGAGAGGCCTGAAAGTTATCAGCGCCTCTGTGGCTTCTGTTACTGATAAGCAGGGATATGAGAGCTGGCATGGTACAGCTGTGAGGCAGACTTTCTCATTATCAGCCTCTTAGAGCCGCTAACTCTTTCTTATCACTGTGCTCCTGCCCTTTTTTCTACTCATTGTTTGTGGGTTTTTGCTTTACCAGCCCATTAGCTGGGCAAATGTGCCATCCCCATGGTATTAAAATCCATTTCTGTCCCCGTTCTGAAGCCCACTTGACGGAACTAGCGCTGACTTTTAAGCCGTCAGCAAAGGAGGCCAGCCGGAGGGTCCCGGTGCATCTGGGTTGCCATGTCAATTCGTGCATTTTGCAAGTTAGCATAAGGAAACAAATAAACAAACACGGCTCCTGTGGATCACCTCTTCTGCGACACGCACCTTACAGCAGCCTGTTTCCAAAGCATGGAAAGATCCAGATCAGTCCAAAGCCAGCAGACTGCGAGACTGCTGCATCCCCAGCTGAATGACTTTCGCTGCACGAATGGTTTAGCAGATCTGTTGTGTAATATTATATTAACAAGATATGAGTTAATAATAATTCTAAGTGCTAAAAGGGATGGTCATAGACCGGTGACATAATAGACTGCGGGTAAATTTGCGAGAAACCTTCAAAAATTTGAGTCAAAATTGTTTTTACTTCATATGATAAATGTAATATAATGGAATGAGGTTTGTGCTAGCATCAAATTTGCCACAGAGATTAATTTTCGTAGCAAAACATTGAAAGCAGCAACAGTGTAACATTGTTGCTAATAGCAGTGCAGATTACATCAGTAATGGATTTTACTGGGGCAAAAAAAATATCCACAGTGCTTTATTAATCACATATATAAATGTTCTGCCTCCTTGGGACAACTTGGCTTGTCAAGCCCAACTGTGGTGATTGAGTGCACCAATGTGTAATAGGCCATTCTCACTAAAATATAATTTCCTCTTATAAAGTAAAATTATTTACACTGAAGCAGTCTGCATCCCATATTAAACTGCAGACCCCTGAAGTTCCCCATAGGAGATCCTGTTTATTGTCTACCTTTATAGTAACAAATTAAGCTTGTTGGGAACTGTTGCTATTAGCCTGAAAAGACTGAAACTCCTAATAAAAATGACTAGTAAACCTTTTTTATTAGGACACTTTTTCATTCTGAGCAGAATGTACCACGTCTGCATGTCTTTGTTTGGCAGGGTTAGAATATCCACCTGTCCACTAGAGAGCAGCGGTACTCAGCGTTAAACCTGCAAGACGTCTCTGCTTGTTTTGGCAGACAGTCAAGGGGGTCTCGAAGTTGACTCCATTGCCTCATTTGAGGGGTTTATAGTTGTTTATGTATTTTACCACTTCATGCTGCAGCCTTCTGCATTGATTTCTGTCACTCTAGCACATTAGCTGTATCCTAAATGCTTTTCCCGGTCCTTGATTCAGCTCATATTGGCAGTAATAGGATACCAAAGCTCTGCTGAAGGTCTTTCCTTACTGTCATTTGTGGAATACCAGCCAGCTAAGGCCCAGTGGTCCAGCTTCTGGAGAAAACGTCACTGCAGTTGCCTCCATGCCACAGTAAATGCACTTTGCCGGTTAGCCTGTGACAAGCAAAAGAACCACTGCAATTACAGACACCGCTATTGATGCTATCGAGTCAGCCAGTAATGAGATCTATGCAGCTGCTGTACTCTTCCCTGCTGGAGTGTAGCCTGTGAAGAGCAGATGCTTCCCAGAATCCCTTTCCCCTGACAGCAACAGTAGATCGGTATCAACACACACCAGAGAGGAACCGTTGACCTGTGAATGATGCACACAGCACATTTTTGGTAGGGCGGTAGAACCTGAGCCAGGCGAATGAGTAGCAGAGGGATCTACATGTGGACACACAACCAGCAGAGAGACCCGAGGCCTGGAATGGGCTGGTAAGCTTGGCAGGGGTTGGCAGAGGTGCCTCTGCTGTGCCACCTGGACCTCAATCACCAGCCCCATTAGAAACTCATCACAGTGGCCGGAGCTGCCCCCCGATGGCATCCATCTGTTCAGCCCCGAGTTCACACAGAATGCGGACGGGGGCTTTGCCTGGCCGCTTGATGGATGCTAATTTCACGAGAACTTCCAGTGGCTGCAAAGTAAACAAGGCAGTGTGCAGTCATTTAATCCGGGGATTTTCAATACTGCCTCCTACAAAGCAAAGGCCTGCTGTCTATGTGAATGACATCATTGTGCACTATTTACCATTATTAGTGGAGTCAATAGACACAGTACTAAATGCACTGTTTTATATCATTATGATTACCCTACATATGCCGTAAACAATTTTTTGTTCTTACAGGTCTTCCAGAAGAAAGTTTTTGTCCTGAAGCCAGTGCAGTACCCTGTGTACGCCAAATTCACAGCTTGTCAAAGAACGGAGACTGGAAAGGAAAAAAAAGAAACATCAATATAGTATCTAGGTAAAAAGAGGACTGTCTAGAAAAGAGCACAGTAATAGCGTTAGAAGGAGAACACTTAAAACAACCAGCACATGTATAGACTGATATATCCCCAAAGGGACTAAATTAGATAAGAATTAGAAAAGAAAAAAATGGTCCCCCCCTCCCCTATTTTGGTCTAGGCAGGGGCTTCAACTCCGGTCCCGGAGAGCTACCGTCCAGTAGGTTTTCTATCCTACCCGGCTTCTGATGAGCCACACCTGTTCTCAGGTAAATACCGGGGGGGGGGGGGTCCAGGGCTCGATCTCTGTACTCACCATCCGGACCTCACACCACA
>JAODUD010000113.1:474597-486225 GCA_026784285.1 Stomatorhinus walkeri
AAGGGGTTATGCAAATTAAGGGGTTATGCAAATTAAGGGGTTATGAAGGCGGGGAAACCTGGACCTTAACAGCTGTGAATAACTGTGGCTCCTTCACTGTAAGGAGATCAGGTGTGAATCCCCAAGCATGTGAATCCCCAAGATCAGCTGTGAATCTCCAAGCGTGTGAATCCCCAAGTGCGTGAATCCCCAAGATCCGGTGTGAAACCCCAAGATCCCGTGTGAAACCCCAAGATCAGGTGTGAATTTCCAAGCACGTGAATCCCCAAGTTCAGGTGTGAATCCCCAAGATCAGGTGTGAATCCCCAAGACAGAACGGCAGGAACAGTGGAAACAGCGAAAGGGCTACTTATAGATTCACATGCGCCTGAAGACAGAAAATGTAAAAAAATAAATAAACAAAGACATGGTACTAATTATACTAATAGTCAAATCCTTTGTTATATGCATAATTTGACAACCATGTAGTTCACTGATTTCATTTCAATTAATTTTATTATTGACCATGGTTTTATACTGACCAGTGTGATAAGTGAGAGAGTATATATTGAAATTTAATAAAATGTAAATAAGCAAAACATATTTTCATAGATATTAATATTTCTTAGAAAATATCACATCATCATCTTGTGTTTTTGATCATTTTTAACCGATATTTTTTTCATCAGAATGTAATAGGCCAGCGTATGTCTTTTTGATATTTTGGTCCAGAAAACAATCATTTCAAAGCCGTTTATGGTTACCAAGCAACCGCCCTTAAAACTACACTGAAGCAGGAGGTTTCGCAATGCCCGTGGATGATGATTAGACGTGACTCCTGACACACAGGGTTGTAGGAGAGCTGTTATTTGGGAAGACACCCGCCCTGTCGCTGCTCTGCTTGTGTCTGTGTGACATAAATCATACTGACGGAAACAGGACTTTCTGTCCACATGCTAATTTACCTAACATCAATACTACGTTTATTACGGTATCGAGTTTGGGGAGAATCTCAGTTACCACATTTCTATGCTTTTTCTACCATACACTTAGGGAATGCTCTATTCATAAGATTTATCAAAATGCCACTGGTTCACCATGTTTCAAATCTAATTCAAGTTTGCCTCAGTGCGTCATTGTCTTTCCTCCCTTTCTACATTAAAAATACCCCCTCAAATTGCTTATTTACTTGTTATAGAACTTCCAGTAATCTTTCGGCATAATGGCGATCTGTGCAGCGCATGCTTCGATCTATGTCTCTATTTTTCACCCACTGCAGTTGCATATCCCTGTTGGTGACAGAAGGCTGACAAGGCTGAGCTGCAGATCACCTGTGGGGAACCTGGGGGAGTTGAACTGAAACTGGCCCCGAGCGTGAAATTTTAATCTTCATTGAGGTGAAGGCACCAAGACTCAACCGAAAAGCAAGACTGTATAAACTCAGGTTAGAGATCGACAAACGCCATGGCAAAGAAAGGCAAAAAGCAGGCGAACCCAAAGTCTGGCAAAATCACTCTGCTAATCTACAGAGACATACCACCATACTGCTGTCAAGACAAGAAGCCAGTTGGTTAAACCAATGATTTGGACTGAAATATGTGGTTATATACCAGCCTAAGAAATGCTGCACCTGCTGACCTTGTGACCTTAATTTGTGATAACGAGAACATAGAATAACAAAACTGCAGTTTAAGAGCAGCATAACTAGCGCTCTGTTTAAACCTGCCCACCTTCCACTACTACGCCACCCACTGGCCTGATTAAGAAATGCCCAAATAATAATTCACTTGAATGCTCTGTAACCTCAATACAGCTAGAGGATGTTGTATGGTTGACACATAATGTCATTGCTCTGTAATTTGATTATTTGAACATGCAGATTTTCCACATGTGGCTGTTTAATGCATCCATTTGGACCTGATACCCTAGACTTCCTCAGGTTCAATCACGGGATGGCACTCAATTTTATTAACTGATTATTATTGTCACACTACACTTGAGGCATGAGGATGGTGTGGCTGTCAATATTAGTGGGTCTTATTTAGTAAAAGATCTAAGCTCTGTGCACTTCCTGTCACTGGAAACTTACAGAACGGATGACCGACATTTCACCCCGGGTACCATTCTCACTCCCCCTGACTCTGGAAACAGAAGATGGTGACAGTCATGGGACTGCTGCTCACCTGAGGGTATGACAGCATCATGGTGTGACAACAGGAGACTCTGGAAACACCTTTTAATGTTTCAGTCGCTGAAGATATCCCAGTAATGGTCCCACTTATAAGACAAACTCATAAGAAGATCTAAAAGGTCAAAGGTCAGCGTTAAGAACTCTAAATGCCATCCTAGTATTTGGTCTGCTCATAAACTTTGAAATATATAATAAAAATATCTTGTGCGGATTCCCTGGGGATCTCCATGTGGAACCATGTGACCTGGGGTTTAGAGAATGAAAAAATTTAACAGGCAGAGGATTTTCCTTCAGGAATTACCGAGTAGGCTGTAGTTGATTCCACACTACATACAAATTAAACACATAAAAATAAATAAGATGTTTTGGCAGACAGTGGAGGAGATGGGAATCGGAAATCCCAAATAAACATGTGTACTGGCTGCAGGATCCATAGTCGAGGTTCTCGGGGGTGAAGCCAAACACAACATACTCATGCGCACCAAGGGATCAGTGTCAATAATCAAGACAAAAACACCCTGTTCATCTAATCCTGCTCTCTGTGCAGGAATGGCCACAACCCCCATAAATCTCAATCCTCAGCTTACAATAATGAGAGGCAGGGGGTCTTCTATGATTATTTTTTTGGGATTTGGGGAGGGGGCATAAATAGGAACCACTCATTCAGAGGGGCCAATCTTATCATTAGCTGATGGTATTTTTTGAATCAGTGAGTGACAGGGGATGGGCAGTCCGTGTGCCAATCAGCTTTCAGCTGGAGGAGGTGCTTCTGTGGCCCCGCCCCTGTACAACATACCTGATGAAAAGTTTCAATGACAAGTTCAAAAACTGCATGAGCCTATATAGTGTAAAGTATACATCTGTTACATAACATCTGTTGTTAATGAAAAAGTGAAGTCCAAAAAATAAACGCTCTAACTTTTCACTAGACAGTATGTCAACACCACCATTCTTTTTAAAGACAACACAAAAGACCCCCCTCCATCTTAAACCTATGTACTGAGAGAAGAGTTTAATAAAAACACACACACACACACACACACACTGGCAGGCTATTCCCCGATCTTAATTCAGCTGGTATTTGCTGGGGTAAAGGCACAGACCGCTCTGAGAAAAATTATCTGCTCCTGACATTATTAAATGCCGAGTCTGATTAAAGAGGGACTCAACTTCAAAAGAGAAGAGGGGGAGCAGAAATCCATCTCTAAGTAAGAGGTCACACTCAAAGCCCTTGAAAGAGAATAACAATTTCTCCCTCCTCCATGTCTTGCTCCATCTCACTGTCTAAGAAGGTTAACGGTGTCTCAACCACAGCCGACCATTGTTGTGAGACTTTCATAATTGCTACTGCCACCCCCAACCCAGAAACGTTCTTGCAGGTTTCGTGCCCCTATCCAGAGGACTGTGCCGTCCCAGAACTCAACGAGTCGGGAAGCTTTTTTGAAGTGCTGCTACCAATAGTCAGCTGACACGGACCTTGGGAAGTTGTGTCCAACTCTGAGGACAATATCAGCCAATAGCATGAGGAGTTGGGTGTCCTTAGAACCCATGCTTTTATTTCCCAGGCTCTAAAGGACGTCTTGAATGGCTCCAAAGATCCTCATGTCATTGAGTCGTAAATGTTTTCACTCCCACAAGGTTGCGTCACGTAATGACATTTTTCCTGGAAGCGCATTGAAAATGACAAGCGCTGATCACAGCCTATTTAATATCATGAATTTCTATTAGATTTTGCTACGCACAATCGGCCAGATATAACGTTTAATCCTACTTCGGGGCAGTTCGGGATCAAAGAAACATCATTAATGTTTATTTCTATATCGGCAAAGAGATAGGTAACCTTGTGTTTTAGTGCAACAACTCATTTGTGCTTAACCACTATGTTCCTTTCATCTTATGACAACATTTTATGTCAGGCAGCTAGTGAACAGAATAATTAAACCCAAGCGAAGACACATTGATATATTGCTTTATTAAAGGACTTACGGTGCCAGATCTAGGAATGGAAAAATCCATCTTACAAACCTTCTTTACATATGCAACAGCACAAAGCTCTGAGGTCATGTGGAGAAGTGCTGAAATGTGGAATTGCTGACTCTCACTCATACAAATTCAGGGAATATTTTGAGTGATATACCTTGGGTCAAGGATGGAATGGTGGTTCGGTGAGCAGGACCAGGGGGTTGTGGGTTTGATTCCTGGCCCCAGCTCCATGTGTGGGGAACCTGGCTATTCTCCCTCTTTTTTGCTATATTTAAGAACTCAAAACACTTAATTACCAGTATGTACAAACATACCGGCACTGGTTCACTGAAAAACATAAAATATGGCACGACAGTAAAAAAAATAGAAGAAAATACATGCAAAACTAATGAATACAGTAAAAATAACAGATTCATAGAAAACACTGTACAAGATGTTTTACCAAAATAAATGAGCAGTTTCATATGCAAAACTGACTGCAAAGTTTATGGGAACAACATGCTGAGAATTTCCTACAGCCACTACAGTTTTCTTCTAAATATATTTAGTATCCCATAATGCATGAGTGTGCCCTGTGATGAACTGGCATCCCGTCAGGGGTAACCCCCTTGCCCTGGCTTTTCTGGGATAAGCTCCGCGCACTCCATGACTGGATTAGTGGTTACGGATGAGTTATGGCTGGACCTCGCCCTATTGTTTCGACTGGGTGAGCAAGACAACGGAATTACATCCATTCGTAAAGCATAAACATGCATGCGAGGCGTGGCAAAGGATTTGCCACATGAACCGACGCGTGTATCCCAGTGAGAAGTGAGTAATCGCTCTACAGGGCCAAACTTAGAGGTGGGGGGGTTGAGAGTTGGCTGTTGGGGGCTGGGGTGAGCCAGGTAGGGTCAGCTGCAGGACCCGTGGCTGGCTCCCACCTCCTCTCTTCTGGCAACACGGGGCACAATTTCACCTATGTTACCATATGGTGGCATCGGATGCTGTCCAAATCAAACCCCGCCCACTCTCATCAGGCTGTAGGTAGCCAGTCCAGTACAGGAAGCCTGAACTCTTGCTCAGTCATGTTTGTTACTTGGATTTTAGTTATTATCCCTCATTTTTCATTGTTTATTTCATCCTTCTGACAGCTGGTCGAGGTGAGGTCCGATCAGTGATATGACCTCAGGTCAGAACTTTTCAAGGGCCTGGACTCTAAACTCAGTTTTTACCACTCACTCCTGAGCTTTTATTCTAATAAACGTGCTAATAGTCAAGGCCAGTTGAGGTTTCATTTTTTTATTGGTTTGAATAAAATACTTTTGCTCCAGTCATGTTTGATGTTTTTCTGCTACAGAGAATAATATTTTTTGGATCGATGGGAACCTTGATGTTACAATTCCTCAGAAAGTCTCACATTAAGCTAATTACCTGCAAGTTAATCTTACAAGCTACCCAGATAAAAGTATCCAGATCAATAGATCAGGTTTAATAAATTAACCGGCAGGAACATTTCTGTGGTTCACATATACTACAATAGTATTGGGACCCCTGGTCATTACATCTACAGGAACTTTTACGACATCCCATTCTAAATCCATAGGCATCGATATGGAGTTGCCCCCCCCCCCCCTTTGCAGCTACAGTATAAAAGATGCCACTCTTCTGCAAAGGCTTTCCACAAGATTTTGGAGTGTCTCTGTGGGAAGTTTTGCCCATTCATCCAAAATAGCATTTCTGAGGTCAGGCACAGTTATTGGACGTGAAGGCCTGGCTCATAATCTCTGTTCTACTTCCTCCCAAAGGTTTGATGGGTTGAGGTCAGGGCTCTGTGCTGGCCAGTGAAGTTCTTCCACATCAAAGTAACCTGACCATGTCTAAATGGACCTTGCTTTGTGCACTGGAGCACAGTAATGCTGGAACAGAAAAGAGCCTTCTGTTCCATGGTTCCCACAAAGTTAGATATATAGAATTGTCCAAAATGTCTTGGTATGCTGAAGAAATAAGAGTTACCTTCATTAGAACTACGGGACCTAGCCCAACCTCCTGAAAAACACCCACAAACCATTATCCCTCCTCCAGAAAACTATACAGTTGACACAATGCAGTCAGGCAGGTAATGTTCTCCTGGCATCTTCCAAACCCAGACTCCTCTATCAGACTGCCAGACAGATAAGTGTGATTCATCACTCCACAGAACATGTTTCCACTGCTCCAGAGTCCAGTGGCAGTGTGCTTTACTCCACTCCATCCGGTGCTTGGCATTGTGCTTGGTGATGTGCTGATCGGTCATGGAAGCTCATTCCATGAAGCTCGAGGTGCAGAGTTATTGTGCTGGAGTTAATGCTAGAGGGAATTTGGAACAGAGTGTTGCTGACTTTTACACACTATGCGCCTCAGCACTTAGTAACCCTGCTCTGTTACTTTACATGGTCCGTCACTTCATAGCTAAGTTTCTGTTGTACCTAAACGCTACCATTTTGCAATACTGTCACTTACAGTTGATTGTAGAATATCTAGCAAGGAAGATATTTCACAACTGACTTATTGCAAAGGTGACATCCTGTGACAGTATCACGCCTGAATTAACTGAGCTCTTCAGAATGACCCATTATTTCACAAATGTTTGTAAACCTGACTGCATGGCTAGGTGCTGGATTTCATACATCTGTGGCAACGGGTCTGAATGAAACACCTGAATTCAACGATTGAGAGGTATGTCACAATACTTTTGTTCATAGATTAGATCTAGCAAACTATGCTAATACGAATGACACTATTATGGCATTTTTGGGCAGATTACTCAGTCCCAATATACTGTATGACACCATGGATACTTCTATTTTAAAACATATAAAAAAAGAAGGAAATGTTAGGTTTGAGATGCATGATGAGCACTCTGGATGAACAAAAGATGTGAATAAGTGTTTAGCATGTGGCTAACCAGTGAGCCTTTGTCAGGAGCTGAACACTGCACATGGTGACATAACCGAGACGGTTAACTGAGGGAAGCATGCGGCCGCCTGCTGATATGCGCTTTGATGATTATCTTCCTGCCCTCGCTGCAGCCCCGTGGGACAGTATAATTACAACTTTCCATTTTTCCACAGCGGAATGGTTACATTAAAAAAATAAAAAAAACTCATCACCGTCTTATTTAGCAAAATGTCCCGTCGTCGTCGCCGCCCTTTAAACAACGATGTTTAAACTGTAGAAGGGACCTGAAAGAAGGAATGGCTTTTCGTAGTAGAAGAGGCTCTGTGTTACATGGATACATCAAAGGTCTCTGAATGGTAACAAATAAAAGACGATTTGGGGGAGAAGCTCTTTTATTTGTGTGCACGAGCGCATGCCGACGTATCAGCCCGGCTGCAAAAACAAACTGCAGTGGCACAACGGTAGTCTCTACAGTTTAATTCAAATCCTCATCACAACGATGGGCGCTCAGGTATAGTTTCCATAATTATCGTCAGAGGCAATTACGCAGTTATCTCCGACCACAGTTATAGCAGCGAACATAAACAAAAACTGAATTAATAGCTTCTTAGAAAAATCACACTCAAGTGAGGCGGCAAGGACGCTTAGCATGCCGACATAATTACATCAGCACAGCGCGACGAGTGATGAATACAAGCCACGCAAACCAAAATAGGAAAATACGCTCAATTGATGAAAATAGTTTGATACATTTGGTAAAAAAAAATAAGTATGATTACTTCTGTCAGCTGTTACGTGAGTTCCCTCATACGTAAAATGCACTCATCGTCATGTGAAGGCGATGTGAAAGTCTGAAAAAAATGTCAAGGCGAAATTGCAAATTGGACTCGGAAGTACAAGGGCAGCGGGCAGACATACCTTAAGAGTTCTGACAATCCAGCTCAAGGGAGTTTAATAACGAAAAAGGTTGTTCCTGTGTGCGTATAGTTTGAGTGTTTGCAGGCTTGACACATCCCCTGGGGTAAGAGTGCTTCAGCAGAGTGTACCGAAAGGGCACCTTTTATCCACCTCAAGATGACGGTTCACGCAAACACGTTCCTCCCAGTCTCAGCCCATGTGCCTCATAATTGCGCATATGTTTAGTAGCAGTTAAAATCTAATTAAATTCTCAGAATCAATGACATCACGTGGGAATTTACCCTAGTTCCTTGTGCCATCTGCTTCGTTGTCTTGTGGAACAGGTGATTCTGGTAGCTAAACACTTGCCTTGGGAATCTATTTCAACAGAGCTATATAAGGTCCCTTCAAAAACATGAGCAATTCTTCCCTGCGAATCAGTTAACACCTTTATTCACTGGAGAAGTCTTGGATCTTATTTGATAGGGATCACAGATGTGCAGTGCAGAAAAATAATTAACTATTAAATTCTTGAACAGACACAAGGTTAACGGAAGAGTCAGGTGCACTTAAATTTACATGTACTTTAGCAAATGCTTTTACCCAGTGCAATATATAACAAACAAGGTCATTAACAAACAGAGGAATCCAGAACTCCAAAAACCTTTAGATCAGAATTACTTGCATTTCTTGGTAACACACGGAAGACTTAAGTCTGAAGATGCTGAAAATATGATCCTTATTGGCATGCAAATTACTTTATTAAAAATGAGTCAAATCTTGCTTCTGACACTGTGCGGGTCGATCGCTCGGAGCTGTGTGGAGGTACAGTAAGTGTCATCAATCCAATCAAATCGAGGAGCTTTTGAGAGTGATACCTGTGCAAGGGGCCATCTGTTGCCGTGGCGCCGGCGGAGCAGCTGCAGATGTGAGAACCTCGCTGAACTCATCGTTTTCCCACAATCATGTTTCATCTGCAAGGGCAGGTCAAGGTCTGCTTCTGTCTGGCAGGATGCCACGCTCCTGGGCCTGCGTTAAGTCCTTTTAGCATGGCCGGATAGAGATTTCTGGCCTGAGCGAATAAAAATATTCAGGATTTGCTAGGGGAGAGATAGAAAGGCAACACCAGAAATAAATCAAAAAGGGGAATGGCGCACAAAAAGATACTGAAAATGGACGAATGGGGCATGTGGCAGCAGTGTTAAGCAAAGACTAAAAGGTATTGCTTGCCTTAGAGAAAAACAAGTCTAATTACCAGAAAAGAATCACTGTTGATGGCAAATCTAGGCAGTATAATACTCGGTGCAAGTAAAGCAAGGAACTCCGTCTGTAAAACAAAGGAATATCTCAAATCCAAATGTATCAAATAGGAGGGCGTGAATATAAACTCACTGGCAGCTTTTCCGAATTGTGGATTCAATGGCGAAGGGAGTGAATTACGCTGGATTTGCAAGTATTACAGTTCAAGTCAATAGATCGGCCCGATCATATGATTGTGTGCATGTCCTGCGATGGGCCTGCCTCCATTCAGGGTCACTCTACCATGGACCACTTTCAGGTTCACCACAACCCTGCACGGGTAACACTTGTTTTACATTTATATTGTCTAAAGCAACGTACAGGTGGGGTACATAGCACATTACAAACACGTGTTGTCAAGGAGTCGACTAGGCGTGAGTGCAGCTAGGCCGAGCTTTCAGCGGATGCCCAGGTACGAGTGTCAGCAGTATTAGAGCAGGAGCTGCACAACATCTCCCAAAACAAAGCAAGAACCAAATAATAACTATTCAAATAACCTGAAATGGCAACACTAAAAGCATTCAGGGAACATGAAATGGCATCAGGATTAGTAAGAGGTTATGGAAAAGAAATGCAGATTCCAGGACTGATTAAAATAATTATTCCCAGATTAGTTCATCTCAAACCTGAATGAGTATTTAATGGCAAACAAATCATGCACACAAAATATTTTAATATTGTTTTTCAGCCAACAAAAAAAAGCAATAGCGGATTATTTTTTCATTAAAATTCTCCATCCTTTTGTGCCAGATATTTGAAAACAATTGCCCTCAAGATTATGGGCTTGTAGCATATTCTTCTGAATGCATCTTAAGGTGATGTGTAATAACTCCTACTGCGGAGTTCATGGCCCCTGACTAGGGTTAAGGTTAGATGCATATTTTCCTGATGTCTTTCCAAGCTCTGTGTCCAAAGCTTGCTGTTTTTTCAGACAGAAGCTCCCATTGTAGCAAGCATGAGATGCTTCTCATGGTCATCTTCTGCTAGCTCTCCTCTCCTTGTCCCTGGAACAAAGGTACCCCCCCCACACATATAAACAGCTGCCTACACTTAGATGAATTCTGGTAATAGATATCTCCACTCCAGTGGTCTCTCCAAAGGAATCCATCTTTTGATTCAGCTTCAGCCCTTTCCTTAAATGCCAGAGGTAATTATCATAGGATGCAAGGTCTTCATATGTTATTTATAAACCTCGCTGCTCCTTTTTATGTTGTTCTCTTATACATGCTTATTACCTACAGTGTCTCTTTTTCTAAATGCGTGAAACTGAGGCCCTTGAATTTCCACAAGGCCCATGTTCCACAGACAGTAACGGAAGATTAAACAGACTAGAGAAGATTTTCACTGAGCATATTCCTATAGAAGTTTGGCAGGGTCCTGCATATGCGTTTTGGTCATCCCTCGGCCTCAGCGAACGAATATAATAGACAAATGGGTCTTGAAATCGTGTGAACATGTGGACTCCGAGCTGTCACAACTGGGACTGGATCCAACTGTGATAGATGCAATGGTTTTAGTGTAACTGGCTCCAGTTTCAACAGAAAAAAAACGTAAATTCTAACTCTCACAGAAGCTTAATTTGACATCTGCAGGTGACGGGATTGGAGGTGTTCTTTAATCCCCCTTCCTGCTGCAAGATCTTTGAGTGTCATGAATAATTGCAGGAAAAAAAATGTATCGTGGAGAGACAAGATGGGTGCAAGATTAAATTCCGGGATTTCATGTGGATTTGCAGTAAGTGTCTTTGAGACTATAGAAGAGAACAGCCAACTTAGTATATAAAAAGAATGTTGTTCTGTCCAATGGGGTATCATGGACATCATACAAATCTTGGTACACAGAAGTTTTTATGTGTAAAAGATCTCGAAACAGCCCATGGCAAACTCAAAATGTCAAAAGAGAGATTGTTTTGGAATTAATCAGACTTTCAGATTATATAAAATTTCGCCCTTCAGACACGCGGTTTTACCAGATCATTGCGTACAATATTGCAAAACGCTCAGTTATGTCAGATCGGCCGTATATGTAAAAGCCTGTGACAGACAGAATCTTGTCACATTAACTTAGCACCTTCTATAAAAGGTTAATCTGTTTAAGCAATTACCACTAGATGACCACCTGACAAGTGCCGCCCACTTACGGTGAATTGTAAGTGCGCCGAGTTCATTAATGTTTTTAAAAAGGTTACGGCAAGTTAAAAGTGAAGGCTTGACATTCGGCATTTTCTGGGATGACATCGCCTCGGGTTAAGAAAGGACAAGGAAATTGTGCAAAAGTACCCGATTTTAAAAGTACTTTAAGTGTGGTAAATGTCACAGAAAAGAGACTTCAGCTATCCATCCATCCATCCATCCATCCAT
>JAODUD010000113.1:491715-511447 GCA_026784285.1 Stomatorhinus walkeri
AGTGGGGGTTCAGTGTCTTGCTCAAGGACACTTTGATGGGGTCAGGAGGAACCAGGGCTCGAACCTGCAACCCTACATTTGCCGAACGATAGTGCTACCTCCTGCGCCACCATCTTCCCCCGCTAGCTAGCTATGCAACAACTGTAAGCTTTGCCCAAAGAGTCATATTTACCTTACAGTTGAACCCATTAATAATAGGCTGAATATGTCATGACCTGCACATCCGATCCCCGTGTGTGCCACGCCCCCCTCGTTACCTCGTGTTACTTCCCGATTGTGATCACCTGCTGCCTGCTATGTTCAGCCTGTCCTGTGTATTTAGTCTGTGTCTGGGTTAGTTTTCCCCAGGTCGGTCATTAACGTTCGTCCTGTGCTGTTCACCATGCCTTAATAAATCCCCGTTCACCTTCCTTCCTGGCTGGATCACTGTTTGCTCGTCTGCTCACGTCCTACTGGTTTCAAACTCTCCATCATTTATTGGATGAGCAACTGGAAGATTTAAGGATAAACTTATAATGTTTAGAATTTAAAAATCACGTTAAGCAGACCGTTCAAAGGTACAACAGCAAGACGCACCTTAAATCATCAACCTTCCACTTAAGGCTCCATCCATTTGTTTATTTTCTCAGAAATTATTGAATTTGTGATAACTTCTCTGCTACCAAAACTTAATGGAAACTTATAGCTGAGCAAATATATTGCACGACAGGATGTCATCTGACAAGACAGGGACTTAAGGTGAACTGCAATTTGGAGAGTGACACAAAGGGAAGCTACCCAAATAAATCTGCATTCGAGATGCTTCTGAGGAGATCGTCGTCCCGCCGACGTCCCCCCGATGGATACGTTCGGTGCTGTGTCACTCTTCCCACAACACTTTAACATCACCACAATTACTCTAATAGGCAGGACCTCTCTCCTGGAAGCCTTAACCTACTTAATAGAGCTATTGCACAGGCAGAAAACAAAACAGAGCAGCAGGCCCCATCACACGCTCCTCTCCTGAGAAAGACAGGCTTGCGCTGGCTGGCTGCCGCTGTCACTTTCTCAAAGGGCTTCCCCGCGTCCTGTGACACCTTCCCCACCTACTATTGTGTTGGAAGCCAAAGCCGGCAGATCTCCATTGATCTGCTCCAGAGCTGGGATAATTAGACCATTTAGTGCGGGGAACTGGGCTGGCTGGCGGCGCCGAAGCACGCTTGCATCTGGAGGCCTTTTTTTTTGCATTTTTTTTGCATTTTTTTTCCCCGTCTTCCATTATTTCCAGTAGTAAACTGGGAGAAGACATGTCTGTGAGAGACGGGTTCACTCCTCTTCTTTACACATCTCACTCAACTTCACATTCCAGTTTTACCATCTGACCTCAATGTAACATAGAGCAAAGTGTACCATCTGTATTTACATTTGTTTAGCGGATGCTCTCGTCCAACGGGACGAGGCAAATAGCACATTACAAATATACAGGCTGACTGGGAGTCAACTAGACAAAAGTGCAGGTAGGTCGAGCTTACAATGGATGCCCAGGTAGGAGTGTAAGAGCAGGAGCTACACAGCAGACAAACTAACAAAGCAAGAACCCAATTAGACTATTCAATGAGCAGAGAATGCAGCATTAAGAACATCCAGGGAGGATATCAGGTTAGTAGAGTAGCTCCGAAAGCAAATAATTCGCTGCAGCAACAACAACAACAAAAAAAAAACAAAAACAAAAAAGCACATAATATAACAAGGCAATTAAAAATTGATAAAATAGTCACATTTGAGTTATTGCAGTCATTGTGGGTTACTTTTTTCATTCTGGGTTTCTGGCTTCTTATCTATCTATATATCTATCTTTTTGTGTTTGTGTGTGTGTGTGTGTGTGGCGGAGAGTGTTAAAGTGATTAACTCTGAACCGGAATGTAGGACAAGGCCTCGGGCCTCTTGCTGGGCGCCGGATGCTAAACGCTGACGTCGAAGCCTGAGAGGGCTCCTGCAGGCTTAGTTTGGAGCAAACAGGCAGGCCTTCGGGCGTGCAGAAGACGGCACGCCGAAGTGACAGCCCTTCCTGAAGAGCGAGACACCCGG
This sequence comes from Stomatorhinus walkeri, assembly GCA_026784285.1. Classification (NCBI taxonomy): domain Eukaryota; kingdom Metazoa; phylum Chordata; class Actinopteri; order Osteoglossiformes; family Mormyridae; genus Stomatorhinus; species Stomatorhinus walkeri. Next base: position 493,783 of record JAODUD010000113.1, read on the forward strand.
CTGGGGGATTCGCCTGCTGGGCATCAAGCTGCCAAGCGAGCATGAGGGGGATTTGATGCCTCAATCGCGAGCGTGTCAGTGATTCGCCGGCGGGGTCAATCAAAAGAGTGTGTGTGTGGGAAGTCGCTGATCTGTGGCTGTCTGGCCTGATCAATAGCCTGCAGAAAGAGATCCCACAGAGACCCCCCTATCCAAAGGCACAAAATCATCGAGCAGAACCGTTCCCGCTCCGCAGCGCTAATAGCTACACCTCCCTGACTCAGCCTTCAGCCTTTAGCGGGCCGATGGCCAACAGCCTTCAGAAAGTTCCTTCACTTTAGTTAAAACTCCTCCAAAGAGGCGGAGCTGTGAGCCATTCTTGGTCTTATATTTACTACCAGAAATATAACAGATTTCAAACAATTGGGTCATTCGCGGCCTATGATTTGAAAAATTGTGAAGTTTCAATCAACAGCCTCCGCTTTATTTATAATATGTTTGAGTCCATCGTCAACATTTTATGCGTCATTCGCAAGCTGAATAACTGAAAAGTTACCGCTCAGGCTTCTGCCTGAGTAAAGCGGAGGAAAGCAGTTTTCTTTCATACAGACTGACATTTATTACTAAAGGAAGTCAGTTTTTAAAAAATGCATTTACTTGAAAAGGTGCAGCCTGTGGATATGGAGCACTGCTCAGGGTTGACTGGCCATGGGACAGTCTGTGCAGGTTGTGGCTATTCCTCTATCCTTTACGGAGATTATGAATGAGGGATGTCTGGCCCCTGAGTAGTGATAGCAAGAGCACCGTCTTCAAGAACATGGAGGTTTCGGCCACCTTACTTCATTCCAGAATTGCTTACATCCCATAATCTCACAAGAGGCCACTCCGCACCCGTGAATCTCCGGCTTCCTGCCCGACTCTCACCTGCATCTCCAGATGGCCGCTTGCCTCACTCTTCATTTCCCAATCAGATAAGGATTTGGGGTCCGCGTTTGCAGAGGCGAGAGATAGCCAGGGATTCGCTTTCAAATAAATCCTGAATAAACCCATTTTGTCAACTGATAAGCATGGGGGCTTCAGATTGTAGCGTTTTGGCGAAGGGGAGCATTAAACACAGCCCTAAAAAACATTTCTTTCCTCACTCGGAGAATCAACCTTTTTTGTCCGCATTTGTTCAGAAATCTCCACAAAAAAAGAATTCATTCCTTCAGCTTTCTCCATTAATTAGTTCCAATAGTGATATGAATCTATATGAAACTCTGCTGGATATCAAACAATAATAATAAAAAAACAGTCAAGTAAAGGCAGTAAAAAGTGAGTTTAATTTTAACAGGGTTTTAAAATAATTTCCTTATTTTCCTTACTCGGTCTCTAGTTGAATGGATGGAAATTGTGTTTAAGTGTTGTGTCTTTCATTGCAGATGAATGCGTCTACGACGTGCAGAACTGCGTTTTGGCTTGGAACACGCATAGCCATTTGGCCAATCATTGTCCGGACGGCGATGCTCCTTTCGTAAGCCATAAAAATGCTGGATAAGAGGCGATGTCAGGAAAAAGAAGGATTACTGCCTGCAGGTATCACACTATTTGAAATTTAAATCTTTCAACGTAACACCCTGAATGATATCCCAGAGTGTCAGAGGGCACACAAGTAGACACTGCTGCATTCTGGGAAATGTATAGATGCCTTTGGACTGTAAGGGGAAACTGTAGCGCCTGGAGGAAATGAGGAGAACATCATCAAAATAATAGGTTTTTATCACATTGTGAGGACATTTGGTTCATGAAACCCCCTCCCCAACACAAACACACACACACACACACACACACACACAGTGCAGTGACAGTACTCTCAACTGGGCCACCCGGCTGCCCACTATATAACCAATAAGAAATATCATTTTAATACTCTTAGTCAGATCGGCCAAATGAAGCAATATAATCTTCTGCTCCCATTTGTGGAAAGAGAGGGACTGCGGTGTGGTGGGGAACCTCCAGCTGTCCTGTGAACTCCATCTGCCTGCCACTGTGGAGCTTTCGAGGGTGCAAACTGGGGAGAGCAGCACTGGCTGCGGCTCAGCCGGACTCAATCAATACACAGCTGACAGCTCCGGGTGACACGCCGCGCTCTGCGGGGCTTTGGATGAACTCCCAGTGCCCCTGCCTTCCTCTTCTCCCCTTCTTTCTCGATCAGGAAGAAAGTTAACACTCCCTCGCGGGACGGTTATTCTTAATCTCCAGCTGCCTTCCAGCAGCACACTCCGTGCGCGTCAGCCGCTTCTTCTAATTTTCACGGCCAGGGGACTCTCCCAAGGCAAAATCATGGATGGGTCTGCGCGCGGAGCCTCATTATTTCCTGTCACATGACCATTTCCGCTATCACACTGCTCAGATCCTGCAGTCAGGCAATTACCACAGTGGCCTGATGGATGTTTGGGAAGCATTTGGCGTAGCGAGAGATGCAGTGAAGCGCGAGGAGAAGCAAAGAAGGCATGAGCCTCCACGCTCTGTGCATTTGATTCTGTTTCACATTTATGGGTGAGCTTAGGCGTATGTTTCATTGTTGGAAATAATGTGTCTTCCATACTGTGTAAAACCAGCACAAATTAAGCCCCTTAAAATTTCCAGACTCAAAGTGTTAATTTTTGAGATTTATAAGGTACATGTTACAGTCTTGGTGCTCCTCTTTAATGTTCTGATTTTTCCCTTTTTTTTACAGAACCTCTGTGTATACAGACCCATTTGTACAAACGTTCCATTATCTCTAAAACTCAGAAATGTATGAACACATTTTTTGCATGAAAAATACATATATGCAGCTTAGCTTTTTAAAGATATTTTTAGAAGAAAAATGCTACAATCTGAAAATCCAAAAAACTGAAATCCATTTCTTTACAACAGAACTATGCAGAGTTACACCCAATTTTCAAAAGACTCACATACCTTTAAATTCCAGGATCTTCTGAGGTTGAGCAGGAGGCCTGATGTGGATTTGGCAGAATTAACTGCTATTCTTTACTCTCCTATTCTTTACCATGTAAGACATGCAATGAACAGAAAAAAACACTTCACCTGTTACCAAAATCATTCAAGCTTTTCCCTAAATAAAAGTAGCTATAAAAACTGAAATACTTATTTTGCATTCTAGCCCTACCCAAAAGTACCTTAAAAACTTTAACCACAGCCTTGTACTCCCCTCCCCGCCACCTGTTACCCCTCGCTTCACTAATTGGCTGACTTTTCATCCAATCACAGCTGGGATTGTCTTACCTGCAACAAGCAGTAAACAATTTTCCCCATGCTTGATACCACCTGCTATTGATTCCTTCTTAAAAACTAACACTTAGAAACTTGTGCTTGTATAGAGACAAAAGCACAACATTACTTTGATGGACACAGGACCTTCTCCCCTGCCCCCATGAACCTATTGTTCAACTTCCGAAGCCTCCCTTAGCTTTACTGTATTGCTTCTGTTGTAACAACAAGTAACAGTAGAAACAGAACAATCTTCCTCCATAGGAAAAGAAAAATGGGGAACAGATCATTTTTCTTCTCAACCAAGTACACAGAAATGCAAGCTCTCATTTTAGAGGGTATTTTTTGCAAGCTTATTTAGATAAAAAAATATCTAACAATTATGTCTTATTCCTTTAGCAGACACTTACTACATTCAGAGCAACATACAATTGAGAAAATGGGTCAGTCAGTCCCTGGAATAACTGGGGGGGCGTTGAGAGTCTTGCTCAAGGGCTGAATGGTGACATCACTCAGCTGACTCTGGGATCTGAGCCAGTGACCTGGCTGATCACAGCTACAACACCCTAACCTAGTCACACACCATTCTGAACTAATGTATGTAATCTATGTTAGTAGAGCTTCTTGATTGATGAGGAACAAAATGCAACATATTGCCGCTTGTGGTTTTCTGATACTCCAAATTTCACTGGCCGATACTCTCAGCAAATCCCATTGTCCTTCTCCATAGTCACTGGGAGATCTTGCCCCCCCCCCCCTCCCGACACAAACCCTGATGCTGGGAGCTTTATTCGGTGCAGGCATTCCAATAAAGTTTTTGATTTGAAATATTTGCAGCAGGAGGGGGTGGGGTGGGGGGGTCTTTCATCTACTTGTCTGTGCCTCAGGAGATATGAATGGAGAACACATCAAACAATAAACAGAAATAATAAGTGGATTAACACCGGCCTCAGAGGCTTCTGCGCGGTGTTGTTTATGATTTGGCGGTGTGGCTTTTGGTGCTGTGGCCAGAGATAAAATTGCATGGCAGGTAGGGACCGTGGGCCCAGATGCGACCTCTCATGGCAGCTGAGCCCCTGAATGAGGAGACACGGGTAAACAAGAGGCTAACTGGAAAGACGAGGCCGCTTCAGCCAAACTGCATACCAGGATTCGTCTAAGTGTATGAAAGATGTATGAAAACTAGCCTGCTGGCAAGGCTGGATTTACTAATGGGCTGTAGCCCGGGCGCATCAAATTATAGGGGCCCCAACTTTTTTTTTCTTGTAGCTACAGCAGCATTTTATCTGATAGGTAGGGCCCAAAAAATGACTTTTGTCTAGGGCCCCCCCAGCTGCCACAAATTTGGCCCCAGGTGTCTGAAGAGTTGCTACAGAGATAGGAATTTTCCCCCATGAATAACACTTCTTTTCCATGAAACATCACTGTGTTCATGGCTGACTTTGCACATGCGGCCAGTCGACTATAACAACTCTCTTTACAGACATAGCATTCGACTCAGAAATAGCGCGATAGAATAGCTTAAGGAAGTGTGGCTGACAGGGGTCTTGACTTACGATCTGAAGGTTGCAGGTTAATATCCTGCGAGCGGAAATGTTGTTGTGTAAGATGCTTCCCCAGAGATTTAAGCTGCTCAATATAAGTGTAAAATAGTGAGCGACAGGCCAGGATGAAGTACGGGGAAATAAAGAACATGAATATAATGCCGCAAATGAGCTATAAATCACCCTTACTCAGCAAGGCATATCTCCCAAACAAAACTTAGTAAACAGATTGGGAGCTATAGGTAAGTAAATGCATATGCTTACATTACGGGCAACTATCTGGCTGTTTTCCAAACATGGGGTTATCTAGAGTCCGGAGTCTATTCCAGGAAGCACAGAGCACAAGGTAGGGGACCCAGGACACCGTGCCAGTCTGTGGCCAGGCACAAACAATGCTTAGAAACACCTGTCACCAACCCTACATGCATTCTTTGGACTGCAGGTTGAAAACAGAGTGCCTGGAAGAGACCCACAAGACCTGGGGAGAGAATGCGAATTTCACACACAGAGCGGAGGCGGGATACAAGCTGTGGAGGTGTAAGGTGACAGAGCTGCCCACTAAGTCATGGGATTGGACCATTTTGCCATCAATCACCTGGGGGGAGAAAAACAAAACATCTTCTTACTAATAATTTTGGATCTGGCACAAATCAGTGATAGACTGCTATCACACCCAAGGGTTACTCCAGGCTTGTGTCGAATTTTAGTGTTGGGACCCCACCCTCCAAGTGAGTGGCTTTTTTGGAGATTCCTGACCTTGGCTTCGAGTTGCTAATGGAATTTGTCTGTATAGTTAGTAGATACGTGAATGGATGAAACATAGCTATAATTCCGCTGTGAGGAAAACATAAGATGCACATCGCAAGCACAAAACTGCTGACAAGAAAATGCAAAGCAGTAACATTTGCTTTGCTCTTGCAAGCGCTGAAGTTTTAGCAGAGCCTGTTAGCTAATACATGTTCCTGTGCCTGTTTTGATCACTGCAGGTGGGGATTTCAAAACCCGACTGGGCCGCAGCTCATGTACAGGGGGGCAGTCCTGCACTGCCCTCGCCCAGCCCTCAGTATTGGCTCCTGTCAGTCTCCGCAAAGGAAATCAACCCATAGCAATTCTGCTGCACAATTCTAACACCAGCCTCATCATTTTCAATGCTAAAATAATAGCACACAGGAGACAGCCACTGCAAAGCAATTAACTCAGTGTTTTGAACAAATAATCACCTTTGTGCAATTATTGCCATGGGAAAACTGCTTCAGCTCTAAAGACCGTTTACCTAAATCCACCGGAATGCTGTTTGTCTTTGTTATGCTGTTATTTCCCCGTCACATAGTCATTGCATAGCCTCTTAATTTCATGCTGTCAAAGTTTCTGTTCTGAATCAATAAGTTTAATTGCATTTGACACAACAGTTAGAGGAAAGCCATTGTCTTGTGCCGGTTGTCAAAAAACAAGAAATTTGCATTAAAATTCCAGCAAGAATCAACATAAAAATAGTTATTTATGGACAACATGGTAGCTTGTCCCCCGAAACTGTAACTCAAATGGCCAATCAAAGGACAAATGCAATGTAATTTAAGTGAAGGTCCTTACAAACAATTTTAACAAGCAACCCTTTTATGACAGATGTCAAATATCATTTAAGGTTTAATTCGGGCTCACACTTCCAAGACTATGAACACATCCTTCCTGTGTTAATGTGGGTTTACTCCTGACGTTCTGGTTTCTTCCCATGGTCCAAAAATATGCACAGCCTGACTGTACCCTGTACATCCTGGGATTGGCTCCAACTCTGTGACCCAGCACTGGATAAAGAAGCATTGAAAATGGGTGGATGGATTGCATTTCAATACTAAAATAACACCAGATAAACCCACCACATAAATAGAAAGTGGAATAAATATACTGAATCCATCCAAAACTTTTGTAAAACTTTTAAGGACAATTCAGAATAAATCGGGCTAAATTTTTACACCCAGCACAGCATCTCTAAAAGCTTAACTTACCTACTTTCATACATGTTGTGCTTGGTTTCACATTAAGCATTTAAGCTGATTACACAGAATACCTTGTACATATAGTCTATACGCCAGTGAATTAATTATGGAGAAGGCTGCAGTACAGATAAATATAGAGTGTTTATGCATTAATGAATTCATAGAAATGTTACAAAAGTTCCGACCTTTGGAAAATATTCAAGTTCAGAAGTCAGGCTTCTGTCTTTTTTCAGAAGTGCAACATTTAGTCAGCATTAAGACAACAGAACAGAATTAGGGAAGTGGACAAGATCTTGGAAAGAAAAATAAAAAAAGAGATTCAAAGGTTAATTACATAATTTTAATGTATAATTGCATTTCCATTCCAACGATCAATTTAAGGGCAATCATAAACACTGCACAATATTCAGTAGCCTTTGCTTGCTGGATTTATTCTTTAAATGTGTTGATTTGTTTTTACATATTTTACATAAATCATGCTGTGTGAGTTCTGCTCTCTAACCACTCTCTCATCTCTCTTTCAACTCTGTATGTTATTCTCAGCTAAACTCTCTCTTACATTTCCTGAGTGAATCGTGCTGTACTCCTCACTCCAGAAGTGAATGTCCACATACATTTGTAAGCGCACGACACTGATCTAGCTACCCCCTCACAAATAGTTCTTTTGCTTGAAATCTATCACACTTCATAGGTATTTGTTTCCAAACACCCCCTTTCAGTAATCCTGTTACCCACAATTCCTCTATAGCACAAACCGGTTGCATAATCTCTGCAATACACACAGGAATTTATATTTTTAGTAGGTTTTTTTTCATCCTAATTATCCAAAAGACAAATAAAAGGTTTAATTCCTTAAACTGTCCTTCTTGTATCCATGTGGGCTTGTAATTAGCTGGGTAATTAGTTTTAGTTTCTCCTCTTTAGCGTATCTTTCAGCTACTTTGCTCTTAGGAGTACTGTATACAAGTATGCCATCCATCTTCCAACCTGAACAAGATTACACGAGGGGGAGACTCACGAAGCTGGGGGCACACCCTGGATGCCAGTCCATTGCAGGCACTCACACAACCAGACTCTATGGGCAATTTAGAGATGTCGATTAACCTAATTGCACATTCTTGGACTGTAACAGGAAACTGGAGAACAATCTACACAAAGACACACAGCAGAGGTAAGATCCAAAACCTCAACTCTTGATGTTCTACCTACTAAACCATCACGCCACACAAACAGATTCCCATCATATGTAATTAATGGCAACAGATCATTTGGGTCCTATTTTTCCCATCCTTCCTAAATGTCTTGTAGGATGTTTCCTGGTCCTGTGACTTACACTTACATGCTGTTTGGCTCGGACATGGCCAGACTTAAGCATGATGAACCCGTGAGGCTGTATCTGCTTGCGTGTCGCAACCGAATGCAATCTGAGGTTATTGTGCCTCCTGTGTTGAATCGGTGTGACTTGCAGTGTGTCAGCATGACTCAGCGAGGAAAATTAAATCTTACTGCAAACGAGACAGTTCCCAGAAGATTTAGACTCCACTTAAAGCCACTGTCCTGCAGTGCTGCATCTGTTAAAATGGTCAGTCTGAGGCATCTTTTCAAACTTAAATAACTTCATATGTGAACTCACTAAATGACCTCACAAGGGAACATTATAGGTATCTCTTAACTAGGATAGATGTTTGGTTCTATCAGTGTTTACCTAATGAAACATTCACAAATGTATAATTATATCCATTTAAATCAAACCTTAAACAGTATATTTAATATGCTATTAGATAATTAAGCAAAACATCTAGAGCCTTGATATTTATCACAATTAATAGCTACCAGTACCCAGCCTACAAAAAGCATAATAATATGACACAATTCAGGACAGACTTCATTTTCCCGTGATCTAACTTTTAGTTTCCTGTAAATAATTTGAAATATAGAAAAGTAGGCCTATTTTGATTAATGAAATTCTCACTGTTGTCTCAATATAACATTCCCTTGCTCCAAGGCTGACACATGAACAAATTACTTGGATGTTTTATAAAAACAAACCTTAACCATCTGCGTATTTAATATGCTCTTAGATAATTAAACAAAAGAGAGGGCTTAAAAACAAGGCTTAAAACTCCATCTTATATCTGTCAGTTTCTTTTGACAATTAGAGCATGGATATTTAATAGATAATATAATAGCTACCAGCATAATTAATAGCTACCAGCAGCAGGTCCATGATAGGTATGTTGGAGGATTTTCTTCTAAAAGAAACTCAATTTGGGTAGAGCATTTTTACAGCATTACATTGGGTCAAAGCCCTGCCCAATGCTCCCCAGAAAGAAGTCAGAGGCAACAGCGGTAAAGAAAAACCCCTTAGTAGGAAGAAACCTTGAGAGGAACGAGAGTCAAAAGGAGAGCCAATCCTCTGGGGCCGGCAGAGGAAAAAGAGATTTTGACATGGCCAGGATACGAGCAAATTTTCCCAGCACATGTGAAGCACACATGAAGTTGAGGGCCGACTTGCCAGGGGTACCTTCCCGCTGCTCTTCTGCTTTGAAGCCTTTGAGCTGCGAGGCTCAGTTCCCATTTAGGCAAAGCGCTAACTGTCGTTAGTCACCATTCATTCCGCTTTCATCGAAATCTCAATCCCTTTTCCCCCCCCCATGCTTCCGGTGTGTGCTCATGCATGGTAGTCTGGGTCTGGGAAAGTGAGACATGTTTAAATCACCCATCATTCCCTGCTGCTGCTGGCTGCTGGTGCATGCTGGGAGACGGTGTGTGCTGTCTGTTTGAGCTACACAAAAACCTATTCTTGCTGTTCCTCTCAGCGCTCATCATTACCACCCCAATGATCCAATCCCCAGGTCCACCAGTCAAGATTCTATTTTTGATCCTATTTTTGCAGTCTTATTTAGTATAGTACATGCCATATACATATCTGTAAATATTACATACCTCTGTAAGCAGACTACAGCAATTTATTGTATATTGATGAATTCACTGCCATACAGTATATGCTAGTAATAAAACTTATTATACATTGACAGACTGATGTGTACCTGCTGGTACAACCCACTTCATTTGCTTGTGTATAATTTAAAATTTTAGCTGTTTATGTTTATCCATTGATTATCCTTCTCAACCTTTTTTAGCTTCTGAATAAAGAAATGTTCCCAATGGGGATTAATGTAGTTCTCTGTAAATCTTCACCATCTCCCCTGGATCTAAGGGATCAGTGTTCCCCTCTCCATGTTTAGGTTGGTGCCGCTGTTCTGGAGATGCGATTCAACCACACAGAAATTTCTGAATTAGATCACACTGTGAATTATTGAATCCTCCAGCATCTAGATCTTGAGGTGGGGCACTGGAGAATTAATCATTAATTATTCACTGAGCATAGTTGTTGTCCTGATCCTGCAGAGAGGTCTGTTAAACCCAAGATGAGGTTACATTTTTTTCTGTTTTACTTAGTCCATACTAATCATCATGCACCAGTATCCAATGGAAATCAATGCTTTCTGCTTGTAACCAACTTTATAGATGCTGGAATGAGAGTGACCTCCAGCAGCACCGCTGTATTGTTCCTCTTAAAATTCTATTTAAATTTACCGAGTGGCAGTCAGATTAGTCTGATATTTCCATAAACGCCAAATCCAATTAGTACAGCTTCTCTCGGCTCAATACATATCTATGGGATTACATTTTCTGTCACTCAAAAAAAAAAAAAAAACAATTTACATGTATTTACTTTTTGGCTGTATTCAAACGAGTTTTGTCACATTGTATATTTATTGTGTAACTATGTAAGTCGTAACTATTTGTTACTTGCAAACAAGGTTTCAGCTGTAAATATCCACTTAGCCTTAATCCTTCTGTGTGTAGTCGCAGAGAAACTTTTCGTACGGCTTCCACCATGCAGACAGAAGAAGAGGATTAAGCATCACCGAGCAGCTAACTCCGCTGCACTCTCACAAATCAGTTATTTGGCGTGACAAATTGCTGTGTTTCTTCCCTCATCCTCCTTTAAACAGTAAATTCCCTGTGTACGCCTGTCGTTATAATTGCCGCGTGCGCAACACGTGCTGGTGCACGCTCTGATTGCACGCGTTACACATAGTTTGTCCCAGAAGCAAGACATTAATGGCGGGAAGCCGGATCACATATGCTTCCCACCGCAGTGTCTGGCCAAAGACATGTCCCCTTATGTTAGCCGTATTTGGCTAGGCTTACAAGGACAGCGCTCTGACATCTGCGTACTCCATTTGCATTTTTTTTTTTTCGAGGGGAGGCTTTGAACCTGAAAACCCTTTCTTTTCATGTCACCCGTGTTTTTCTAACACGCTTGGTTAAATACGATTAAAACAGCGGCTGAAGGGAGGACTGTCACGGAAAAGGACAATAGTTTTGCTTCAGTACATTAACAGCTGTTGTCAAGAGCGGGATTTTGATTTAAGGTTCTGAAGTGCGTCTAAAAAAAGAAATAGGAGAACTGACATCTGTGTACAAGCACCCATTATTTAAAATGACTGCATTTTTACTGACATAAATGGCATGTTGCACTCCTGTCAAAAGAAAAACATTGATAAAATATAGATAATACTTAACGTTAATGTACTTTAGGTAACCTATCAAGGCTTCTTAACTGCTGAGTGGACACTGAATGTCAATTTCCTTACAGTACTTGGTAAGCATGTAAGGATAATAATAAATGCGAGGGGTGTGTGTATGTAAGAAATATATATATATATATACACATACATATAAAAGATCAAACAAAAGGTAAAACATGAGCTGAAATGATGAAAACTGACAAGCCATCACAACGCCAATGCAGCAAGAGGTAAACAGGGCCCTACTGCAAATCAGAGGGTTGAGTTACCCATCCAGTCCCGTCCCCCCCCACCCCCCCGCCCAATCTGGAATGGAAGCGGCCAAAAATGGAATACGAGTACAAGACGAAAGGCAGAGCCGGGAAGAGGTGGCAGTTGGGGAGACCTTATTGATTGACGATACACGTGAGCGCTGGGTTGTTGCCCACAAAGATAGATCCAATGAGGCAAGACAAATGAAAAGGAGGCAGCTGGTCGTTCCTGTGTGCTCTTTAATTGCCCAATAACGGATGGCTGGTTCATTCACTTAACGAAGTAAAGGCCTTCTTCTGCCAAATGCCCTCATTCGGGGGCATTCATTAGGCTACTAACTGAGTCTCAGATCCGGACTGAAAGGCAAACTGCTTCCATCAGGGAGACTTCGTGTCCCATCACAGTTCTGCTTAACCCTTCTAAACACTGGCACCTTCTTCGCCGGTTTGGTTTAAATGCTGCCTGTTTCAGCTGGTTGCTTGATCAATATTCCAGAAGCTGCTCCACCTCTTGGGATTCATGAGCCTTCGCTCTCACCGTAAGAAGGATCTGTCAGTGTGGGGTGTCCCTCTGGAGAGAGGAGATCCCCAATATCCATGTTGTAGTCAATGCCGTCAGGCTCTACGACCTCTCTCGAGGTTCTACAGATAGTTCTCCAGATGGTTCTTCCATCTGGCGTTGGTCCCAGGGTGCTTCCCCCAATATCTTATCCACCTTGAGATGACTCTCCTGTTTCACTTGTAGTACAGTATTCTTCTGCTCACTTCCACCTATCTCATCTTAGACTTCAGTGCAGTTAGGCGTTTTCGGCTGCTGAGTGGGCTCTCCCCAATCATTTTGTCAGCTGAATGATGGTGCCATGGTGGGTTATGCTCTGCTGCTGTCTGATGCCCTGTCAGATTGTTGAGTATGAGAAGTTATTTCAGCATTATTGTAACACGTCACCATTTTAGTGTCTTTACCTGCTGCAACACTGCAGTGTATATCTTTTGTGTTTATCTTTTCTAAGGGAAAAAAAAATCAAATGTGCCCATATGGAGAACAACAAAATGAGGACAGAAAGTGGAAAAAGGAGGGGGGTAAATTCAAAACCCTTTAAGAAATACACGTTTCTTTAATGAACAAAAAAATGTGCTACATGTTACCTGATCGTTTTGAATCTGTATTTATTGACTGTCTGTGTTCTAGTCAGTCTCAAGGGTTTTGTCTGGAAGCTGGGCCTTTCTAACAAGCTCTGTATTCTTTAAATACCAAATATTCTTTTGCTGCTTTCATATACTTGTTAGTCAAAAAATAACATGAATTGAAACGTGAATAGGAAAAACATGAATAAAATTACATAATCAGCCCACTTTTTTCTCCTTTCTTGGTTCTATGTAATAAAACCACAGATACTGGGGCGAAGAGCAACTGGTATTTGGTTTGCAGGTCAGATTCCGTAGTTACTGTTAAAAGCACGATTCTTTCTGATCCTTATGCCATGCTATAGTACATCATTAGCGTCGTGCTAATTATGTAGCTATTGGCTAGGTCAAGGAGCTTCAACTTACGTGTTCTTTTCAGAGTCTAGGTATGCCTCTACCTAGTGAGAAAACGTTTCTTGACACTAATTGTTATGGGACTCAAACCAGCAACCTTCAGATAATGATCCTAAACAGCTACACTGTCACCAAAAACAGTTGACCAAGTTTTAATTTATGGGTATTAACAAGTAAGGAAGGCAATGATGGCTTTTTTGGTTTAGAAATAAATCAAAAGTTAAGACAAAATAAATAAATAAAGTCCAAAGTGTACATTGCTGTCTTTCTCAGCACCAACGCCATTTGTTTCAAACAAGTAGTCTCCACTAGCTTCCTGGGTGACTACATTCAGATGCTGACTCTCGAACACGGCGCCTGTATCTCATGTGATCCGGTTCAGCCCATGACCAGGTCAGACAGGCATGTATTCAGCACTGAACTCAGGGGAACCAGCTTCTGGGTTGACAGCTGTCAGCTCCTCGTCTTGCGCCAACGTCCCTCTACGGCACAGCTGAAGGTGCTCGCCAGGGCATCAAGAATGGAGCGGAGAATCTCATGAATCGTTGTCAGTGGGTTCGGCGTAAGTGCCAGTCAGCAGTCAGTGTTAGGAAAAGCAGCTAGGCCTCTGGGAGTTCTTCAATCCGTACATGAGATGATGGCCTTCTCAAGGACTAACAGCAGATGTAAATCGATGCTAGCACGTCTCGACCATTTCCTTTGATTTTTACAAATACTATCATTGCTTAATGTATTCGTTTTTATTTGTTGATTGAATTTTTAAGTTTATTTGTGAACACGTCCTTTGCTCTCTGCTGCTTTCCCTCAGGTAGTTTCATTTGCAGCCACTCGATTTTCTCGGCCTGTGTCTTGACTTCATGTGTCGCACCTGTAAATAATAGATAGCTCAGGTGCCCAACTTCACCCCCCCTCGCCTCCCATAGCATGTTTGCCTCTCAGTCGCACACCTACTATCATGATGTTTAGGAGACTTTCTGTATTCACTGATGCCGCTGTCTTGGTTTTCGGGAACTGTTTTCATGAATCGTGACTTGGTGAAAGAGCCGCCTAGCTTTGCTACAGTACAAAACAAAGCTACATTTCACCCACAACTTTAACATGTTGTGTATGCTATTTGGGGCTCAGTTATTCCCGCAAATAGATCACTGGTCACCATGACAACCAAGTAATTTTACTTTTATAAACAGAGGTTATTATTTGGCCAGTTATATTACACCTTTGGTTAAGCATATGACTCAATTATCCATTATACATGTAGTATACAAAGCACTATAGATTTTTTTCTGCGATAAAACTGCTGTTCATCACAGTTCAGTGTAAGTAATGAGGCTGACTGTAGCCCTCTGGAAATGTCCTTCATCTTAGGATCTGTAGCGATTATTGTTTTCTACCAAATGTCATATGAGGACAGGCCTCGTTAAATCCAGCCTGGAACCGCACGGAACCTGCCAGGAACCCATTCTCGGTTCCTTTGTTCCTTGTGAGGTCTGCCCCTTTGCCCAGGCTTAATCGCCACTGTACCTGCATTCATTCTCTACTGTTCTGACAAAAAGCTGTCTGCAGATCCCTTCCATTCACACCATTGTAACCAGCATTCAATTTCATGCTTGCTGCTCAGGTCCAAATTTCCACAGTTTATTCTGAAACCTCTCAACCAGGCGGCTCCTCAGAGGGATAAAAAACAGACTTTTTTCGCGTTCTGATAACCCTTTCTCACGATTACTATTGACATTTCTCACTCTCGCTCCTCTAAGTTAAGACAGGGCTGTTTTTCACTGCATGTAGACCTTGATTACCCATCCTCACTGTTCTAAGATCTCTGTCTGTCTGATATCACATTCAAAGCATCTTCATTTCATGTTTGAACCAAAACAGCAGGCACCTCTATCACAGTATTTTGAATCTCATTGGCTTTTATATTTATTCAGCAGAAGCTGTGTCAGCCAGTCCCTCAGGCACTTAGCGGTTAAGGGCCTTGCTCAGCGTCCCAATGGTGACATCACTCTGCTGACCCAGGGATTTGAACCACTGACCTTCCTATCACAGGAATAGCATCCTAACCTAATGGGCCTTTTCAAAAGTCATAACTACATGTTAAAAGGCACATTTTTACTATGCATTATGAATGCTTGATTAAGCACTCATCTACAATGCAATATAAATGCCTTCAAAATTCAAAAACAGACAGTATGTGTTAATAATAATGTGTTATGCCTTTTTATAAATATTTATGGATGTGTTTGTAATACAGTGGTACCTCAGTTCTCAAACTCTTAAATTCTCAATCTCAAATTTCTTAAAAGCCGAGCAAACCAGTTAAAAAAAAAAAAAACCTAGAACTCGATCTGAATCTCTGAAGTCAAACCGTGAATGCCGACCTAAGATAACTTTTATACGTGGGGAAATGAGTCACGCGGCACGTCTCAGTGGAAACAAAGGGTAATGCTTCAGTCTCACCCTTGTATTCGCTGTGATAGCACCGTTCATGTTTACACTAGCTGAATACATATATTTAGACAGTAAAAATACATTTAGACAATGATAGACGTTAACAGTAATTATTAAAATATAATAAAATACATTAACAAATAAAGATTTCATAATATTTCTTTTAATATTAATAGTAAACCATTAATTCATTTAATTATCATATTGTCGTGCTGAGCAGGGACGGAATGGAGAGGCGCAGACGTCAGGGCATTGGGGAATATGGGGTTTAATTACAGGTAAGGCAGGCAAAACGCAGACGAACAATACAATGACTGGACTGGGGAAACAAACTGAAACAAGGGCTAAATGCAGAGGACTAATGACAACAACCAGAAACAACTGATCACACGGGGATTCCACACGTGGTTAACGAGGGGGCGTGGCACACGGAAGGAGCTGATGATCAGGGCAGGACACATTTTTTTAACTTTACACATTGTTTGAATACATTTATTTTCTTGCTTAAAAAATTACTGTTTTGATAAATGTGCTTAAATGTGTTTAATACAGTATATGCTCTTGTTTTATCTGGTTCATTTTGTGTTTTAAAAAAAAACATTTAGGTGTAATTTTTACATTACAATGGTTTTACATTATTTCTTATGGGGAAAATTCATTCACAACTCGAACTTTTTAGCAATCGATCTGGAGTTCTGAACTGATTCGAGTTCTGAGGTACATCATAAATGTATCAACATGCATTAATGCATTTATACTGCCCGGTCGAAAAAAAAGTCCTACCGCAATGTCTGGCCAAAGACATGTCCCCTTATGTTAGCCGTATTCGGCTAGGCTTACAAGGACAGCGCTCTGACATCTGCGTACGCCATTTGCATTTTTTTTTATTTTCGATAGGAGGCTTTGAACCTGAAAACCCTTTCTTTTCATGTCACCGTTTTAATTAATATCAGCAAATACTTAAGAGCTAATGACTGGATCGTTATTGCAGCTCAGCAACGTTATGCAGCAATAAAGTAAAGTCAGCTGAGTACCTGAATCTACTGGCCAGGTTACACCTCCATCCATCATCAATGGATTTTTCTCTTCCCTGTTGGCATGGGTAGATTCCAGGACAAGAATGCTAAGATTCATCGGGTTCGAATTGTCAAAGAGTGGTTTAGGGAGCATGAGGAATCATTTTCACATATGACTTGGTCACCACAGAGTTGTGACCTTAACCTCATTGAAGGTCTTGGGACGTGCTGAAGGAGGCTTTATGGAGGTTCACCTCACTTGTCAAAATAAGGATCTCGGTGAGAAATGAATGCAAATCTGGATGAAAATAGGTGAGATGTAGCATAAGCCTGTGGAAACAATGCCATGACATATGTGCGCTATAATCAAAGCTAAAGGTGGTCAAAAAAATTCAAATGGTGATTTTTCTTTATGGCTGGGCAGTGTATATGATCCCTCAAAGTAAAGTGTTAGCAATATTCTCATTTACCTCTCGAGAGGAGGTTTACGGAAGGAGCACAGGTACAGTACATAATGAGCACAAAGAAAATGATCTTCTTACAAGATGTTGCTAATCGTCTCTTTGCTGTTTCAGTTTGATTGAAGGTTCATCATTTCAGCTCGTTTCAGCTTTTCTTTAATCGTCTCTTCGCCATTTCGGTTTGATTGAAGGTTCATCATTTCAGCTCATGTTTCAGCTTTTCTTTAATCGTCTCTTCGCCATTTCGGTTTGATTGAAGGTTCATCATTTCAGCTCATGTTTCAGCTTTTCTTTAATTGTCTCTTCGCTGTTTCAGTTTGATTGAAGGTTCATCATTTCAGCTCATGTTTCAGCTTTTATTTAATTGTCTCTTCGCTGTTTCAGTTCTTGATGTCACCGGCCTTTTGACCCCAGCAGCTCGAGGGCTGGGCTGCTCTCATCCACATGTTTCGATAAGCTCCAGAACATTGTCTCTCCATAACCTCAACACCTGAACTCCCTTAACACTACGATCCCTAAAGCCCACGAAAAATTTCGGATGCACCTCTGGTGGAGCCCCCCCCTTACTCCCCACACA
>JAODUD010000113.1:518494-528684 GCA_026784285.1 Stomatorhinus walkeri
GCTATACATTTAGCATCAGATCCCAGAAAGTTGTATCCAGTAACTTCCTAAAATTGTTTCCCTTGTGAAGTAATGCATATTATACAAATTTGTGACAAATTAAAGACGTTTCGTATCACGTACTGTTGCTGTCTGTCCTTCAACTGTTTTTTACCCATGGCTGAACTAGGAAATATGTTTGCCTCGGAGTTATAAAAGGGCCAGAGACAGATAATGTAGACAAGATCCGATCAGAGGCAAGAATTAATCTTAAATAGCTGTCAATCAAACGTACCCTCCATCCTCTTTTGGCAAGAGAGAGAAAGCACATCTCAGAACTGCAATAATGAGGTAGGTGAATATACCAGACAGCTGTGGGGAAATAAAAATAAGCACACAGACAAAAGGCAAACGATAAAAATGTCTCCACAGGAAATTTAAATACTGCAGATGAGAAATTAAAATTCTAAATTAAACATTAATTCAGGTGTCCAGAGTCTTACGTGGGAGATACATATTTAATCGATTTAATTGAGAGTATATTTAATATGTTTCAAGAGGTGTTTTTCTGCGGGATACAGTTGTACAAATTATGTAAATTTTCAGCCTATGTTTGTTCTCTGTCTCCCAACATGAACAGAGGCTGAGGTGGATGTTCAAAGAGCCGTGCGAGATCTCCTTAGGCTTTACATGGACAACACCAGCAGTTTCTCAAGAACTGGGGGGTCACATCTGGTTTAATCATGGCCTGTAATTGTTCTTGGATAATATCCAGAATTATCCAGATATTTTACCGGTGCAATTTGAGTTAAGTACATCGATTAAGGTGTACAACTGTGAGCCCTCTCTGGGATGGAAACTTTCAGATTATGAGGCCTTGTCACCTGGTAGTGAGATAAACAAACAAACAAACAAAGATAGGTAGACGGATCAATCAGCACAAATGGGTTGGGCTAAAGATACTTTATACAAAAGATCTATGAAATAAATAGTAATTAACAAAAGAAGAATGCAGTGATCATTAAAATGACTTTGGACGCAGACACGAATGTTACGCTTACCCATGGAGGAGCCAAGAGATAAGAATAAATGAAGTGTGAAAACACTTTTATGGCTTGATTTTTCCCAATATTGTTTCTTTCATGAGGACAATCATTCATAGCCAGTTCACTGAACGGCGTGACGTGCCAAAGTGGATATTTGATTAGAAAATCACCATTCCTTACTTTGCTCTGAGCGTGTAGCCGGTGTGGAGGGAATGCTGGCTACCTAGGGTCTGCAGCTAAGCTGTACGCTGCTGAATCCCAAGCAGTTACCTTACACAATACAAACAGAGGTGCTCTAACTGCCCAATGCAAGCATTAATGGAGCTTTTGGGAGTTTTACTTACACAAAGATGAGGGCAGAAAGAAAAATGATTGATTCAGAGAGATAACCAATCAGATTGTAGAGAAGGTGGGTCTAAACAACTAGAGGAGGCAGGTCCAAGACATCTGATTGGTTGGTCCCACCCTCTCTAGTTGCTTGGACCTACCACAACCTCTACAGCCTGATTGTTTATCTCTCTGATCATTTTGTTCTTGTTCTGCCCTCAGAACATTTTTTTGTGTAAGTAAAACTCCCACAAGCTTAGAGGAGCATCACCTAAACCTGCTGGTCCTTATAGCAGAAAAGCACAGCTTAGCTGTGGATGACACTGCACTGCTGACTTCTGAGAAAAAAAAAATGTCTCCTGGCATTGAAAGGACAGATTGACCAGAATAGGAATCCAGTCCGCTTGACTACCATTCAAGGGATCCAACTGTGCCTGACATGTGCTAAAATAAAGACGGATTAAACTCACTCGCTGTCCATGAAGCAGAACCCAATTCTATGACCATTATTCCTGCAAATGTGTCCTGTGCAAAGGGTGAATCACTTGACATATCACATGAAAGGAAAACATTAACAGTCAGAATGCATTAGACAAACACAAAAACATGTCACCTCTTATCAGTCAAGCAATGGCCTTTCATAGACATACAAAAACAAACAGCGCTTGGATACTTTTAGGTGTTTATGCAGAAAAGGCCTTCCCTATGGATAATTGCACTGTCTGGGTTCTCAATCTGTCACCCTGTGACCCCTTTAATTGTGCCTCAGGTTCATTCTTACCCTTTTAGCTAGTACTGCGCTCTCATTTGGTAAGCTAATGACACGAAGCCATTGTACGTCTGCTCCATAGACCAGCACCAAGGACTGAGGCTATCAGCCTTTGTGCAGTAATTGAATGGCATCGCAGTTTTCCCCAGGAACAAATGTATGAACACAACACTTTGGGATTAATGCCTGTATTGTAGCTACCAATTATTTCTCCCGAAATAATATTTCACCATTTAAAAATCTGCCTGGTAATTTTTTTTTTCCAAAAGAGTGGTCCTGGTCAGAGAATTCCAAACTGTCATTTTACAACACCTCACATTTGACAGTCCTTTTTTCCCCTTTCCATTTTGGGAGGAAATTGTCAAACTTGTGATTCCAATAGACAACTATTTTAGCTCATTTCTCCTGTTCCACTTTAGAGTGAAACTTCAGATTTATTGAAATGACCCTCGAGAGTGCAACGTGTTTGGCTTTAGTTGAGTGAATTAATTATTAGCTATTTTTTAAATTGCATTCCATCAGCTGCTTCTTTCTCAATTTTAATCAATTTAATACCCATTTCCTTCTGGTATGACACATTAATATGTTGGTCTAATTCTACTTAGTACCTAGCTATAAAAATCCTGTTCCCCTACCCTGCCTTTCTTTATGTGAGTACATAAATACACAGGCATTGTAAAGCCAAAACGGCCTGTCTGATAGAGTAGGGCACGTGCCCAGAGATTTTGAAACTATGTTTGGTTGTATTGCTTGAATACCTCCCTGCTATTCTCCAACAGCACATTTTTAATTTGTTCAGACAATAACAATCCCAAACTGGAAGTGTCTTCAAATTCTCAAATCTGATTCTTGAATAAACCTAACCAATGACCCATTCTTACATCAAAGGCAAGGATGGAGGCAAAGGCAAGCGTAAAAAAATGAAAGGGGCTTTATTAAGTGAAACCACAGACAAAAATAAATGGACCACGAGGGGTCAAAATGCAGTAGGGAGGATCAAGCAAGAGCACAGGACAAACTAGGGTGCACAAGTACTAAGCAACATCAGTGTCTGGACTGGGGAGCTTGACACAGGGAGGCACTATATACATGACTGACGAGGGAGCAGACCAGAGTCAACTAGGGTGATCCACACAAGGGCTGTAACGAGAGGCAAGATCAAACAAGTAACAGGTGTGGCTCATTAGAGCCACACAATGGAGAGAATGAAGGGGAAGGAATGCAGGGCGTGACACCTATTAAAAATGAGTGATCATAATGTATAACCACCTGACTCCTGGTACAAATGGAAAGTTATAAAATCAAAAGAAAAGTAACAAAACAAATGAAAACTTTTTAAATATCTTCTTTCATTTACAAATTTACTTTTGTGGTTTGAAAACACTCCCTTGTGTCTAATACAGAAGGATAACAAAACTGTATATTCAAGACACACACTTTTTAAAAACAAATGTTATGACATTCAGAATCAACAACCATACGGTCTTGACACTGAGACAATTTACATGTAAAGTACCTGTCTGAAATGACTCATTATGAAACCATTTTTAAGGTGAGAAAATCATTCATCACGAGTCAGGTCAGGTCACACTTAAAATATGCAGTTCTTATGTAAGCCCCTACTTCATTATGTGACTTCAGTCACGGATCAACTATGACATCACACCTAAATACAAGTCTTTTTCTGATGGCTTCGCTTAGCATATCTCAGTACTGGTTTTGTTACTGGTGTTTTTTTAGCTGTTTTTCATAACTTATTTTTTATTTAAAAAAAGTATAATAACCACAAACACAAGGTCAATGAAAGACGCTCATAGGAGACCTTGTTGAAATGTGAAAAGCTTTGTATAATCGCCCGGCAAAAAAATTTACTTTGAAATACTTTTACCATGAATATTGGAGGAAAATATTTTTTCACTGGTATGCACAATAGTGTAACATACCATTTGTACAATTTAAATCTCCATGCGATATAAATCTTTATATAACCACCTTTACATAACCAATGCCATGACTAACTGTCATTTTTCAAATCCAAAGTATTTCTTGAATGCTTCTGTTAGACCCAGTGCCTCGGTGATGCAAGTTATCAATTACTCTTCACTCAAAGACACAATAGAGTCTTTCACTGAGGAGCAATTAGATGACTGCACTCAACAGGCAAACCAATAAAGAATACCTATCTTAAATATGCCCCTATCTGCACATACAGACGCCTTCGTAACCAGATCGTGAGATAAAGACACAGGTGTGTTATCAGATTTAGGTGGGGCCACTGAGAAGGAGGAACAGGGCTCGGGGAGGGGGGGGGGCATTGGTACTGGGGTGTTGGGATTCTCGGTCGGTATTTGGATAATGGCAAGCAGGACACTCTCCGGGTGGTCAATAGGGAAACATGGCAAATAGGGCAAATATTACACAGCAGGCTGGCAACACAGAAACATTCATTCAACTTTTTCCTAGTTTGAGGACTTTAATTTATGATGAATCATGAGGGATTCAATTCTGAATATTTTTAGCATTAATATAATCAACTTATATCAGTATTCCAGGACATTCTGAAGTCAATATTCCTTTTAAATACCATTCACAAAATTATTGCACAATTCTCTTATGAAATTATACTGACTTTGAATGCAGAATCCAGTGACCCCAGCTTGTCTTATTGATATTTTACTGTTGCTGGCACTGCCAAGTAGACATGATGTTCACACATATTTTTTAATAATGAATGAATGTATATAATTAGTATGATAGATAGATAGATAGATAGATAGATAGATAGATGACACTACATGACAGTACATGACAGAAAGATGCAGATCATTTTATCTGCTGCAGGAGTGCACAATCGTCATTGTTGTGGTGGTCTACATTCCACATAGAGCTGATTACAAAAGTCAAGCTTTGGTTAAAAGAGCGGATCGCAGCCGTCAAGGTCTGGAAATGGTGAATTATACAGTATTGCCAGATCCAATCTGAAGTGAGCCATCAAGAATGCAAAGGCAGACTACAGGGAGGAGGTTGAAGGCCATTTCAATGATGGAGACCTCCAACGTGTATGACAAAGCATCCAGCACTTTACAAACTACAAAGGCAGCAAAGACAACCAGCAGCAGCAGCAACTCTCTAACAGAGGATCTCAACCACTTCTTTGCCTGTTTTGAGGTGAAGGAGGTGACTGAGGCAGAGACTGGGACGGCACTGGCACCAGTTTTTAACAGCATGGCATTTACTTTTAGCACTAAAGATGTCAGAAGAGTATTCCGCAGTGTCAACCCAAGGAAAACCACTAGTCCAGATGGAATTGCAGGCTGGGCACTCAGAGACTACACAGATCAGCTGGCAGAGGTATTCAGCAACACCTTTAACCTCTCTCTGTCACGATGCACTGTCCCCAAACGCCTTAAGTCTGCCACCATCGTGCCTGTCCCAAAGCACGATGACAGCAAGAAGACAGCAATCAGCAGCTTTAGAGACTACAGATCTGTAGCTCTCACCCCCACCATAATGAAGTGCTTCAAGAAACAGGTCCTGAGGCACATCAAATCTTCACTTCCACCCACCCTAGACCAGCAACTATTCGCCTACGGAGCCAAAAGATCTACAGATGGTGTCATCAACACAGCTCTCAATACTGTACTGACTCACCTGCAACATCGGGGGAGGTACGTGAGAATTTTATTTGCCAGCTTCAGTTCCACCTTTAACACAATCATCCTCAGCAGAATGGGGACCAATGGGGAGTCAGTCAACACACATGCAGATGGATCAAGGACTTCCTAAGAAACCGAATACAGACTGTTAGGCTGGGGACTCACCACTCCCCAACCCTGACACTCAGCACTGGAGCTCAACAGGGCTGTGTGCTGAGCCCTCTTCTTTATTCCCTATATACCCAGGATTGCATACCAACACACATCACAAATAAAATCATCAAGTTGATAGATGACACCACTGTGGTACGACTGATATGAAATGTTGAGGAGTCTGCCTACAGGGACGAGGTCAGCAAACTGTCAGAATGGTGCTCAGTCAACAACCTGGCACTCAACACCTCCAAAACGAAGAAGCTGATTATCAGCTTCAGGAAGCAGGAAGAGGAACCTGTTCCTCTATACATCAGGGAGACATGGAGAGTATACCCAGCTTTAAATTCCTTGGCATGTACATTTCCCAGCACCTCACATGGTCTCTCAACACAACCTCCCTGGTGAAGAAGGCACAGAAGCGGCTCTACCTCTTAAGGATACTGAGGAAGCCTAACCTGTCCAACCAGCTCCTGATTTCCTGCCATCGCTGCTCTGTGGGAAGCAAACTCACCTGTGGCATCCTGCTGTGGTATGCTAGCTGCTCCGTGGCTGACAAGAGGACCCTACAGAGAATCATCAAACCTGTGGCTGATTCTCGATTTGGACCACATATTTGGCTGTCTGTTTTCTGAAAATTGGAATGATTGTATTTGGTGGTTTAAACATTTTGTCAAGACTATACCATACTTAGCTATGAGGAATGCATGCTTGCCAAGCTCAGCGGTTGAAAAAATTATAATTATGGGATGTTTTCCACGTTTTACACCCTTTTAAGGACATGTACAAGGTAATCACAGAGTTTAAATAATGTACAAGTCAAACAATACTTTTATGGGATACAATGTGTCCCTTTTGCTATGATAAAAGCTTCATTCTTGTAGCATCAACAGTTTTAATTTTATGAAGAGTACAATGTCAGAATAATGGAATCTGTGCATTTTTTGTCCCCATTTTGTTGTCTTGTATGAGGAATTTTATTAATTAGAAATAAAAGTATACATAGATGCATTATATGTACCTCATTTAACAAAACAATATAAAAATATACCAAATACTGTTGTGTCACGTGGGTCGGTTTCGGGCAGACAGAAGTGGGATAAGATGAAGGGCAGAGGAAAGGGTTTATTCGGGGAATCAGGGCAGGAGAACAGAACAGGCAGGCTGGAAGACAGGGCGGAAGACGGGGTAGCATGCATGGACGCACAGCTCAACGAATTACACAAATGCCGGATCTAGGGAAGACTGATACAGATGCGGACTAAATACAGGCGGGTAAGGCAGGCACAGATAGACAACAGGTGCTTACAATCAGGATCAGGCACGAGGTAACGAGGGGGGCGTGGCACACATGAGGCTCGGACGGGCGGATCAAGACATTGTGATTAAAATATTTTTTTAAATCATTGCCTAACAGGTTTGAATACAATATACCAGGATGGAACCGAGTCTGCCTCTTAACAAGTGAATTCAGATTCAACATGACCATTGATTTCTCCTTTATTTTCCTGCATGTTTAACCTACTGTAATGTCTGGAATAGCATCAGAATAATAGTATTCACAAAATAGATTGGAATACATAGAATTCATTTATTTAAGAACATTTCATACCAACCAACCTCCAAAGTTTTGATTATACCATTATTATTCATAATTATTAATATATACACTACAGTAACGTAAATAATTAAGAAATACACTCAGATAATAAATATACAAGTCATTTTAATTTAAATAATAAATATTCTTGTACAGCTAGCACACACTCTACAGCTGATCAGCATTTAACATGTTTTAAAAATATTTTTTCCAATAACTATTTCCCATGATATATACTAGCAGGTTGGAATTTTAAGGGTGCCTCAAATAATATGCCTGTAATATAAAATTGAGAAAAATGCAGGAGAGAGTGACAGTTAAAGCTTACCTTAGTCTTCCAGTTGAATCTCCCTCCTTAAACAAATGATGTCACTTCCTGGAAATGTCTCTATGGATTTGTAATCTTTTTAGGGAGCCAAGAAACTAGAGGCTCACAGGGTGGAAAACGAATGTGGGGACATATAATATATTATATAATTACAGAAAACAAAATAAGTTTCGCCAGATTTGTTTCTTTCTCTATAGGTAGTATATGTCACGTCGCTGGGTGAAGTGGTGCAGGGTGTCGGCGGCGTGAGGCAGGCAAAACGAAGAAGGAAGTAGATTTCCAGAGAAACGGGGTTTATTCGTAAACAAGACGGGGTAAATGCCACGGAACACCACAATGACGGATCTGACAAGACTGACTAAGACGCGGACTAAATACATAAGACGGGCATGAAACTGATACGAAACAGATGAACACGGGGTAGCGAGCGGGGCGTGGCACACACGAGGCTCGGACGGGCAGATCATGACAGAACCCCCCCCCCCAAGGCGCGAACTCCGGGCGCACCTCAGGGAAGGGACGGACATGATGAGGGCAGACCGGATCTGGAAAACAAAACAAGATACAAGTTAACGGGGCACAGGGAACAGAACAGAGAGACAGAACTGACACAGGGGCATCAACCAGGACATCAGACTACACAGGAGGGGGAACGCGGACAGGCAGACAAGGAAGGGAGACAGGGGGGGAACAGTGAGAGGCGAAACAAAAGGACCAGGGGTGCACAGAGGAGGCACAGGGGGGCAAGGAGCAGAGACAGGAGGAACAGGGCGAGGAGCAGAGACAGGGGGCCACACGGGAAAGGGCGAAGGACAAGAGGGAGCCCGAGGAACCCAAGGCAGGCGACGGGCGGCGGCCGGAAGAGCCGCGGGCGGAGACACAAAGGGGGCCAGAGGGGACCACCAGGGGGACACGGAGACGGGACGAGGGACAAACAACGGAGGAACGAAGGGAGCAGAAGGGGGAACCAGGGGAGGAGACGAGGGAAGCCAAGGGACCAGCGACCAGTGACAATAAAAGGCATTCTATAGATAGACAGATGGATGTACGGATGGATTTTTGTTAATCGTTTTTCAGTTAAAACAGGGTAAAATTGTACTGTTGAACTGTACTCTTTTCATGACCAAAGCATATTAAATGATCAGTGTAATAAGTATAATAGGGGTAATAGAGTGTAGAACATGACAACAATTAGTACCCTGACCAATGGGTCATTAGAGCTGGATATTCTATTTCTAATTATGTCTGTGTGCTCATATAATCCGCAAGACTACTTTCATAATTATTTTAAGCAAAATGTTTAATTACATCCCGCACCATATTAAAATGATATATTTTAGATATCCTGTAATTGTGGATTTTTTTTTTTTTACATTTTTTTACGTCCGGCCGTTTGGGGATGATACCTGGAAACTAGACTAATGTTTATTCCCAGATGGGCAGAGAATCGTTTCCAAACTTAAGGTGTGAATAATGGTCCTTGGTCTGAGAGCGACTCTGGTATCCCCAAAAGCTGAAGACCTCGCTAAATGCGCTTTCAGCTAATGCCTTCACTTCAGGCAGACCTGGGAGATGTATTGTCAATGACACTGCAGAAGATCAATCTCCAGCAGCCAAGACAATGGGAGCTGTGAGTGGCTCATTGGACTCTGTGCCCATTATCGCAACAGTGCGGGTTGAAGCCCCATCCTTGGCATAACAGTGACATGTCCGCGGGCCTTAGCCCCCAGCTTGAGGGACACTGCATGTTGGCTGACTTGGTGCTGTGACTCCCCAGCTATGGAGAGCGAGATAGGATCGGCAAAGAGAAGATCTTCAGAGTACTCAAACTAGGGCAAACAAAGGATTCACCATTCATTATGGTAATTCATTTGAGAGGGGGAGATTTCTCCGAACGTCCATCACCATTGAGAACATGGCCTTTTGGGAATGGATATGGGCTTGATAAAGCCTATATGTAGTGAATGTGAAGTCTACATCATCAGTAAGAGATAACTGCCACAACTTGGTTAATAGCTCAATGATATGCATTATTGCAGAGTGCCCCATATATAGGGACCCATTGAAGGAGATGGGACTGACTACTGGCTGCCTTGTTTAGCTAGAGATTCTGTAGGACAGAGATTCTGGGTGATTGGCTCCTTAAAGGGCATCTAATGGAATAGAGTGTCTTGTTTTTCTTCATTCCTAAACAATATACACTGCTTAAAAAAATTAAAGGAACACTTTGAAAACACATCAGATCTCAATGGGGGAAAATCATACTGGATATCTATGCTGATATGGACTGAGTAATGTGTTAGGAATGATGGGATGCCACATTGTTTGATGG
>JAODUD010000113.1:528784-549256 GCA_026784285.1 Stomatorhinus walkeri
AATATCCAAGAAGTTTAGTTTACTTGATGCTATACTCTGATTAATAAGCGTTCCTTTAATTTTTTTGAGCAGTGTATAATTGTGTAATTGAACTGAACAAGAAAGCATATTGGGGCCTGCAGAGGGTTAACATTTTTTGCATGCCAAATATATTCCAGTTTGTGGTGGTCTGTCAAAACCACAAAAGGCTGTGTTTGCCCTTTCCTACTAATGTCTCTACTGTTGGAATGCCGTCTTGATGGCCTGCAGTTTCCTACATCATAAATTCTTTCCGGAGAGGAAAGGGTATATGAAGTCACAGGGGAAGAGCTTAGAAAGTGTACTATGGTATTGAGGGAAAATCATCTCCACACCAACCTCTGAGACATTCATCTCTATGGTTAATGAACTTTTCAGGTCTGGGTGTTTGAGCCCAGGTATGGAGATGAAAATATTCTTTAGGGTCTGGTGGGGCGTTACATTGGGGAAATATATAAAACAGGCCATTGACATACACAATTAGAAATGTATTTGCCATATCTCGAAAGATCTCATTCACAAGGGACTGAAAAATGGAGGGGGCATTTATGAGTCCATATGGCATGACCAGATATTTGTAGTGCCCTCTATAGTGATAAATTCTGTTATCCATTCACCCATCTCTCAAAATCATGTGATATTGTAATGAACTAAGATTTAACTTGGCAAAGATGGAATCCAAACTCAGGGACAAAATCACAAAGTCAAATACCAGCAACATGGAAAAAAAATCACCAAATTACAAATCAATAAACAAGAAAGAAAAACCAGAAGTCATTCATGGAAAAAGGAAAGTGACAAATACTGAGTATTATGAAACACACAATACTTTACACAGATATAACTGAACACGAGGTGCTTTTATAATCTGCTACTTATATTGAGCTGATGAGCAAGAAGTGCCATTTGCAGTGAGGGGAGTCGGAATGAGACCCATGTGTGGACATAGCTGGTTGGACACTTTTGGTGTGACGTGGGCATGATGAAGTTAATCCATCACAAGTCCTATCACACTGTCTTGGCCCTGAAGTTAATTTACGGAAATTGTGAAATATATTCCACACATGAGATTTATGAACTATAAAGTTTACAGTGAGCCTCACTGCTGTTTATGTAAACACTGATGCATCTTCAGCCGTCTACATTACCCACTTGTGTGACATTTAGCTGAAGCCAATATTATATTTTAGCAATTAAGCCAGAGAGGAACTACTTTTGAAGAGTCGTGGAGATGGAAAAGGATAAGGGGGAGGACTGTGTGCAAGGGAAGAGGTTCTCATTAGTGATTGTGCTTCATGCATGTCAGAAAGGCTTTGGATATGAAACACTGCAGATCATTTCTGTCTGCTGTTCTGGTGGCCGCCCTGCACAACGGCTGGGGGTGGGGGGAGTTGTAAAAAAATTACAGAGCAACTTGAGTGGATTTAATAAAGCCCACTGGTGATGCTTTGATCTTTCCCCCACTGCTGTTACCATGCAACACACATCCCACTTCCCCCAAAACTCCCTACCAGTCCAACTTTGCCCCCCCACCACTGCCATCAAACCCCAACTCTAAAGAATGTGGCCGCAGGACACATTGTGCCGAATGAAGCTGAGGACTTCCCCCCGAATGAGCACGCAGGCTGGCACGAGGGCGGGGCCTTGCAGTTGAAAGCACAGAGTGGGTGTCACACCTCCTGATGAATATTTAGTCACATGGTACAGTGTTTTGTTCACATTTCACAAAATGAAAAAAATCACATAGGCATAACATCATTTCTAACTAAGACATAAACACAAGATTTAATAAACAGGCAACAACGATTGTCAAATCACTGCAATATATTTGCAGAACAATTACTTGAGAAAATTTAAATATTTTTTAAATGCAATTTATGTGAATAGTAATGCGTCTACGTGTTACTTGCCTTCTCTTACTATTGCATGTAAAATTTTCCATTATCCATTCATTCTTATTCATCCATTCTCATATTTATTCATATGTATCCAGTTCTTTCTTGCACAGCACAGCCTTTGACTGGAAACCTTTAACCTGGAGTGATTTTTGAACACTCGTTTCAGTACACAGCTAAAGTCCAGAAACTCCCTGTGTGTCTGGCCTTCTTTATAATTTCATGATGATTAGAAGTCTGACAAACAGGGCCCTTTCAAAGTGCCTGATTAACACCATTTATAAGTAAATCATAGCTGGATGCTCACAGCTCCTTGGGTAACTGATGATTAGCCTGCGATTTTGTACTGAGACTGTGACGCAATGTTGCGAAAACCAAGTTGTTTTGCACAATGGGCAAGAGACGTCAGCGGGTTAGAAGCCGCGGCAGGGTTACCGCCCAGCTTCCTTTGTGTGAGCGCAAGGGCATCTCGCTCTACACAGGCCAACATTCACTTGCCTTTCAAAAACAAAGAATAACAAAATGAATCGATGTCGGTCTGTTTAAATGGATGTGGTGCTTTTTCACAAGGAATGAGTCACTCCCAATAAACTGAGCAGGTACTGCGTACGGAAACTTGACAGAGATGTGTACTCCGCAGTGCAAAGGCAGGAGAAGGAATTTCCAATAAAAGTTTATCTTTTTTTCCTGATGCTATTATTTTTACTACATGCATAAACACACTGAATATCTTATTCATAATGAATAATTATCCGCAACTAAAAATATCATCGGAGGATTCCTCGATCAGCGGGGGATTGCCCAGGTGAAAAATATGCATAGTGAGAATTCTATGGGTGTCCCACCTGCTCCATAGTTCTTAGTTATTTATAAAATAATGTGTTTGAGGTGGGGGTTCTCAGCTCTGGTATCTTTGGTCAAAGAAAGACTGAGAACCCTTGCCCCTATATTACTATGAACATTAATATGGAGAGAGAAAAATATCAGTATTTAATGTTAATGTTAATGCAACCTGCCCCACCTCAGTAGCGTAAAGCAAAAAGGAAAATACACGTGATTATAGAAGACAAACTATAAATCTTTCTTCCCTTTGGATCATCAGATGAATTATTTGGTTAATTACTGGTATAAAAATCAGAATTTGATATTGTAAATAATTTTAAGTGTGTCACTTATACACCAGTAGACTTGGTGATCTCAGTGGTATCAACATGGGCTGATATGTACTTCATTACACGAAATAAAATGCATTATTATTGTTTCATTATGGCTTATGGCTTTGAATCAAGAAAAATTGATATTTAGGTAGAAAAAAATCAACTTTTAATCTCGTCCCCTACTGTTAGGGGAAAACATTAATCATAAGCCATCATAGAAAGAGCAGGGATGTAATAATAGTGGGCGAATACCCGACAAAGAAGCATGGACTCTGCTTGCAGAGGACCCTTTATCTTTGTTATTCGTGCCTGTACCGGAATTGGCTCTCTCTTATTTTTCCCATTAAAGTTTTTACCATTTATGGACTGTCTGAAGATGGCAGTGCCTGTTTTGATTAGGGAAATACACCAGAGCTGTTACATGCTAGTTTTTCTGTTTTAAAAGGATGAATGAACTTTTATTTCACGTCTTCTGAATACATACAGAATTCCTTCCTGGGATCCAGAATTTTCCCCTGGAATCAGTAAAGTGCATCTTAACCTTCAACTTCATTCTGCATGCTTTCATCTGAATTCTTTGGTTTTAGGAGTAATATGTAAATATATATTTTTGTGTCTTTATATCTCGCCCGAAGACGTAAATGATGCTCAGTGACTATTTACAAGGGGGGCAGATAAGTTCACTGCTGACCCCTGGAAAGGAGTGGGAGATGCTCTTTGACATTGGCAGGCAAATTGTCTTCCCAAGTGAGATCGAGCAATCAACTCTGAGACCAGACATGGTGATGTGGTCCGCAGCTGCTAAGCGGGTCCTCATTCTTGAGTTGACTGTTCCTTGGGAAGAAGGCATAGCAGCTGCACATGAGCTAAAGCGGCTCAAATACACCGAGCTGGCAGCAGAATGCAAAGAGGCAGCGTGGGTAGCATCCAGCCACCCGGTGGAGGTTGGCTGTAGCGGCATCGTGGGCGGGTCAGCGATCCAGCTCCTCCGCGCGACAGGAGCAACGGGGGCAAGGCTGCAGCAAGCGGTCAAGGAGCTAGCGGAGGAGGCGGAGAAAGCAAGCTACTGGCTGTGGTTGTGGAGGAAGGACAGTATATGGGGGCAGACACCCCAATAGGGTCAGATGCAGGGAGTGGTAGGGAGACGTACCTAGGAAACCACTTGCCCCACTACCTGGAGATGTACTGGTTAGGGGGCGAAACATCGGTGAAAGGTGGCACCAGCTGACGACCCCACATCTGACCCAAAGTGCACTGGAGGAGGTGCGACAGGCGGAAGGCCAGGCGGGAAACACCGTCTTGAACCTGTATACAGTATTGATACATACCAAACAATATTCAATAATGGGGTTTTAAACGTTAATAGCAAAAAACGAAAATGATTAGTGAAGAGTTTCCATCGATGAAGAAAATGCAAATACTCTGCAGCTCGCTCGTCTGTTCTACTAGGCGGATTGATTTCATTCTGATGGCATCAGATCCAGGAGAAGAACTCTGCTCAGATCTGAAAGGCAAAATAATGCTGCGCTTACTACTTACCATACCTAATTCAAGAAACTGGGGACTCCAAGGGCAGGCCAAAGTGATGTGCATTCAGGTCTTGTATGTTTTCTGTGTCTATTATTCCATCCTACATATATGTATTTTTTGGAAACCATACCACCGGGGAGCTAATTTAGTGGGGTAGTGTCAGGCTGGAAAGCGGACAGAGGGGAACACTAATGAAAGCGTGGGCCGGCGGAAGCTTCCGGAGGAGTGCTAGAGACCAGCCTCAGTCAGATCTGCAATGGATGCTTCTGATGTCAGATTCCATTGGCCCAGCTCCATGCTAGATGTAGGGATTGCAAGGTGAGATGTATTCAGAACCAAATGCTACCTGTTTCCAGCAGGTGAGCATATGCATGCCTTAAAAGTAAACTCATCATAAGGCAACCCATTGGATTGTTTTCATATACTTTTATATAAATGTCTTTGAAACAGGTTTTCTTTTTGTAACTTCCTGTTTCTGACATTTTCCATACTTCCACAATTCCCAAGCTTAAATCTGGTTATCCATTACAGAAGTGTTTCTCAACCCAGTCCCCAGGGGCCTCCGGACAGTCCACATTTTTGTTTCCTCCTATCCCCTAGCCTACCTGTGCCAGGTATTCGGTGTTGTTGATTGGCTGGGAGCTGGGAGGGAGCAAAAACATGGACTGTCTGGGGGTCCCGGAGGACTGGGCTGAGAAACACTGCCTTACAGGATTGTGGATTCTGCCTAATTTTATTACATTTTGTAAACATCAGCACTGCATAATGTGTACAAGATGGTGTGTACAATTTTTTATCCAGATTTTTAAATATTTCCTTAGTTCTTATTTAAATGCATCTGTGCATAACAGTGCTGAGACACAACTGAGACACACAGCTCTATAGCTGAAAGACTTATTGAAGAATAGAAAACCCGAAAGCTGTTTCCTAGCTTCATCAGATGGCCGAAATTTATTTTCAGCCACTTACCACATTCATTGGCCATTTCAGAAGCGCTGAACCTTAAGTAAATCAGCCAGGGTGTGACAGTAATGACCCGAGAGTGGAATTCAGTCTGCACACAGAAACACAAACAGTCATCCTCTGCTGCTCCAAGGAGTGTGATTAAAACCCACTCCCCGATATAGTAAATTTGTTTTACACCCTTTGCAATAGTGAATTAAAATTACTTTAATTTAGAAGACTTGGTTCTGCTGAGGGGGGAGCACTGACAAACATCTTTTAGATCAAAAAGGCTCTTCAGATCCAGCAGCAATTTTGGATGCTTTCCCATAATTCCTCAGCCAGTCCCTAAATAGTACTTCAGCTGGATGAGCCACAATTAGTCCATCTTCCGTGATAACGCAAGGCCGCAGTCGTGGAACAGGGAAGCAGAGCACATCAATATGGCTCTCCTTATGAAGCCCGGCGTGAAATTAAGGTGGAAAAGGCCAGGTATCGCTGAGCCTCTTGGTGTCCCTGAAATAATTAGCATAGCCACTTTGGCTAGCACAGATCCACTGAAGCAAAACAATTCATGTGATTTAACCCCAAGAGCCACCAGAGAACCATCATTTTTTTCCCTCCACAGATTATGAAGATGTCCCCTTTTTCAAACTCATAGATGTCATCCCACCTCATCAAGCAGGAAGACATCTGACTGGGCAGTCGCCTCTGCTGGTAGTTGCTGCTTGAGTGCGGCATATGGTCAGATGGTGACTTACACATTCTCAAGTTGGAAGCTGTAGGTAAGCATCCCGATGACATATTCACCCACATCTTAGGGGCAAACAATGGACAGAGAAGGAACAGGACCTAACATTACATACTTTTAAGGATACCCTTCTAATTAACCTTATGTATTAGAGGGTGTGTTGGATTCCACAGGACACTGGTCTCAGTAGAGTGACTTCAGTGTTCATTTCCCATGGTTCTGAGATCTTAAGGTCATCATGGCCGATGGTTGTCAATAACTGAATAGATCACTCTCTCTAAATCAGTCACTCCATGAGATCATCGTGGCTGATAGTTATCTGCAACTCAGGAGATCACTCTCTCGATGTCACTCACCTTGTGAGATCTTACAGTCACCAGGTATGATGGTTATCTGCAACTTGAGAGATCATTCTTTTAATATCAGTCACTCTGAGAGATCTTACAGTCATCATGTCCATCGGTTATCTGAGATCACTCTCTATATCAGTTATACTGTGAGATCTTACAGTCATCATGCCCATCGGTAGTTCTCTGTAACTCAACTCTGCCAATATCAGTCTCATTATAAGATCTTACAGTGATCATGCCAGATTGTTATCTGAGATCTGACATGAGTCACTCTGTTCTTAGCAGGCATTAACAGCAGTTGTAACTTATCATGATCAGTGAAACCTTTACTAAATTGAATAATTTTCTTCTCATTTACGACTTTAATGACAACTGATTTGATTCTTTTCTCACATATCAGGCCAAAGTAATGAATTGTTAAATTAGTTCTGCTTGAAAAATTCACTTGACCTTTACCAGCATGTGTAAAACTTCCTAATGTTGGCAACCTTAAGATTATTACAAAATAAAACTATTAAATTGTGTGAAAAGGAAATCGCACATTGTTGAATGACCCTAGGTCTGTAGTTATCGATATTAGGATAGATAAGATAGACTGATGACTTGGTGCTTTGTGGAACTTCAGTATGAAAAGCTTCTACAGTATGAAAAGCTTGTGGGAAATATTTTTTCTGGTCGGAGTTGAAATACTTCACTTGTGATGTGTTCAGAAGCAAAGCATTAAGAAGAACACAGGCCATCTTCAGTATTTTAGAACTGAAATAGCATATGAAATGCCAGGCAGGAAGTAAAAAAAAACCCAATAAGAGTGCCATCATTCACAAGAGCGGGGCTTCAATGATTCATTTACTGCTGTGTCTCCATTCCCTGTATTTGCAGAGACGAGGGTTTTTTCCCCCGTCTGCTGAGAATATTCATGGCAGCTTGGTCTGGGGAAAAAAAGGGGTTCTTTGCTTTCCTGTGACTTCAGCAGTAATTAGGCAATGCATTCATGCGGCCGTTCTTGGTGAAAAACCGTACGCGGCCCGCTTTCGGTCAATGTTCCCATTTAAGTCAGATGATGGCATGCATGCTAACGCAAGCGTCACGTCATTCGTCTTTTGTCATCTTTGTGCTGAGCACATTGAATATAAGGTTTAGGGCTTGGGATGTGACAGCTTTCTTTATTTCTCTCTGTGCCTCAGTATGTGTAATATCTTTGGCAATATGAAATGCCTCACTGCTGTGCCACTCTGACGCTCTCCAGACTCAAAGGCGGAACAGCAGGCCTGTTGGCAATGAGAAGGAGCACATTTTTGTAATAGATGCAGTGTGTTATTAGTCACTGTCAAGACACTGAGGGTATTAACCCCCCCACCCAACAGCACCATGTCTTTTAACTTTCTGTTAGCTAATTAATGCTATTTACTTCAATTGCGTACTTTGGCCGCTAAATGCAGTTCGCGCTGTAAGTAACTGGCTAGCTAATTTGTTTACAGTCATTTGTTTTGTTCAGGAGGTTATTCCGATTCCTTGGAAGGAACAGCCCTGCAGTGACCATTAGTGTGCTGTGAATAGCACAAATTCCGGCTCCCCCAAGAGGATTGTGCGGAAAAATTACATGACAATGTGTGAGAATTTTATGGGATTCATTGCCCCAACCTCTTCTTACACAATTCTAATTGAAATCCAAGTAAATGGACAAATAAACTGGTAAATATTTAAACGCAAATAAAATATCCTGTTTAAATATCTTATGACCTGCACCAATAACAAATAAGTTCTTTCTTGTTTTTCCTAGAACTAAAATATCCATTAAAAATACATAATGTTTGTGTCAATATAATTGTACGCAGTATTTGACTTTCTGTTGTATCCCAAATACATGCACAAACACTGTTACAAATAATTGTTTTTTATTTGACATACATAGATTTTTTTCGTAGTTTGTTTTGTACTTTTCACAATCTAAATGAGGTTTAACAACAAAATGAAAAACTACCACAACAAATTCCAAATTTCTAACTGGGCGGGGGAGAAAAAGATGGAAATCTCATCGTAGTGAGATGGAGACACGGAACGGCAACTGGTCACCAAGAAAGTCCCTCGGGAGGGCGGGGCCAAGAGGACGAGGACATGGTGAACAGAACAGGAGGACAGACCGTAATTAACGAGGCTGCCCATAACAAGGAGGCGAAACGGCAAAGAAATGAAACGCACACACATTGTCCCCGAATAGAGTTTAAATAATTGGCAATTTCTAACTCTTGAAATTAGAGACACACACATCATAAAACATTGGCTGTGTTTTATGAGAATAAACAAAAAATATTTTTATATATAACTTTTGTTTCATTAGTCATTGTTTGCGGGGCTTCAGAGCAGTTTTTCCCTATTATTTCAGAACATGTCTCAGTGTGAGCTGGTCACTGGTATGATAAAGTCCCACTTAAATGATTTCAGATTATCCATTTAGTATTGGTAAATTGACAAAGTCTGATGGTAATGCATTAATGAAAGGGGCTAAACTCAATTAGGCTGAGTATTGCTAAAAATGATGCAGGAGTGTCGTGTACATACATATACCTAACGTAGCATTAAGTATATATATGTAGTATTGTTAGTATGTTAAAATGTTATATTGTTGCTACTTTACAGTGAATAAGCATGATGCAAGCCTTAACAAATAAGAGTAATTTGTTAAATACAAATTCGTACTGTACACACTTCAGTAACGTCTTTGTAATCCCCTCCAATTGTTTTCATGTAGACGGTAAAAATTGTGAAAAGCTGATCAAGGACACCAACGAACAGCCTTTCATTTGAGGTCCATTAATACTGACTGGCAGGGTGACCGCCGACTCTGTACGGGTATCGCAAGCGATCTACATGCGGTATCTGTGATGCCTATTGCAGCTCTGCCTTCCACCAGAGGCCGTGGCTGCAGTCTTTCCTGGGGTCGGCTCAGGAAAGCCACCACTAACTTCCAGAGGTTCCTGTTCCCCAGCGCTGCCACCACAATCCAACAGCGACATTAAATCATCTTCATGTTAAACCGACGGGGTCCTGCTTGCTCTGCTCCTTCCGCTCCAGACCCATTTGCCCGTGGGACGTACTCTATATCAATGTTGTTTTTATGCTTTCCCTTCCCACGGCTCCAAACAAACAGGAGCAGGAAACAGAAGAGGACCACGCCCAGGAATGTGAAGCAACCCATGGCTGTCGATACCAAAATGGTCTTTAGGTCTAGACCGAAAGTCATATTGTACAAGTTTGTCCCGTTGGCTGTAGTGTTGCTGGGGTCAGTGTAGAACTGAGAGGTCCTGTTGGCATAAAGCGACCTATCACTGGTGCCACGACTTTTCACGGCTAAAGAAGCCGAAAGGGAATCATTCCCCGCCGCGTTGACGGCCATGCAAACGTACACTCCGGTGTCATGTGCTTCGGTGGCCCTGATCTCCAGAGTGCCGTTAGTGTGGACGGTAACCCTGCCATTGTTCCTGCTGGAGACCTGGCGTCGGCGTGGCGTGAACCAGGACACCACAGGCCTCGGGGTTCCCTCGGCACTGCAGGGGAGCCTCACGGGCTGGCCCTCGTCCACGATGATCGTCTGCGTCTTGTTCTCCCGGATCTTCGGCTTGGAGCACGTCACATAGTAGGACAGCAGAGGCTCCTTGACATCCTGAAGGGGTCTTCCCCGGATCCCCTCCGGCGTGCTACACTCAGGCTGTGTGTCGCCGAAGTGCATCGAGTGCCTCTTCTGCAAGATCCACATCAGGCGGCAATCACACACCAGCGGGTTACTGTCGATCAGGAGGACCTCCAAGTTTTCCGGGGCCTGGAACACGCCCCGTTCCAAGGTGTCCAGCCGGTTGTGGGACACATTGAGCACCTTGAGCCACCGCATACCCTGGAAGGCATGCAAGTCGATGGTGACCAGCTGGGCCCTTGCCAAGTGGAACGCGCGGAGGCGCACCAGGTCACGTAACATGCCCCCCTCAATGTGACTGATGCGGTTGAAGGAGAAATTGAGTACCGTGAGATGAGATAGGTGCTTGAGGGCCTGGTAGGGGAAGGTAGACAGGTTGGTGTTGGTTACGAAGAGTGTGGTGAGGTTAAGACCGTGCAGTGTATTGGCAGGGAACACATCCAGGGAGGGCCAGTTGTCTATCTCTAAATGCCTCAGACGTAAAAGCTTCTTGAAGGAGTAAGGATGAAGGGTACTGATGCTAAGGTAACGCAAGTGGAGGCTGATGAGATTGTGAAGGTGGGACAGGGCCTCTGTGGGCACCATTGTCAGGTTACACCTCTCCAGGGTCAATGTCTCCAGGCTGAGTAGACCACTGAAGGCCCTGTGTGAAATGTATACTAGGTCATTATCACCTACTTCCAAGGTTTTGAGGTTGTGCAAGTCCTGGAACACATAGTCCAGCAGGATGACAATCTTGTTGTCGCTGATGTCCAGTAGCGTCAGGTTGGAGAGGCCAGTGAAAACTCCAAGTGTGATGAGCTTGATGCGATTGCCCTTTAGGCTGAGAGAATGCATGTTTAACAATGTGCTGAAGGCTCCAGGTTCAACATTGCTAATGATGTTACCACTGAGATCAAGTTCCTCCAGGTGGGTGTAGGATGAGAAATCATCAGGGTTGACTGCTTGCAGCTTGTTCTTGCTGAGATCCAGGACCCTGGTCTCCATAGGGATACCATCTGGAATGCTTTGCAGGCGCTTCCTGTGGCAGATGACAGACTTGCTCTGGGCAGAGCACTCACAGCGGGTGGGGCAGCTGAAGGCGGAGCTGATGAAGACGGCCACGAGGGCGAGTCCCAGGAATGGTTGCCAACATGATACGGCCGTGTGCAGCATGACTTTGTTGATACAGTCTACCATTTTGTCATGACTCTGCAAGAGAGAAACAAAAACAAAGAGGTGTTAGTATAAACACGTCTTACACTCTTGAAAATGGGATAGAAAAAATACATTCCACTCTCAAGAGTCATGGATGAAATATACATTGAGTTTATGCTCTGAAAGCATGTGAGGGTCGTGTCCCAGTGGCGTAGACATACCACCTGCATGCATAGATTTTTGTATGTGAAATTCAGAAATAAGTACGTTTAAGACTTGTCTTCCCCATCATCATGAAATACTGTGTGCCATTAAAATGCATCCTGTGATTAGGAGTACACTTATTTATTTATACATCGTGCGACAGCTAGTAAAGGTTCGTTGCTGTTTCATGCACATGGGTGACAACTAATTGTTCCCATGTACTGTAAGGAAATACAAATCACACAGCAAGTAGCCCATAAGTATGTATTTTCAATTCCACTATCATTCTGAAGTGAAGTTTTCAGCAATTAACAATAAAATCACTGTAGTCACAATGAATTAGCTGAAATGTCTGCGGTTAAGCATGATCATTTAAAATATATAGTTTATTGCTAAAAACCAGTTTTTGCACATGTCTATGCTTTCAGTGACATCGCCAATCTAATGCAGGAAGGATTTTGTCTGGCCAGCCATATTTATTTTACGATCACTTAACATCCATCAGCTTATGAATAGGTCACTTAACTGATATCTTAACACTAGCTTGGATTTGATGAGCAGCTTCCATTCTTGTGCATTGTAATCTATATTAGCCCTATTATCCTGATGGCAACTTCAGGAACTCCTACCAACAGCGCACAATGCAGATCTACTGAAGCCACTCTGTGTTTACGTTCCCCATAAGAAACATCAAATAGCCTGCATTCTTTTAAAAGGAGTCGACTCGGGTTCAGCATAATGGAAGATCATTTGGTTGACCTTTTAACTTGGCCATTATGGGCTTTATTGATTTGCCCACCACAAACACTGCATTAGGAGGAAAACACCCACATGGGTAAATAATGAAAGATGTCAATTCTCAAGCAGAAGAAGACAATCAAGGATCAAAAGATGAGCTGTTCCTGGTGCCATGGGCAGGATGCAATGTTGCTAATGTGCAGAAAAATGTACTTTGAGAGCACAATCACAATCACGGTGAGTGACACAGATTAAAATTCATTGATTGTCACAGGGAACCTCAGGAACTAATATAAAAAGGTGTAGGGCTTAACGAAAAAGTGTCCAGTTGAAAATCAATTTCAATGTCAAAATACTTATGAAAACGAAAGCTGCAGAAATCAAATTAAATCAATGGCTGAACCTGATCTAGATGTATTCATACTTATTAAGATCTGAGGAAGAAGGGATGAAGGTGGCCTAGGGAAAGCAGATCAGGAATATATCATAGGTTTCTCATTACTCTAAGAGAAAACACCTTTCCTTTTCAATATCTGAGATCTCGTTCTTGGCTTAGCTAGACCAAAGTGCCGTTCTTGGAAGAGGTCTAACTGCATTTGATTAAGCTGGAATGCTCCAAGATGCCTTTCCTCTCAAGATGACGGACGATTTCCAATGGACAGGCCTTGACATGCTGCAAATACCCCTCTAAACAAGTCTTCCTGGAGGCACAGAATCATTTCTGCAATCAGTCATGAAGCGATGGTGTTAATAGTGACATTTACAGCATTCAGGTTCGTCATTATCAACAGGAACTGGAGTAAGGAATGACTGTCCAACATTAGATAATGTTCAAACTAGGACACTAAGAAAACCTGCATTTTTGTGTTATTAGTATAATTATTTATCACCCTGCTGAAACGAGGACCATCTTGCCTGCACCAAGACACAGCATATGCTGGTATTGCCACCGTGTCTAGCTGGTAACCACGACCATCATAATGGATGTTAGTCATGCTGGGAATACTAGCATATGTGGTGTTTTGTGCTGGCATACTAGGGAAGTAATATTATCAAACTAAAGATTATTGATAAAAACGTTTGCACAACCTTACTGAGCAGCTATAAGATTTTCTAGCAAATATAAGCACAATGAAATTCTTTTGCTTTAATTAAGGTTATATTGTAGTTATCTGGATACAAGCAAATCAGAACAAAAAGTGAAAATGGATCAGCCCAGATAATCCAGTCTCGCAGCGTCACAGGATACAGATCTGTGAACAAGCATTTTTGTGGTATTTTCCCTGTCGTTATCGTCTCCTGCAGAAAGCCAGAAAATTAGCATCACCCACTGACGCTGTATTGCAGGGTTGTGCACTTTTGGTAAATCCCATAATCCTCTTAATGAGGGGGAATTACCACACTGTGAAAATGTCATAAACAATTCCAAAATTACTACATCAGTCATGTCTAAATCCATTCTCCCAGACAGACATCTGGATGATTATAATACTGACTTTTGTTCAGATAAGCTGGTGCATGGAATAATCCATATTTATGTGATTCTGAAATTGTACATGCAACCACTACAGAAGATCGTCTATCTTAAAAGGCAGCATGTATATGAGGAGGGAAAAAAGCGTAAAAAAAACACAATTTGCTGGAATTAATTTGCAAGGCTACCATGTCAATATGCAAAAATGTCAGTTACTGTTCAATTGCACTGATTCGGCAAGCATCTCATATTGTACTTTTATGAACATGAATAATATTTAGATCCTTTTGTGATTTTTCGATTGCACTGTAGCTGACATTTACTGTCTTTGACACTTGCAAGATGAATTTGACCACCAGGAGGCATACCAAGGTTGTCACTTTAGGTCAACCACTCACAATCTATAAGGAAGGTGCATGAGGAAGTACTATTCAGAATCGCAAATAATATATGATTGCATATCAGCTAAACTACAAGCAGTGTTTTCCAATCCGGTCCTCAGGGACCTAAGGTCATTGTCACTATCCCGTTCAAACTGTCCACTTTCTTGTTCCCTTGGACAGCCGTACTCTCTTCGTAGTGCTGGTCAATGACACCAATTTGTGATTGATTAGCAAAGTGAGTAAACAAGACATTGGCCAGCTGGTCTACATCAGCCGGTCTACATCGGCCGGTCTAGCTGGGAAATGGCTCCCAAAAAGTCATAAACTTTTCTCTAATAATTAGTTCACTTACCACCTATCTGCAATCCAAAGTCTTGGTGCAGAAGAGAAACTCCTGACCAATCACTGTACCGCAACAAAGCTGAATTTCCCAAACAAGCCTTCAAGCGAGAAAAAAAAAAAAACTCTTCCATTACAAATGAGCACAGAGCCTTTTACAAATCATATCAAGGACACTTGACAGAGTTACAAGTGTTCTGCTCTACAGGGATCAGAAGTTAGTCTTTCTGTGAGGACGAAGCATGCTTCAGCTATGCAGCTGAGACTAAACCTGAGACACTGTGGCCAAAATCATTTACACTACAGTCGACGTTTGATTCTCCTGGCGTTTTGTAAACACGTCTGATGAGGGTTTGGAAATGGAGAGTGAGTAGAAAATCCACTAACAATTAAAATAAAAATTAAAAATAGGGATGTTTGAAAGGGATGTATACCGCATGTAAGCATTTAGCGCCACTGTTTTGAGGCTTAACCAAGCTACACAAACAACACAATTGCTATCATGACTTAAATGCAAATAGTAATTGGTTGAGTTCATGCTACAGTGCACGGAAAATGGAAAACTGCTCCCTCTCACACAGTTCCTAATTATTCCTGGCAAGAAATACAGCAGAAATATGAAAATACAACTCATCCGATGATTGGTTATGATTTTAGGGATACTGTTTTTATTAGAACGTTTTACTGCACCAATGTGATCTAGTAGAAGAGACTTGCACGTGCGATTGGCGAGGGAGGTCCGCATAATCTGGGGAGCTGAGGCGATTTTAATCTCTTCCTGTGAGACTGAGTCAGTGAGGGAGCATTTCACGCTGCAAGTTTGCAAACTCGCCAGAACGTTACATCACACAAATGCAGCCTCCCGGTGGCCACGTCATCTCCTTACAAGCAGGGTGGTCGAGGTTGG
Organism: Stomatorhinus walkeri; assembly: GCA_026784285.1. Classification (NCBI taxonomy): domain Eukaryota; kingdom Metazoa; phylum Chordata; class Actinopteri; order Osteoglossiformes; family Mormyridae; genus Stomatorhinus; species Stomatorhinus walkeri. The sequence goes on from JAODUD010000113.1 coordinate 544,298, forward strand.
TCCTCCAAAGGTGCTACAAACTGGGATCCCGATGAGGGGATGGCAGAGTATTTTCACCTACCACCCACCCCAACCAGTAAGCACCACGGTCTCTCCAGTATGGGCCAGACTGAGAAACACTGCGCTGACTATTTACTCAATGCAAATTACGACAGAGGGGACAGTCTCCCCTGCAGGACAAATACTGGATAACTTTCTTGACACAGGAACAAACTGACATTACAAAAGTCCTTCAGCAGAATGGAAAGAAACAATACTAAACCTGTATACATGCCTTTCATTAAATGAAATGAATGAAATGTAATAATAATACATTTCAGGAAAGGACAACATTGAAGTTTGATTTAAGTCTGATTCATGGTTTGTTGGTTATACCCACTGGCTTAATAAAAATCTTTTAAGAAAGATAATTATCCAGCAGGGGTTCTGACTGGAACAGAAATGCATATTTAAAATGTTTATATTTATCAGAGCCGTTGAGTAATTAGGCTCTCGAGGCACCAGAATCTGTCAAGCACCAAGAACACTAGAACACCTCCTTCGCGGTCTCAGTCATCATACTGGAGTAGGATCAAGGGTTCCGTTCCCCATGAAAAGCTGGTCACATGACAGAGGGCATCTGATCATGTGTCCCATTAAGGATGCTGTGGTCATGGATTCACAAACGATTCCTACTGCTTCTTCAGGGCTCATATATGAGTCCAAATCCACTCTATCAAGTAGTACAATGAATAAAACAAAGACGCAGCAGAAGGGAGTGCGGCGTGAACCGCAGAGAGGAACAACGGAGAAAATCCGGATTCCAACATACATTCACATCAGTCGGTTAATGGGAAAGACAATGTGATCTCCCACTTTGGCAGGCTTCTGCAAGTCCGGCGTGGTGCTTCTCTTTGGGGGAGCCGGATGTAACCTGCATCACTCTTCCACGTGCTATTTTAGCCTAATATTTACGCACTTGGGATAAATGGCGTGTGACACCACGTCAGAGCAGAATCCAAACGTCCTGCTAAGCTCACCTAATGTAGGAACAGAGCTGGGTAATTCAGGTCCAGAGAGTAAAAGTCCAGACCGGGATTTTATTTCAACCAACCAGTTGAGTATCTGTGGCCGTGACTCTTTATGCTCAACTGGTTGGTTGAAACAAAATCTTGGTCTGGATTTTTACTCTCTGGACCGGAATTATCCAAATCTGCTAGGAATGCGTCTGTCAGATTTGGCATCCCCAGCTGGCATGGCCAGATGGCGCCGCACGGCAGCGTGGGAACTTTACTCAGACGAGACTGAATAAATAATGACTCTATAGTAGTCAGCATGGGAATCGAGGAGCATCCATGGGAGACAGAGGGACCTTGCTGTGTGGTAGCCAAGCCAGAAGTCCCTGTCTAAAGGTCTGTACCCAGTCACTTGGGCTCACATGTATGAAAATGTTGCTGCAAGGATCTGACGAAATTGGTGACGTTCCACCTGCGATCCAGCCAGGGTCAGCGTCATGGTGCACACACAGACGTGATTACACCGGAGGGTGTGTTGTGTTTGTCTGGGGGCTCCAAGGCCATCCTGCCCAGCAGCTGCCCCGGGCTACAGCTCGGCACTTGCCACCCCCCACCCCCAGGTGACCCCACAGGTGCTGACGAAGTGCAGACAACCTGGCTGGTTCAATAAAGGCTCCTCCCACCATCGTGGTAGCGTAACTTGTAACCCCAAGGTTAATGGCTTATGTCCCAGCAGGAGCTGATGTAATAGCCTTAATTAAGGCGCTTAACCTGAACAACTTCAATAAAAAATATCCTGCTGTATAAAGAACTTTAAGAGGCTGAACGTGAAATAATGTAAATGCTCAGAGTGATACATGGGGAGAGGTCACAACTCCTATCGCACTCGTTCATCACAATCTGCTCATTTACAATTTGAATAACTGTCCTTTTTCCAAAAGGAAGCTACTTTGCTAGGTATCCAGCTATAGAAATATATGCGAATATATGGTAGACACGGCACAGGAAGTATTCATGCAGGAAGGTTCCAAACCCTGCATGAGCCCAGATTTGAAGAGATTCAGCCGAACTAGATGAAATTGAAAAAATGCACAAAATTAAGTTTTGCAAACCTTTCCAGTTTAGTGACTTATTTGTGCTATTGTGCACCAGCTTTCCTATAATTCATGTCTTGAACCCGCCTACCAATCTAGTACTTGACTTTACTATCCTCTACCATCCCTATATTCTCTAGCAATGGAAAGGCAATTACCTGCCTCCATATTTTATCCTAAGTGTGAAAGCACCAGGGATGTGAGCAATTTACAGTGGGATGTCCCAACCCTGGACCCCATGGTGCCGTGAATTATACCTTTATATGTCTATGTAAAGCCTAGAACAGTGAGTTCTTGTATAGTGTACCTGGCTGCCTGTTTCCTTAGAGTCAATATATTATTTACGGAGCAGAGTGGTGACTTGTGGAGGTTGTCAATAGCATGTTATTTTGAAGACTGCTGAAGCAGACATATATAATTTAAATGGTCACAAAGATGTGCTACATATGTTTGAGGAAGGATTCCTGAACATTGCACAGTCAATGATCTATTTTGTATACAAGAGCCCAACAGTTTCATATTGTTAATTATTATTTTTTGTGACTACTAAGTTGTTCAGCTGTACAAACTGTAAGCTCTGTGATTGATGATGAAAATAATAATAATAATAATAATCAATAAACAGAAATAAAAAGGAAAAATTGCAAAACAAATAATATGCATAAACAAGTAACATGTTGATTAAATATAAAATTTGAGAAAATATTGGGTGAAAAACTGGTATGGTTTTTACATATCTGAACTGACATTCACTGTGACAGAGTAATTTCACCAGGGATCCCCCATACTCTCGACATACTCCTGACTTTGAAATATAATAAAATGAAAGTGAAATTGAAAGTTCATGTGTATTAAAAAAAAATGGAGGTTCTGGAGTGGACACTGCCATGGGTGCTGAAAGACGAAATGGACCTGTCGCCTCCCCATCAGTAGGACCCCAAGCAAACCGCCTTCATGGTTTCCGTGACGACGTGGCACTCCCCCTGTAGTTCCTACTGTCTTAAGAGAATTCAAATACCAGCATTTTCTTAGCAGTCTAGCACACAGAGTGAAGAACTTATGACAGCTGAGAGGAAAGCCAGCTCTCCAGGTTCACACCTGTCGGTCTGACACAGCTCTCAGAAAACATCCGGCGCTAAAAGGCTCCGGGATGCTATAATCGACCCAATTTAATCGGTCTGGACAACCTCTGCAGATCAGCCCCCCCTCTGTCCTTCCAATGCCCCCCCTTTGTCCCAGAGCGTCTGGGGCTACTCATCATTTGCAGCGATTTGCATTGTGATGCGTTGGCGGACGATGACGCTAGCTCACTTTGGGAGCAGCGATGAATGCGCACCTCATAGTCGATTCGGTTAGGAAGTCAACGTCCGCGAAAGACACTGCTGACATTTCAGCTGCTTACCCCGGCATCCCAGAGTAACGCAAAGTGAATTGAGTGAATGACCACAGAAAAGCAATATAGGGGCTATTGTGCAAAACTAAGCTGCATGAGCCCACATCTGGGTCATGGCTGTTAATCACTGTTATTGGCTGCAGAGGGTAAGTATGATGCATTACAGCCGTCACACAGGCATTCAACTTATTACTGGCCTTATTATAAGTATCTTTCTTATTCTTACGGTGATGCTCAGTGACCCTGGCGTCGTACAAACTTCTGGGATTTTACACCATTGGTCAAGAACTGAATGAAATTCACATTCATAATCTCTTAACAGTAACATTGCAGAGAATGTGCACTGAAAAGTGGTTTTAAACTGGCAAAAAATTATTGGTAATAACAATAATGTACTGTATTCATCAAGCTAACAAATACCTGAAACCACACAATGTCTTCACAGCTGTGTCACAAAGTAGTGTGTGTGTTTGTTATTAAAAAGTATGGTATTTAAATCAATTTCTTAATATAATAGAGTTGTCTGTAGGTTGTAAGTTCTTAACCTGGAGGCTGCCTGTATATTTAATAAAAAAAAAAAAAAAACAAATAGTACCATTAAATTTTAAGGTATAAATTTAGTCAAGTTCACTCTACTGAAAAATAAGTGCTTTTGGTTTGTGGAGGTACCATCACTTTAATATAAAACACAAAATGTTAATAATCTAAACCTTCATGAAAAGTACAGCATCTCCAAACCCCAACTATGAAACATGAGTCATGTGATGCAAACCAAGGGGTGATGGGCCAAGCTACTTTACTACATAGCATGCGCAAGATAGGGGAGTATTTGCAAAGGAATACTAAAATACTACGAAAACAAAGAAGGTAAAGTTTTTAATAAAAATGTTTCCCATTTAGAGAAGAATGGCAACATTTAGTGGCTGTTAAACGGAGCGTGACCCAAAGAGTCCCCCCACCCCCCCAGTCTCGTTCCCAATCAGCCTCTTGTCTCAGGCTGCCATCAGCCTAAACAAGAACAGATAAGCAATCAGCTGTACCCTGTAAGGACCTCTGTAAGCTAACCTGATAAATCCATGTATTACAATGCTTACAGGCGGCCAAATGCCATGTTTATTGGGGTTAGAGGGGGGTGTGTGGAGGGGTGGAGACAATCCCAGCCCTTTAAATGCAGCTGACTATCTGCCCAGACAGGAGTGGTTCGAAGGTGAACAATGTAGCAAATCGTGACTGATGAGGCAGGGGCAAAAACGAAGGCCCGGTCTGTGCCGGATCGGGCCCTGATGAAGAGGCCTCTGCGGAGAATCGTTTATCAGTGGCATTAATTAAATGCAGCTGTCCTGTTGCCTGATTGGAATGGATGAGGATTTGCAGATGTAGATAACGGCTATGTGGCACAATAAGGCACCAAAGGCCGACCGCATCTGTGTAAAAAGGGCCCATGTTTGAGGACTTTTCAGGGGGGGGGGGGGGTGCA
>JAODUD010000113.1:549261-572813 GCA_026784285.1 Stomatorhinus walkeri
CAAAGGAAGCTGGACGAAGAGAAGAGACTGGAAACAATGCAGAAGCAGCTGCTGTCCCTCTCAGCTATGGTGTCTCCGCGCTGCTCCTTCAGGGATTATGTAATCTGAGCCATCTCAGTGGTGGATGCTTGAAAATACTGTGATCCGAAGTGCAAACTTATGAAAAAAGAACTGAGGAGCGGTCAAGCAGCAGAACGATATGTGACTGCTGCGATTCAGGAAACGGTGGCACAGAACACGTTATGCTACAGAAACAAAAATGGCCGACCACAACACCTCACATTGTCAGTTGCAAAGTGCCTCAGAATTTTCCAGATTTCAGGAAAAATGGCATGTAGATGGAGTTCACTGATGCTTGTCTGTGTGAGGGAGGGGTGGCATTATATGCTTTTTTACAGCTAAACAGGAGATATCCCTGTTTTACGGACCCCCTGAGAAATAAGTGCATGCAGTATCCACTCCCTCTCCTGGTTCATAAAAGCAAAGAAGGCAATAAAAGGGCCACCCTCAGTAGGACTCACTCCTAAAAATGTCCAACTCTCTGAGGGGCCGTTTCCGCGCCCTGTGTTGCCGTGGGTCATCCAGGGTAGATGTAAGGGACATAACGGTCAACTTGTGCCCCCTTTTCTTCAGTGCTATGGCAGAAATCCTATGTTTACCACTATTTGCAGCAATAAGTCAAAGGCCCGGGATGATGATGCCATACTGACAGCCTGCAATCCTGCAGGGCTCCATGCCGCACCCTCCCTTTGAAGAGGTGTCAGATAGGTGGCGGTATAGTACTTCCAAGGGCCACCTGGAAGGTTGTGGCCACTACTCCTTCTTGTCTATCTTCAGACAGAGCACAGTGAACCTTATCCCTCCACATGGCACTAAAATACGTCTTCCGTGCTCTCAGCCGGGTGAGACCCAGCTACACCCCAAAGACCAGTGTAAGATGATGCCCATGAGAAATCGCCGCCAACAGAAAGTGATCTTTCGGCGGCGAAACAACAAAATTGGCGAGATGTCACGGTGCGGCCTTGAATGACTTTCCCAAAGGCAGGCAGGAAAGTCATAAAATATACATGCCTGCGGTTGTGTTCTCACCACCGCTGGTGCTTAAGTTCTGTAATCCTCTACGTCCATAAGTTGCGAAAATGAAGGAGATGGGTGTCATAAATAAATAATGCCTTCTAACTCATAAATAAGTGCTAGAAGGATTTGGGCTCCTCTGGAAACAGTGTTCGGACAGGATGCGCCATCACCAAGCCTGGTCACCACACCTTCTACCTCACACTCAACTTGGACCTGCCGGAGACCACGGACAAAAGGTGAACGGATGGGTGCAGCATCAGAAAAAAACAGAATTTATGCGCCTTTTATGTGTGTTGCTGTTAAGGCCGGACCGTTTTCTGAGATGCTGTTGCAAGTTGCTAGTTGACGCTAGTTGTCTGTTTGATGGAAGAGCTCCCTGCAACCTACCCTGAGCGTGACCTTCACATGCCGTGCCGTGGGATTCCCGCAAAGCACATTTCCCTCACAGATGCATCCACCTCAGGCCTGAGTCTTCACATGTCAGTAAATAAAAAGGCATTTTTATTACTAAGAAGAAAAAAAAGAAACACGATAAAGGCCCATCGTAGAGTGTTTTCATTGTGGTCCAAACAGTCTGCGATGGGTTGCCTTGCGCCTGTAGCATCTAGGATAGGGTTAGAACCCCTGCAATCGTGCAACGGACCAGTGGGTATGGGAAATGGAGGAAAGGATGGATGGATGGATGATCCTAACGGTGTACATATTTCAGAATCCTAGGTAATGACCTGCTAACATTGTGGGGCCACTTACTTTCTGTTCATTTACATCACTGAGACAGTCTCAGGCACAATCAATAATGAAATAGCTATGTGCCTGCGATTGCCCTTTCCATTCCTCCCTGACACGTCAAGCTTAATTCATCACTAAGCCAGGTACACAAATATGCTCACGAGAATATTCTGGAGAGCAGATGTGTATCAGTAATGTAATGTCCATAGGGCTGAACATAAACACAGTATGATTTGTCATACATTGTTTTAGTGTGTACCCTGTGATGGGTTGGCGGCTTGCCGTGGGTTATTTCCTGCTTCGCACCCGTAGCTTCCGGGATTGGGTCCAGATCCCCATAACCCTGCATAGGACAAGTGAGTATAAAAATGGATGGATGGTTGGATGGATACTTTGGTTTACTCTAAATACTGAAAAAAGCAAAAAGTAACAAGTCACATAAGCATGTGGTTCACTGAAAGAAAAAATATATTTGCCAGTGAGTTTTCAGTTAATTAATACAAGCCCATGAAAAAGCTATATTCAAAAAGCTTCTGCTGCACTCCACAAAATATAAGCACTTATTTCTGAGCAGAATGAACTTGACTAAATTTATACCTTAATAATTCAATCTTTTGCCAATGGCTTTGTGAAACTAGCGGATTAATGAAAGTGGCTTCACTTATTGGTTACGACGCAAAATACTGGCAAGCAACTGAATAAAACTAAAGTTTAAACAAGCTTAATATTTTCATAGTTAGTTCAATAAAATACTTGACAAATGTACCCTTGTAAGGGCTTTGGCCAAATGGCCAGTACCGCATTGTTTGCCAGACTTTGTCGCGATAAGGATGCAGGTCCAGGGTCTATGTATAAATCTATACCTATGTATAAATCTGACTTGCACTGGTGCCCTGACTTCTCTATCAGGGAGAACATCTGTAGGCAAAACCATGGACAAGGATGAGCCCCCAGCAACGTAGTACCATAGGCAAACTTCACTGCCGGCACCCCTAATCCGAGACAAGGTGAAATTGGCAGGCTAAGTCGGCATCTCGTCAGTAGATGGCGCCATAGGTGGCCTCTAATGACACCTAATAGGTTTACTAGCCCTGACCACCACAGAGAGCATCCTGCTAGTCGCGACCGAACGCAATACCGACCCTGAAGGAGTTAACGGCTGCCTTTTATCTTCATCCGGATAACTCCTGTTTCCAGCCTTCTATCGTCAGGTGAAAATATGGGTCTATTCACTCCAGGATAAATTTACAGGGAGGTTATTAAATCGTTATTTTATTTTAATAAGCCTTATACCTGCTAATGATGCTAGCCGGAAGGAAAAATAATTAACTTGCAGGTTAAAGTACTACCAGTGTGTGCAATTAACACACTGTTTTACAGGGCTTAGGGTGCTAATAGGCAGGGGTGGTAATGAGAAACGGAATGGGTCACTGTCTTATACATTATTGAAATGAGCATTTTCAAATTACGCAATGTTTCATGGACTGACTGGAATGGACTGGAGTGCACTGCTGTGGGGGATGCTGGACGATCCACAGCTGGGTTGTGTTGAGGACAGAGGTCGCACTCAGACTCGCAGAGGAGTTACCTGTACCCAAGGACACAGCCTACACACTTACGGTTACTAAGGATGAATGACTGCAGAAATAACCTTCTAAACCCCACTGTCTGATATGCTTAACAGTTCAAGGGAGTTCAAAATATTGATGAGGAGCAATTGTTGTGCTTCCTCAGCAATAGAAAAGCCGTCATCCTCATGGGAAAATTGGGTCACCTTTACATATGCCATCATATCTGATGGTAGACACCAACACGCATGTATTTACAGGGGAGAGCACGTTTTGTGGATGCTGTGCGGTCTGCAGCATCCCTGGAGCATTTGGGGTTAGGGGCCTTGTTCACGGGCCTGACAGTGATATCATGGGTACAGTCTTTGAACATATGACCTTATGAACACAGGTACAGATCCTTAATCTGCTGGGTTACATCCTGTCACGACCTGCCTGCCATGTGCACTTTTCACCTCCCTGGACTGGTAACTAGTCACTGCCATCACTTGTTTGTCTCATGTTAATCACTCCAGCTGCCTCATGTTTGTTCCCTCGTCAGTCTGCTATGAAAGTGCTTCCCAGTCCTGTCACTGACATCATCCCTCATGTCACCTGTGCCCCTCCTTGCTCCCTCCTCCCATTCTGATGCCTCGGGATCATGTTCATTTCCAGGAGTTGTTTCTTTGAGTTTAATAAAATCCCTTTTTCTTGCCATAACACCTGCCCCCGTGTCCTTCATCCCATCTGACACGACAAATCCCGCCAAAAAAGAAGGAAGGCTTATGAAATCTAAATTTAAAATAATTCAAATGCCCAGTTGATTAGAATACATATTGATAAATAACAGTATTTCCTTTTCAGATACAGCGATACAGCAGTAGGCGCAGAGGGTAAGAAGAGAGCAGAGAACATGCAAGCTACGCCTGTCTCAGACAGAATGGCCTCTGAGAAATTAAACATTGTTAATTAGAGATTAACTGTGATAGGCTGGGCGAGCGGCTGTCCCCACTATCCCTGGATGTCACTTGTAAAACGGAAGAAGCACCGCAGTCATACATCGGGGACTGTTTTATTAGAATATCTTTAAATCCTTATTTAAAATCCTAATCCTATGAAAAACAGCTTCATAAGACCGACCGACTGGGTTATTTAGGATGGTGGCAGTATTCAGCCGGAAGCATAATCTGGTGTAAAGCCATTGTAAGTAGATGAACTCCATGTTAACATATGCGAGGTTGCCGGTGGGCTTTTATTAATAACAGCATTTATTATTATTAGGACATCGCCATTTCTCCTTTATATCAACTCCCCATTGTACATTCCTTCCATTGTCCCTAAATATATAAACAGCAATGAAACTGTGGTATTCTAAAGCCGGAGAAGCTATAGTAAAATCGATGGCAAAATAATTACAGTATATATAGTCAATCCAGAATCTGAATTTGCCCCTAGTGTATAAATTCAGCTGGGTCATCCAGTACTACAGCCATATGGTAATGTAACAGATAGGTAATAGAATAATTAATGAGTTATTAATTATGGACAGGACTAAATGCTTAAATGGTCCTGGCCTCAGGATGGGTCTTGTTGAGGAAAGTGTTTCGGTGAAATTTCAGGGTGGCTGCATCAAACAGTAAACATACCTAGCAGGAAAATGTGAAAGGTCCCAACTGTGGTTTCAAACTGCGTTCTGTGATGTTTGACCACGGCGGGAGAGGGTTTTCATGGTAAACATGAGCGGCATGATTAATCAAGCGGGAGAGTGCATCTGGAGGTGTCTAGCAGAAGAGCTTGACATGCGGTCGGCAGGGTTAACGGCCAGTCCGTGCCACTCAAAATGAAATCCAACACGCTAACCCTTAACCTGACCTCATCTGAACAGCGGGTGTGTTGGTTAGGGCAATGATTTGTATTCCTTCAGAGATGGTCCCACGCCGGGTAACACTGCGTTATAATGACCATAAGTAAATGGGGGTGGGGGAGTCCTTTAAGACCCCTCGTAAAAATAACGGTCATCTCAGGCCGGAGAGCTCCCAGCGGAATTGTCCGTGAGCATTGACCGTGACGGGACATTTCAGACACATGCTTCATCTCCCGCTAACAGGAGCGAGTAGCCAGGGAGGCTCAAATTAACGAGCTACACGGCTGGGCATAGCCGCACACTCATCTCTTGTTTAGCGGAAGCGGGTTATGGAAGCCCGTCAGGCAGTCAGAGCTTGTGGGCATGCGGTTACCCTCTTGGCGTGAGCACTGAATAGTGCCATTCTGTTTGCTAACGGTTGTGCTCTAAACCAGTCAAATCCACAGCGTTTCCTGTCAGGTGACACTGCCAGGCGATAATTACTGGCAGTCATCTGCCTTTTACATCCGAGGGCAGTACCGGGAACATCTTCTTCACAGGGGGCCAAGCTATGGTTTACTTCAGCAGCACTGATTCAGAGGGAAATATTTCACTCACACAGCTCACATAATGCACCTCTAAAGTGATTGGAGCCATTTGGTGTGTACAGCCGTGAACAACCAGAGCCGCGTCAACATGTTGCTATCTGGCTAACCACAAATGAAAACTGCTTCAAGCCACAACCATGGTTAAAATCAACCAGCTTCAAGTGCTTCAACTGAGATGGCATACAAAAAAATTACATTTTATTAGGTGACAAAAGATAATTTAAGCAGTGTTGTCAGTAATCAGTAATATTTGACTTGCAAGTAAGCACTCTTCAACGATGACTAAACATTTGAAGAGCAGGATTTAATTAGCATGGTTATGCTTCATATGTCAGCCTGGTTACAGAAAAACAGTCTGGTTACCTTTGACAGTTCATTGGCTTGATGAAACAGTGATTAATACTTTGTATAGAAAAAATAAAATGTGATTCAAGTCAGATTTGGTTAGGTGTAAGAAAATTATGACATATTTATATATCTCTTCAAGTGTTCAATAATGCACTTAATGGGCATACAATTGGAGAGTGAACTTGAATGAAAATTGTAATGCTGCCTCATAGGCTTAAATCATCTCATGGGTTTTCAGAAAGGCTCGCCCCAAAAGGAATACCCTGCATCAGGCCAGTCACTCTTATCCAGCCTGCACACTGACTCATGGAGAGCGGTGATGAATCAAAGACAATGACCCCCCCACTCCACCCCTCACCCCCCACCCTCACCCCTGCATGCAAAGAAGTGAGTCGCTTGGAGGACTGACAGAAATGAGGATGCAAATCTTCATTACCATACTCAAAGGATACTCTAAAACCACAGGGCACTGAACTTCTACATCATGCAGCATGCAGTAGTATTGTAGTATTGTAAACTTTTAACTGGTACGCATGACACAGCACATTAGCATTTATCAGAACTCCTGTGAAATCAACGTCTAGACCCACAGACATCGAGTGGTAAGACCTGCTAATTCACCCAGTGAAGTTCTCAACATCAGTCATCAGGTACAAATTCCTAAGCATCAAAGGCAGCGTTAATCTCATCATCATCTGTAGAGCACATAAGCAACGTAGTTTACATGGGGTACTATTCATAGTCATATGGCAGTAACCTGCAATGACCAGATGATCTTAAATAGGGAAAAAAAAGATCAAATCTGGTTTGGGCAGTTAACAGAGGTGGGTAGTTCAGGTCCAGAGAGTAAAAAACCAAGATATTACTTCATTCAACCAGTTGAGTATAAAGAGTCACAGTCACAGAGTACTCAACTGGCTGGCTGAAACAAAACCACGGTCTGGACTTTTACTCTCTTGACCTGAACTACTCACCTCAAACAGTTAATCACTTGATAGAAAATTTCATCCACACCTGAATGTCCCAGTCTGCTTCTACATCCACACTATCAAATTACAATTACAAACCCACTTATGTCTCCAAACATTACATCCCCCCCCCCCCCCAGCCTGCAAGCACACATACCGTATGCTGCTGTACCGACACAGTGCCCTGCCAGGTGCCCACCTCCTCATGCCATGCCCTGGGGTCTCCCCAGATTCCTGAACATCGTCCAAACGCTCGGGGCTCTGCTTCTCTTCCCGGCATGGCTAAACAGCATTTTCAACACACTTCTACCTTCTCTGTCTCCTTTCCTCTCTCTCCGCCACGCACACCACAGAAAGCTGACCTATGACTTGACCCCGAATGTCATTATAAACCATTAAAATGTACACATTCTGAAAGAACCGCCCGCTATCATGTGGCCATCTCTAACCAATCAGGCGAACAGTCACCCGTAGCCCCTGCTTTATGATTGTCTATTTCCAGGCACATCAGCTGCTGCCCAGCTCAATAGTGAATCCTTTTGGGGTCATTTACTTTTAATGAAGCCCCGTCTTCCATCTTTGGCTACTCCCAGGTCGGCCCCCGTGCCTCATTCCCTGTAAGACAAACCACCAGCAGCCCCCCAGCTCCCAGTCATCTGCAGGCTGTAGACCTTAGGTGGCATAGACAGTGCCTGCTTATTGAATTCTTCACAAAACAGACCCATCCACATACAGTAAATATGGATACAGTAAATAATGTGATTTATTGGGGAATAAAACAAGAACAGTTCATTATAATAACTGTCATCCAAATAATATTTGCAGAGATTTTATTTAAACATGAATGTTTAGCTGTGTGCCATGGAACACAGTTATAAACCTATTTAAATAAAAAAAAATCATTATGTAATTGCTTGAGAGCCAAAGAAATATCCGTGCTTAGTTATGCAATTTACAAAATAATATATGTAGTAAAATGCTGCTGCTTTTATAATTTAAAATAAAAAAGAAAGAAATGAAAAAGTAGTTGTTCCTGGGTTTGCACTGGTTTACATAAGTGACGGTTACTGATTACATCACAATGAAACCACACATTAGGACTGCAGCAGAGTCATGGATGGTGTAAAAACAAATGAGCAAGCAGGCAAATTATCATGTTTTATTCAATTGTTTTTCCTATGCAAATGCTGGTAGAGGCCAGAGCAACAAGGAATGATCATTGACAAGGAAATGTCGACCAAAACAGCGTAATGCTGCCTCACTGAGGGAGTGTTATTGTTCGCAGCCTTAGATTTCAGTACTGCATTAAGAGTAATGAGGCGCTTCAGATCATAAAAATCTCTACAGCCGGTGAAGCAGCAACATGCCGTAATGATACATCAACACCAACAAAGGCAGGGGCACGTAGACTGGCTTATTTTAGTGGTTTTTGTTGAGGAAAAGACACTAACAGCGTTTTCTCCCCCCTGTCTGTAATGTTCCTCTTATCTTTCCACCTACAGTAAAAGGCTCAGAACAAATCACGCCTCTCATCTGCGGTTATTAGAGTGATTAATTATTATGTTGTTCCGCCTGTTTCTGCATAATTTTCTCACTAGTCGCCTGGTTCTCTAGCTGCTGTGTTCCATTTTTATTCATGCTAATCTCTTTTTCATGGTAACCTTTCTCATGTCATGATGCTAAGGGTTTGCACAATCGGCATAATTATATACCAATATAAATAGCAGCATCAGAGCACACGCCTCTAATGATCTGTCAGTACAGGCCAATCATGACCTGTATTATACTCTGACAGTATCCTTACTGAAGAAGTGAGGGTGGAAGCTCATGTGGCACCCTAGGGAAGTTTCACCACCCACAAACTTCCCTGTCCAGGGTGAAGATCCATATATCATCATGTTGATGCCACGAAGGCACCATGGTAAAAGAAGGCTGTTTATAAAACCCTAACATAAATTAGTGTCGGGAACCTTTTTAAACAAGTTAATGGAAAACCTGTGACAACTCATAAAAAAGCCAAAAGCTAAATAAACTTGGCACTTAGCACAAAAACCTACTTATTTGAGTCACTTTAGTTAAAGGCCAGCGAGGAAATCAGCCCGAAAATGGCCATCTGGTTTTGTATACCTGTGGTGTCATTTTCAATTCCGAACTCTTCCTCTGCCCTCTGCATTTACCGGGGCTGGTGACTGATTACTATGGGAATTCAACACACCTCCTAAACAGATCCTGTGCTGCCACTACTCACACTTGTTCTGAAGAAAGCTCTGTTTTCGTGGACCCCTCAATTTATTGTCCCCCTGTTATATTTGCATATGTTATTAAATTTTAGACAAAAAGCAAAAACTCATGAAATATTTCCTTCCGCAAACATTTCGGAATGATTGTTGTTTTTCTTCATTACGCCAGGTTCAATTTTGCCCGTAATGTACCATAGTAGTGAGAAAAAGATTAGAAAATTTGAAAGGTTTACATCCGTAGTCTTCATTGTTTTGCCCACAATGTTACATTTCGTTCATTTAGTGGAACTGAATGCTAACATGTCACATAAGAAAGTCATTTCATGGCCATAAAATCCTTGGAATTGTATGAAAATGACAGACTTGCGCTATGCAAATCACTGCGTTAGGCCATAAGAAGGAATGGAAAAGAAAATAGGTGGAAATGCTAAAGCAAAACAAATACAAATATCTTTATTAATTGAAGCTGTATCTAGCCGTGAAGTTATGTGGTACCACGGCATATAATGTCAAACAATTTTGCTCATTTTCTTATGCTGAATTCTGGCATCTCTTTCTGTGGATTACAGTGGTGCACAAGCAAGACGGAATCAGGGCCTGGGCAGACAGAAGCCCACCACACAAACTAGCAGGAAAAAAACAGCGCTTAAGTTACACGTCACATGAATGTCGTAGGAGGTGGTAAGGGCAGATCTAGCTGACAGGTGCCAATGTGCTGAATCACATCAGGCCGTGAACGACAAGCCGGCAGGACTCCAAGGCTTAATTAGCCTGCCATTTGCTTCTTAAGCTCAGTTCACTCCATTAAAACTCAATTAAAATTTTCACAGAAACCGACCTGTTGTTATTGTATGACCAATTCAACTCTGGCTCAGTGATACCAGGGCAATACAAAGCAAGGCAAGTTTATTTATATAGCACAATTCAGGCACAAAGCAATTCTAAGTGCTTTAAAAAGGCATCATATTTAAAACACAGATGAAAAAAAGTAATTCAAAAAACCTAAAAGGCAAACTGTTCACTGAAAAGAAGTTATATTGTAGTGATAGTGTATGACTTAACCTCTTTAATTTATTGAAAATGTGTATAAAACTGTAATGTTTTAAGTCCTGATTTAAATGAGCTATAGACTTCCTAAATTCTTGCAATTTGATGTTCTGCACTTTGGGTTAAATGAGGTGAACTGTTCTACTAAGCTGTACCCTTGACATTTCCAGCCATGTTATGTGTCGAGCGATGTCACATATCCTGCAGAAAAACTAACCGACTCGAGCAAACTGTGACTCACATTCCACGTATCGCTCCAGCACGGATATGTGGTCGCATTTGGAGACGTGTCAGACAGACATTTCATCTGCGTACTTGTTAGCATTTGGGACTGATACAGATGCCCTATGCAGTGTTGCAAGTGCTTTTACATTTGGGGACTCCATTCCCTCCCTGAAAAACATATTCAAAAGGTGTTTGGGATCTCAGATCCCAAAGGATCCAGGATGAAATGCCCCAAAAGTGCAGCCGCCTCCAGGTTTTCCCATCCATTTGGATCTTGGATGAAGCTTCCAGTGCTTTAGTATCACGTCTGGAGCATGAGTGCAGGGAAGACAAGCGGTCAGAACACCACTTTGGATTCTTCCAGTGTCCAATGTACTATTTGAGAGACCATCCAAACATGAGATAGAAGGTTTGCAAACACAAATACCACTGAACCATAGCTTGATCTAGCCAGCACACTCTCAGCAGTGATTTCCTCAAGACTCAGTAACTGGGGAATGGAGACATGGGCCTTAAATACCGCCCCCACCCCCAGGTATGCATAATAGTTATTTGACCAACTGACCGTCCCTGATCCGCAGCAGTGGGCTGGCGATGGCCACCCAGTGCAATACTAAGACGTGTTATTTCTTGCCACCTTTACAACAAGATCTAAATGATGTCCATGCTCATTCTGACTGAATCCTCCACCTTATTCGTTTTTTGGATTCCATTTTAATGCTTTGAAATGGTAGCTGTGAGTGTGTCTGTAGTTCTGTGTGTTTGGGTTTGCTACCCTCCAGTATAGTTGTCAGTCTTATCTTCAACGAACCTGCTACGTTACACAAAGATTCCAGTAATGTGCGCCACAAATTATCAGGAGAAACACACATAAACTGGGCTGTGGGAGACCGGAAAACAAAGATTCAAGCAAATAAATCTGATAATTAAATTGTAGCTGGATAGAGTAGCTTCATATCACACATGGCCTCTGAGCGACCCCTGCCTTTGCACATGGCAGTGCTGCGCATGCCAAGATCTGGGAGATTTTGGGGAGATTTAGCACCAACTGGGGACAGCTGCTCCGCTTTCGCGTTTCCGCAGCTCAGCCGCTACTCGTCAAACATTCTCTTGCTCAAATACTGATGGAGACACAAAACAGAAAGACAGGCGCAGAAACCACACAAAGGCGGCCAAAGACATGGTTAACCACATTGTTAGCAAAACACGTTGAAAAGGGATGCTTAAATTGAAAGACTTCAATGTTAATGAACTCTGCTCCCATCAGCTGAGAGCGACGGCATGTAATCAGATCAAAGACTTTCTGAACATGACACCACGTGTCGCACCCATGTCGCCTGAGACTTAATTAAAGCCATAAGTCGTGGGCTCGGTGCATAATGAACGGTGGGCTTGGTCTCATGGCTCCCAGATCATGACATCCTGTGGTCCCAACCCATATGTCTCCTGCTCACCGTTGTAGTTTCATAGAAGAATCTGTAGAATCGCATTGTTTGGCTATTGCCTCTTGCTGTTTTGCTTCAGGTTCCCCTCCGGTTGCACCAACGGTCCGCACTTGAGTACCCTTCCTGCACACATCCTTCCAGAACCTCCCGTCCAGTAAATGGCTCCAACTCAGTAAAGTTGCTGGTTTTCTGCTTTGTCCTGTCCAGTGGACTCAGGGACCAGAGAGCAGAAAACCCAGCAGTATGGGAGACATGGCCAGTTCGGTCTGGGATATGTTACATCTGTTTCTCTCTCGATCGTACGCGGTAAAATGCATTTCAGTGACGCCCCTGGATCTGATCCTGACAATGTGCTGTTAAGAGGCAAATAGATCCCCTGTCTGCTTCTCTGACCTAAATGTCAACTAAGAATCTTACGGCTTTTCTCGTCAGACATCTTGCCGCGAAAGAAAAAGGCGACAAAACCTGGTAGCGTGAACTCCATTATAAATAGGCGTTTCTCTTTTTCTCTCTCTGTCATTCTTGCAGGTTCTTCTGGAGACCATACCAGCAGTCAGTTTTTGCGTATCAATTTCCTGTATTTCAGAAGAACAGTGCAAGGAAGTAAATATCTCAGCAGGTATATAAAAGCTCAAATATCTCTCTAACACAGACATGGGATTCCATGACAGAGGAATTAAACTAAAAGGCATACAGCACCAATCACGTAATTGCATCTCAGATGTACTCAGTCAGGCAGAAAAGGTGTGACGAATGTAGCAGATGACGGGGCACAAGTAAAGTTGGTGTGGGAAGAGAAGTGACATAATGGCAACCAGACAGGGGTGGCGGAAGGAAATGTCACGAACTACATAACGAAATAATGTCTGGTCCATGAAGCAGCATTATCCCCAGACAAATAGATGGGGCATGTCTGTTTGCTGCACATAGGTCTGAAAGCATCCTCTCAGCTGGACGTGGGACATTTTCGTCCTGTGACAGATGGGGCCGGCTATTGGAGGGGGTGTGGGAGGGGCTGACACTGTCCTTAAACCAGGAAGCCCACCCCATCCCATTGACGTCTTTTTCCAGAGGGGGCCAGGTAACCTGTTCCGTCCATCTTGACCACAAGCTGTCAAGGGGGCATCTGTGTTGGCCCAAGGACTCATGGAAAGTTCCGATTCCCGACACCGGCCAATCCTGCTAGCTGCATTCCCCACCCTCCGGCGGAATTCGGAGAGGAATCATCCCCAAAGCTCAGGTGGGTATGAGTGACAAGCACCAGGGGTGCTTATGAAGTCTCAGAATGTAACGGATCGAGAGAGACCTTCATGGTAACAATGCCAATCGGTGCAAGTGTACTGCAAGAAATCCTGACACATTCAGGGAAATATATAAAACATAATTTTAAAAACATATTAGTCACGAATGAGACGGACAAGCCGAATAACATAAATGAACACAAACACAACTACAATATTTACGATGCTTTACTATTGAATGTGGTTCCAACAGTAACAGAAAAAACATACTCGTGTACACATAACATGACATACTGGTTGTGATATTTCATTGTAATCAAAATGTAACGTACCAACTACAGGTGATGAAGGAAGGGTTATGATTAGGGTGTGGCACTGTGTGTCGACATTCTTGCATTTCCTTAAACGCTCAAGCGGTCACAGAACAATAATCGTTATTATGAATGATACATTTGTCTTTCAAAAGTGCCCATTTGGGCGTTTGTTTGGTTACTGAACACATACGCTTATGATAAAGAGTCTTACGCTGAAATGTCTCACTGACACTCTAACTGGTCTCAGCTCAGTGATCAATGATCTTCACACAAACACTAATCCCACAAATAATATTCAATGGTCCAGAAGACATTGTATGACAAAACTCCAGAAGTACAGAGGCTTCTATGTGTTTCACCAACCCCAACTCTTAATTGCCTTATTCCATTAATTATTTGGGTAGTGAGTTTGCCCCCCTTCCCCCACCCCCATTGCAGTCAGCATCTATTAGTTGTCTATTAAAATACTCTGTAAAACCCAGAGGTTTGCGACTCTTGTGGTCCTGAGCTGTCCAACCCTCTGTAGCTCTGCTTATCACAGAACTGGCAGCTTTGTGAAATGAATACATTGTGTGTGTTTGGCATTACACCAGACTCCCAGGGCTGGGGAATTCATTTACGCTGGATTTAAAATGATTAAATTACTATATGCGCTGGTTTGAGCTGGAGCAGTAAACAGTGATGAAAGGTCCTTTAAGCCTTGGGGACCTCAAACAGACGCAGGAGTAACAGACTCTGACAAAATCCCAAATATCAATTTAACTATTTTTACCTGTCGCATTGACAATCAAGATTGTTTTATTTTTTTGCTTATAAAATATACTTAGAAGGCTTTAAATATAGTAATAAACCAAATCCCCACATCCAAAAGTGTCAGAATGTCTGAAAAATAATAAACAAATAAACAAAAATAATAGTAAAATAAATCATACTGCACAAATACTAATGATCTTATGGCCCTACCTATTGTTAGCCATCTATAAAGTAACATGAGATTCTAAATGAATGTGACATGAATAACAGTGAAATTTACAATGTTATTTTGTGTGCAGTTACCAATTTCGGACAAATGCCACTTTCCATTGCACAATTTTCCCCTTATATGAATGTAGAGTAAAAGTCTTCTTCTGCAGCATTTTCATAAATATTTCACAGACTTCACCCGGGTTATTGGCACATATCAGATTATTGGTCCATTTTAGATTCAGTTATTTTGTAGAGTGGACCCAAATAAACCAGAAAGCCAATGCAATGGCTATCTTCATATTCTTAAAGGAAAAAAGGTGTAAAAAAAAATAGCATAGAAACTCAACACGCGCCTCTATGTGCTTGATACGGTAACAGCAGGGTGGACTATTGACTTCATGGTGCTTCAGGTTGGGGGCGGGGTTAAAGTGCAGCTGTTGCCAGGGAGAATGTAATGAGCTGTGCAGGATGGGCTTTTAAGCAGATGGGAAAAGGACAGCGGAGAGATGAAGGACATGACTCTCTCTCTCTCTGGGCTGCAGTAGGTGGGTTGAGGGAACCTGAACCCGGCTCAGGACCTGCAGGGCTCAGGCACGGACGCTGTCTCTTAGCCCTGTCTGCTCACTAGATGTGGAAGAAGCTCCAAGATCCCATTCATCACGATGTGCTATTACATGATCCCTGCCACCTTGTGCTGGGAGGGAGCGGAATCTGTGACCTCAGATAACCTCTTGGTACGCGACCATGTGAGTGCATGCCTTCACACCTGTATGAAGTGGGACTTGGCCCAATGTTCACCTCTGTTAGCTTCCTGGGTTAGACTGCATCACGCCTGGACAGGTGCAACTGGTCAATGGACAGACTGGAGCATCTAAAACACGATATAGTATTCACAGGAAATTGACCCAATATACACATGTTTGTGCTATGCAGGAAATGAGCATTTCCTTGTGTAGCATTGGATAGGGACAGTGCTATTTGAGAGCTCGATTATAAGAGAGGAGACTCAAATCTCTAAGGTTTGGGGTAAGGGTGCAGGTTTTCTTTCAAAGTGGTTGGGTCTATATTAGCCCCGAACTCCCCCTAAACACACATGGTATGTCCACAATGTTGATAGGGACATGTCCCTGTCATCTAAACCTAACTCTTCGCATTTGGTTGGGGTTTCAAACCCCATGGGCTTTTTCCAGGCAGTATGGGGTTCCTTCTGCAGTCCAGAGACATGCAGTCAGGTGCCTCTAAATTTGCTCATAGTGCATGACTGTGCATGTGTGTTTGTGTATATGCCCCGTCCTTGGGCACCATGCAGCCTGGGGCCTCCCTGTATACCTGTCAAGGATAAGCAGTTGGAAGAGAGATGCATTATGGGAAGGATAGCCTTTACTGAGCAGCACGATGGGTAGCAGTGGTGCCTCCACTCTGTGCGTGTGGAGTTTTGCACGTTCATCCCGAACCATGTGGGCTTCCACTGGATTCGCAAGTTTCCTCCCAGAGTCCAAAGACATGCAGTTAGGCTAATTGGTGCTAAGTTGCCTGTAGTGAACGACCGTGTGCGTGTGTGTGTGTGTGTGTGTGTGTGTCCTCCGATAGATCAGCATCCCGGTCAGGGTGTCCCCTAGCCTCATGACAAACGGCACCTTCAGAAAAACAGAGGCAGGCCCCAAATTATGCAACGATTGCTTACGGTGTGGTGATGCAGATGCCGCCCATGAAATTCAAAGTCCTCCCCTAAATAGCTTACCTGCTCTGGGCTGCAAACACCAAGAGTTTCTGAAATTCAAGTTATAGTAACGACTCCAGAGAGGTGGGGAGAACTGAGGACAGTGGAAACGTGGCGTGGTGGTAAGTGAGAGAGCAGAAACTCGTTAAAGC
Organism: Stomatorhinus walkeri; assembly: GCA_026784285.1. NCBI lineage: Eukaryota > Metazoa > Chordata > Actinopteri > Osteoglossiformes > Mormyridae > Stomatorhinus > Stomatorhinus walkeri. The sequence continues at coordinate 565,732 of JAODUD010000113.1, forward strand.
GCAGCCGTGGTGACAGGTTGTGGTAAGACTCTGCTGGATTATACGGTGATAAATGCGTATATGTAAAGAGATCAGGAAGGGAATTATACAAATATTGAACAGAACTCTATGTTCTCCACGCATTTGCTTATTAATCTTTCAGAAGCATCTGAATATTTTTCACAGCATCCGATCCCAAAATATCCCCTTTAAAAAAATACTAAAAGTAATTAAAAACAAAAAAAAATGCAAAGCTTCCAAGCAACAAGTATCTGCTGACGCTACAGAAACACACTGATTGAGCAAGATTTTAACTGTGTGTGTGTGTGTTAAAGAAAAAAATAAAACCCTTCCAACAAACACTCAAAATCGAGCTCTCATTAAATTTTTAATGTATAGAAGATACCGTCAAATTTCATGGGCTGGTGATATGAGGCTTTGCTGTTTGTGGAGAGTTCTCTCATTAAAACTGCATAATCATACATAAAAGATGCATTAAAAATATTTATATTTAGCCAGAGGGTTTGAAGCGAAGTGTTCTGGGCAGCATCAGCTGGCGCTTAAGGCTGAGGTCTGGGGGTCTAAGACTGCGTCAGGCAGAGGTATTAAACTGCCATCTGAAGTCACACGCGTGAGTCTGGTGAAGTTTAATGTTGGGGGGGGTGAAGCATCCTCTTTGGGTACCTGAACCTTATTTGTGGAAAAATTAAGGCAGAAAGACGAGAAAATACAAGTACGAGAATTACCTGTGCTTTTGGGCACGTTTATGGCAAGACCTTTTCATTTGGACTTCAGGTGTGAGGTGATTGGGTCACACGGGAATGACAAGCACCAAGTAAAAAGGGGGGAGGGAGGGACTCAAGCGCCAAGAGATCGATTATTACACAATTATGTATGTCAGAAGTTAAACAATCTGGTCGTAAAGTACTAGGCACAGATACATGCAGTGGAGTAAGAACCTCAAAAGAAACTGACACATGAAAGGATATGAATGGCCGTTGGACTGTTTAGCATGAACAGAAACACAAAGGCAAAATGTTTGGTCATTATTTATAAGGATTGGAAATGGAAAGCAGGCCATAAATAATGCACACACAGAAAGCTGTATAAATTGCTCTACTATACCTGTCATTCTATGCATAAATCACAAAATCACGTGACTTTATGAAATAACTTCCAGAAACCTCAGGGTACGTTGCATACCTTGCATACGTTTCTCCTAAATGAGGTTCATGCTACAGATTCACCTATTTGACATAAGCATTTCATTTGAGAAGATTCATTTGAGTGTAAAGGACCTCCGAAGGGCTTAGCCGATGTGGAGGGCTGTGATCTGACAGGCACTGGGGAAGGTGTCTGTACGTTCTGAGGTTTTTACCCGACTGCAGCATCAGAGCACATTTCCTGCGGCGTCCATCACAGCTGCATGGTAATCACCTGATTTCTCAATCAGCCGCTGCACAGAGCCATATTTAAAGTTGCCAAATGGGGCACCAGTATAAAAGACCTGGCCTGTGGTCGGCAAATCTTACGTTTAGATTTTACCCTTTCGCACACTTAGTTACTCTTATAGAGGTGAATTATGTTGAGCACATTGTCCACGGATGTAATCAGGGCCTGAGGCATAAGTGAACTAAGCAGAGGCTCACAGCCCAGTGGCCACCAGGGGACCCCCTATCTTATCAGCCTGACAGAGTGCAAAGATAACAAATAAGAACTAGGTTAGTCAAATTTTGCTTAGGGCCCCGAAAAGGGGTGGATTGGTCCTGAATGCAATAGCAAGTCCCTGTCCAAACTGCTTAGCCATCACCTTTACCTTCTATGGCAGGGGTGCTCAACTCCAGTCCTGGGGGGGCGGAGCCCTGTGTAGCTTAGCTCTTTCCCTGTTCCACCATAAATGATTCAGCTCAAGAGCTGTGTGGTAATTAGCACAAAGAGTTGAATCAGGTGTGTTGAATAAGGGGACATCCAAAAATGTGCTGGACTCTGGCCCCCCCAGGACTGGAGTTGGGCACCCCTATTCTATGGTATCCACACCCTCAGGTCCATAAATTCCCCCCGGGGTGGCAACAGGTGTTTTTTGTCAGATGGGAGGAGGTCCACCCTAAGGGGGACCGGAGGGTCTACAGCTCCCCACCACTGATAGCCAAAAATCAGCGATTTCAACAGTCATCTCTTCAGACACATTAAAAGCAATATATCTCAAAGGATGGGGCCACTTAGCATAGCCATGATGTGTATTTTTATATATATATTTTACTGGAGAAATCACTTTTCAATATTCAATATTTTCATTCCTCTGTCTGTAGAAAAAATCTAGCATATTACCCTGTGGGATATCCCTGTCGTTACATCTAAATGAGTGAATGATTTTTGAGTGGTCAGTTGGATTGCATAATCAGTGAGCCTATTTATGACAGCAAGCACAGCAAACTGGATGCACTGCGTTAAAAGGACATTTTCCAGTGCTGAGCTGGATTTTACTGCATTAATAATACTTTAAAATATAGCAAATGGGGGAAACAGAAACGTTATATTAAGCTAGCCTGCTGAATTAGGCTCTTTTTATACAGTTAGGCCGCTTTGCAAAATTGTTATTGTGTGTGTTTTTCACACATTTTGATAAATATAGCAGAAGGCATGCAGAGGACCGCAAGCCGATAAGGAAAATAAAATATTACCTGTTTGTGTTGACAGATGCTTCCGACAAGCACGGGCCTAGGGTCTGGCTTACCTGGATCTTCCATAATTCTGAAATAATTATGTTCACCGTGTGAGCAAATCTCTGACCATGTGACCCTGTGAGCTTGTCGCTCAGGCATGTTTGCGGAGTGGCATGCCTCGTGTTCACCACAGCCCCAATTAGACGAATACTGATGGAAAAAGAGATGGACTCTTGCATAAGCAGGAGGCCGAGGGAATGAGCATGTGGCCCGTGAGAGATGGCAGCTGGAAGGTGACACTCCACAGGCTAAAGCAGAAGCCTGAAGCTAATGTGAAAAGACAGGCACTGCCGCAAGGCTGCTACTGCTGCTTCCCACTCCTACACAGCAAGCAAAGAGCAGGCCTGCCTCTGTCAGAATCACAGCCATCCTTATAAGGACCCATAACACAGGACTGCCTCTGTCAGAATTACAGCCATCCTTATAAGGACCCATAACACAGGCCTGCCTCTGTCAGAATCACAGCTGACCATATAAAGACCCATAATGCAGGCCTGGCTCTGTCAGAATCACTGCCGACCTTATAAGTACCCGTAACACAGGTCTGCCTCTGTCAGAATCACAGCCGACCATATAAAGACCCATAATGCAGGCCTGCCCCTGTCAAAATCACAGCCATCCTTAAAAGGACCCATAACATAGGCCTGCCTCTGTCAGAATCACAGCCGACCATACAAAGACCCATAATGCAGGCTTGGCTCTGTCAGAATCACAGCCGACCATACAAAGACCCATAATGCAGACCTGGCTCTGTCAGAATCACTGCCGACCTTATAAGGACCCGTAACGTAGGCCTGCCTCTGTCAGAACCACAGCTGGCCTTATGAGGACCTGTAATGCAGGCCTGCTCGTGACAGAATTAGAGCAACTATAACAAGAATCCAGTGTTTGGTTTTATCGACACTGCTATTTGGCATATTTGTATATGTATTATATATTCATTATTTTAATATCTGTCTACTATATCTTCAAAATGATTTATAGCAATATGATGTAATAAGAAGAAAGTACTTGTTTATTTTCTTACAGATAATAAGAAAAACAGCCTTCTGATTATGGCCCTGGAGCACGAACTTGCGCCACAAGATGCAGAATCCAAAACGAGGGATAAAGGGGGAACCAGATGATTTTTTTGAGTGTTTGGCTAATTGCTTCGTTTTTAAATCCTTCGGGGGATTCTGGGAAAAAAAAAAAAAAAAACCCAAAACTGGATTCACATCTGGGCTAAAAACACACATTGTCAGTGACGGAGGCTGCCATGTCTGCTTCAACTGCGACGCATTATGAGTCCAACAGTCTTGTACTGAATTGATAATTAAAAGAAAATGGCTCCTGCTGCTTAGTTTCAGGATAATTAGAGCAGGAGGCTCTGAAGCCGTCCAGCTGATCTCCACAACATCTCCACTTCATCCTCTGCTGAGTGTTTTTCAAGGTGAGTGGCGGATGACGCTTAGTGGACCGGGGGGTGGGGGGGGTGCTAATGTTGGATGTAGGCAGCTTCGACTGGAGCCAAATCATTCAGGGTGAGTGACAACCTGTGATCAGTGAACCGTTGATGGGTTTAACTTGAGCACTGGCTCCAACATCTAACTAACCCTCTGGGATGCCAACGGCAGAGGTTCAGATTTCCGTGTGATAGGCCAATAGGGCCCAGTCAGACCCTACACTTAATAACAGCTAACACACAGTCACTTCTATACACTCAGACACACCCAGACACACTTCACTTAGGGGCGGGGCCTCAGGGCCACCGGTTCCAGCTGAAAGCTGATTGATCCCTGGAATGCTGCCTCTGCTATCACTCACCGAATCAAAACATATTATTTGCTAATGATGAAATTGACCCCCCTGTATGAATTATGCCCCCTTTTATGCCTCGAATCCTAGAATCGCCACCGCCCTCATTGTCCCCAAATGGAAAGTAACTTCTGGAAAAACATACATTACTGTTATGCACAGCCCTGGACAGTAAATACTTTGGTTACAGCTTCAGCTGTTTTGCTCTGAAAAGTGAAAGACCATTGCTTTGTAATTTTATCATGTTTTCAATTTCAGCAAACATTCACAGCATTACAGTGAGTCACTCCTTATTATTTGTTTAGTGTCTGTATAATTGTGTATTATATTATTTCTATATATCATTCATAAATGTAATTCTGGATCTTGGATCATTCATCGTTCATTTCATGCTGATGTTTTCTGACTGTTTATGATTTTAATGTGCTGTTTGCCTTGCTTGAACATAATTTTGGATGGAATAAATAAATAAAGATTAATGTAAATGTAAATACTAATACATTCATGAACTTGCATGTGTCACATTTGAAGAAGGACCTGGAAGGCACTTGGGTTTTCAGAGACATACCGAGATGTGGCCTATGCTCAGTCATCATGATTCATTCCCAGCTTCACCCCACTAGATGCAGTCCTCAGACCGGGGAAAAGTGAAAGTGAGGTGCCTCCCTTGCTAGGTCAGCTCACAGCAGAGGGCCGTGTTTCATTTTAAAGTTTCCTTCATGATGGATCCTTGTACGCAAACGTAGGGGCAGAGGGTTGAACCAGATGGGGTGATTCTCGGATTGTTTTTATTGTTTGGGGGGACAAGATAGGCCGCAATTCATACCGACTGGCCTACCTTATTTGTAGCCAATGATATGTTTTGAATTGGTGATTGACAGGAGAGAGGGCGTTCCAGGGGCCAATCAGTTTTCAGTTGGGGCCGGTGCTCCTGTCGCCCCACCCCTGTATACACCCCTGTGACCCAACTGTAATGACCACACCCCTCCCAAAAAATGTAAGTGGGCAGAAACGTGCATGACGAAAATGCACAAGCAGACAAAGCTTGAAGAGGTTTAATGTGCTCGAAGAAGAATGTCGGAGAAGCCAAGGCACTTAGAGAGGTACCAGAAGGTGGGAATGTGGGCAGGGGGCATTGATTTTCTGGGTGCGGGGTCGATAGTGGCCCCTGGGTGAGCACATATCTACTACCCTCCCCCTCCATGGTGTTCATCTTGCTGCAGAGCTCACGACAGCCTCAGCCCCAGCAAATGTGTCTACAATAGGGTAGGGGGTGCCATGGTTTTTTCTTCTTCCTTTGACTGTGCTTTCTTTACACTTTCTTTCATGCTTGATTTTTTCCCCCAGGAGTTTGACTGTCTCACACCCCCCACCAGATCCCTTGCATTACCCCCTGGGGGGGGGGGGGGCATCTGAAAGCCTCTCGTCACTCTCTCAAGAGAGTGAAAAGGGGGAGAATGAACCCTGGCAGTCAATTTCAAATCTCCTCAATCATCATTTGGTGTAGGACGAGAGGACAGCTTGGGGTCAGCAGACAGAAAATAATAAAATGCTAAAAGCTGGTAGAAAAAAATACCAGTACTTGTCACCTGCGGGTAGGTTGCATGTACTCTCCGAGCAGGAAACTAATCTACAGGAACCGGCCCACCTCTGGCCCAAAATGGCTGCCAAACCTTCATCCAAAGTCAGAAATGTTTATAAGTCAGCAACACATTAGGAGACAATGGCTTCTGAATGATAAGGTGATGGCCCCTCTCCGTAACGTTAGGCTCAACAAGACCACCAGCATAGCCCAAAACTAAACTCACTCACCCAACTGGAGCTCCTGCTGACACCAAGCATCCTCCATCCAGCACAAGAGAAACTTGAGCCATTAGATTCAGACCAATCACAAAACAACACAAGCTGTGACATCACTTCCTGAGCCACATATGGCTTACCTATCTAATGATTAGCAAGCAAGCTCATTAGCATGCTAATTGGGAATAAACCTAAGCACAGTGACGTGTGACGAGAAGGCATCATGATGACATGGTGATATAAAGACCACCATCTTACCTGACCATAGAGACAAGGTCCGAGATTGATTTTAAACAATCCAGCAATATAAAGCGTGATATAAAAATAACTCAATCCCCTTAGAAACCCTCTTCTAAAAAAAAAACAAAGCAGCTACCGTTTTAAAATATTAAGTTCATATCAGCTCTTCTTTGCTGTTTAAAACTAATTTATTCATATTGCTTGAGTAATACATTTAAAATATTGTAATTAACTGCTCTGTTTTTTACTGCCTGACTGAAGACACATTAGTTTGTTCTCTTCATACAATAGGCCTCATACAGTGCATTGTATTCAGGGTAAGGCCTACCATTTGTTATCTTGAACGGCTCAAAAACCCCTAAGGCTGTTGAGATAAGCACCACAGGACATGCCAATAACAAACAGAAACAGAAGAGTGAGTGACATAGAGAGAGAGAGAGAGAGAGAGAGAGAGAGAGAGAGAGAGAGAGAGAGAGAGAGAGTGAGAGAGAGAGAGAGAGAGAGAGAGACAGAGAGAGAGAGAGAGACAGAGATGTTAAGATG
>JAODUD010000113.1:655824-666261 GCA_026784285.1 Stomatorhinus walkeri
ACCCCCCCCCCCCACCCCACTCCCCGTCCGCCGCCAGACCCGCACGTAATCGGCACCGTGCATCACCGCCGCTCACCATTTAACGTTTCGTCATCATCGTTGGCGGGTTTATCATGCGGAAAGGGCCTCGCCTGTTGTGAGGCCTGTCTGCCTCCCATTAGCGCGGCGCTAAGGCCACGGCGGATTGATGGTGACGCACAGCTATGCGCCGCACTGGAACCGAACCTCCCTCGGAGGAATGTTTGTTTATGTTCACTACAGGGCCTGGCGTTTCATGTAGCACATGACACTGTGGATCAATTAAACATAAAAAGATAAAACACAGTAAATCCTTCCACATCTCCGGGCACAGGCCCCCCACCCGATCTGGAAAAAGCGTGTTAATTTGTTCGGTTTCCTTGGCAAGCGAAGCGAGCTGAGCGATGTAGGAAGTTACAAGAAACACAAAGGTCACTGCGAGAGGCTGCCGTCAACATGCTTGGCATCCACCGAACCAGTACATAATTTTTTTGTGTTACAAACATTTTTTAAGTTACAAAATGTTTTGTATTTTGTCTGCTGTCCCTCCTGGCGAAAGTATTCCCATTTAGCTTCTAATATCCAGCCGCAATGTATTGAAACCACCACGGGGAAAGTTGTAATGCAAGAGGTGTCGACTGTAAGAACAACATCTCAAAGAACCGGGAAGTTTGAGCATTTTTCCCATTATGCAAGTAACCTGTTTCACAAACCCTTAAATTCGATTTACCTCTCATGCTGGACAAGACATCATGTAGCAAAAACACATACGCAAAAATATGTTAGTAACACATATTACAGAAAATGTATTATATAAATGAAAAGATAACTTGTAAAAATACTTACAGGTATATGCCACCATTTTACTTCCATAAATTCTATATATCTTGGATGTTTTCACATGAGTTCAGATTTACATATATATTATTTTTTTGTATACATACATGCCTTTTCTTGCCATATGTTAATATGGCAAAAATGACTAGATGCAAGAGAGTGAAGGGTTAGCGAGACACTGCAGGGACTGACCTGGGTAAAAGACTGAGGTATTTACAGTGGAAATGGTGAGATAATGAGCGACCCGAAGACTCGATGATTCAGGGGACCTTCCGGCGTTAGAGGAAAAGCAGCCGTTTCATCCCACTTAAAATACCATATCGAGCTTTAAGCATCAAATCCAAAATGATTAAATGCTGGAGTCTGTTCGGAAATGCCAGTCACAGCGCACAATCTGTTTTTGCTCGCACACATTTACACGGTTTAATCACTCTTCCCTCTAGGGGGACCCGGAAACCATAATGCTCAATATAGTTTTAATTTACACATTTTTGGTCATGGTTATAAAGGCAAAGAAAGAATAATGGTTTCAAAAAGGCGACCTGATTATTTATCATCTTTTAAGGTTATAAATCATTCTTACAGTCTTATGAAAGGATCGGATTCACACAAAAGCAAATAACAGCAGCAGCCCCAAAATGTCATTTTCGCCAGACATGATAGCTGTTCAGACATGCCCCAACTCATTATCATGCCAAATGTGAAGCGCTCCACGCTTATGTGTAGAAACTAGACGCACGAAGATGCCCATATTTCAGCTATAACGGCAATGCATACGTTTTGCAATGCTCACTCATACATACTATTTAGATTAGATTTGGAAACCTTTAATGGTCCCAGAGGGAATTTCTTGAAAGGTTCATGTTCAGAAGTGGGATTCAAACACAGGGCTCTGACCAGAGGTCCCACATCAGGTAATAAAACAGCAGGGTGTTTGGTACCATAGTCCACTAGACCAACCTGCCACCTTTAAGTGACCTTACGACTCAGTTTCAATCATTAACTGAAGCATGAAACTGGTTACATTGTCACGTCAAAATATTTTCTCTGGTGCCAGAAAAGTGCATCTCATCTAGTTTCTCATTTGTACATTTCTTTTTAAATAAGTAAATTATCAATAAATATATTATAGTCTACGCCTAGTATATTGAATGATTTTTGCAATAGGTTTACAACATTTGATATGATTATTATAACTTGTTTTGAAGTCTCATTCCTTCAGGTTTTACGGGAGGTGCCAGACCTGCTCACTGGATGTAAAGTTACATAGTATGACAACGATATTTGACGCAAAAATACTTTTGTTGCTTCTAAAAGGTTTTTCTCAATTTCAGCCCATTGCCCAAATGCAGCTGGTTGTTTTGAATACTATTTGAAGGTAGTAAACCTATAACTACTACCTTGAGGCTAAATTACAAACCAATGCTACCAAAAATTATGCCACAAAGGTTCATTTTATATAACGTGATGCATAGCACCTCACCCTAAAGAGGACATAGACAGAGTCCCTTTTTTCAGTCCTATGACAGTGACAGATGGCGTTACTCCTATTGGACAGGTTTCTAAATTTCTTATGATGGTGCAGCTCAGCTGAACTTGTTGTCTTTCTCTTGAAGTATGTACTTCAGATCTCCTTGTTCCTAGCTTCCTTGGTTAACTTTTCGACCTTCTGCGATTTTGTTTATGACTCAAAGATACCTGCGCATTTGCGTAACACTAACCCTCTAGCACAGCAGACTGACCATCACTGGTGGACAGAAGATCCCAATGGAGCTTGCTCTTGGGGTGAAGAGGTGGTGAACCAGTTTAGAACAGCACAATAGTTAACCTAATGAGAGAAAAAGGAATGCAAAATAAACAGATAGCTGATTATGACCCTTAATCCTCTGAAAAATGCTCTTGGGGTGTTTGATGGAGGCTGGACCCCAAACTTTGGTCTCACCTGTACAGTATATGTGCGTGTGTCTCAAATGACAGCAAGACAAGATATATGAAAAGCATTCAAAAATACCTGTACTCATGTAAATGATAAATAAAGGATTATTTCATTCTTTCCCTCTCATAGCATCAGTGGCTATTTTATTTATTTGATTTAATTACACACTAGCTGCATGTGGCAATGAAAAGCTTACTTAAATACAACACACAAGGAAAGGATAAATAAAATTAAATTAAATGTAAAAAGGAAAGAGCAAACACTCGTTACAGTCAAGAGAATTGACTGCTGAAGAATAGTCATTGGAGAAGTACCATGGTATTGCTGTAATCGTACCACAATGTTTCGCTGTGCAGGAAAAACACTATGAATGAAGAGTAAAGCAGGGACTCTTCGGTGCTTATTAAGCAGGGTTTACGGTTTTGATCAGTTTCCGGCTCCCAGCCTTGTCGCATGAGCCCGCCCTCCCTCTCTGCCAAACCCTGTTTCCTTTTCCTCCTGCTCTTTGCCTCCTGTGAGATTTTAAGTCTCAAACTGTGCTCCAGGTGACCCTCATATTGAACATATAAGCTGGCTGAAGGCCCTGTGTTTTACTCCGCTAGACTGATATCACCTTATTGAGATTATATTTTTCTTTTAATCTTGCATTTTGCTTCGGAAACTTTGAAGTCGGTTTAATGAGTGTTCACTGTAATTCTCGTCTCCGATTCCTTTCACTGTGTATCGTCAATAACATACAATAACTAATGAACAGGTCCTGGGCTAAACAAACAAACAAAAACAAGCGAACGGATGTGATGTTCGTCTGGTGTAATATGACAAAATTATCCAAAACAACAGCATTAAAATGGACCAGCCTGTGATAGCACAGTCATCAGTCCCTTTAAATGAGGGTGATATTAGATATATTGAGGTGGAGGGGGTCAGTTTTAAAGCATAGTGCATATTGCTATTATAAATGACTGATAATAATACAATTCCATATAAAAAGGTGTTTTTTTCCCTCTGAATTCAAGGTCAACATTAGCATAGATTAAGAGCCAGCAAATATGCAGCATAATTACAAGGATGCTGCAATGGATTTGTGATGATGTGACATTTTATGCAAAAATGGGTGCAGCTGTAAATCGGAAATTCAGGGCATGTAACATAAATGCAAACTTCTTTTGTTGACATGGTGTCAGATCACACATTAGCCACAACCTTTATCCTTCTGTGAGCCTGAACCCTATTCCGTCTTTTTGCTCGTAATAATGGATTAATCTTAATACTGTTAAGCTAATATGTGTTACCTGTTTCAGTTCCGCAGGTCCTCCGAGACGGAGTGTGCTTTATCCTGTCATACATGCGGCACGATCAATCATCTCCAAAGGTTTATGGGGTACTTAGCGCTGATATGTTTGTAATGCAGCCATCTACTGCATAAGTGGAAGGGAAGATGGATGCACGAGTGATATGCTCTCATCAGCTGCATTAACAGCGTCTGTCACTGTTCGTGTGCCTGCCCGTGGGTCTGAGGCTGTCGATCCTGGCACAGTACTAATCCTTGCAGGCTGATTATCTTCCTAATTACATGAACAACGAAGACAGGGTTGCTTAATTGTTTTTATGGCCATGAACCTTGAACTGAGAGAGATTTGGTGCATCTGCTCGTTGAGTTTGTTTGAATATTGTTTTATTTATGATCTATTTTAGATTCAGATGCCCCGTTTTAGCTGAACCCAGAAAGCAGGAGTAGCCAGTCCAGTACCTTTGTACGTATTCAGATGGTTTGGGTTTCTGATAATTGCTCTGTAGGTCCATTCTAATGGCATTAATTGTAAGGCGCCGAACACTAATGAGCTGGTTACCATCGCATATAAGCACTAACGCATTTTAATTTCTTCAAAAGAGGTAATTTCACTAAAGGATGTATGTAACCAGATAAACAATATGGAAAATGGATCATTTAGCAACCACCAGAGTTAAGCACAATTACTATTAGTCAAATAAGAATGAAAAAAAACTCACTTAATATGTGCATTGGTATATAATTTTCAAAAGGCTCAGTTTGAAATCTATCACTGTGCATCTTTACCTTCACAGCATAACAGATAAACGAGATCCTGAAATGTGCGTGTGATGCTGTTTCTCTGCATGAGCAAACACCTTCTGTTTTACATTTACAGGACAGCCGCCTGCACCTTCAATGGTGCTCCATCGCGGCCTGTCCTCCTGTCCCTGAACGGACCTTGGCACTTGTGACTCCCTCTGGTTCGGTGTTCTCTTTGACTCTCCTCCACCGCCTGGCCCCCCAGGTGCATAAACCGAATTCCTTGCACGTTAATCACCATTCCAGTACCTTATATTTGGACTCAGATGTTGAGACGGCAAAATCTACTGTAGCCACTGGCTGTGGTTGTTTCTCTTCTGATTTGGGGGGGTTTAGAAGTAGCGGCTGGGCTTTTACAGCCTTCTGACACGCTGCTTGGTTCTCAGGGGTCCTGAAAACACATCTGTTCCTAAATAACTGGTCATACGGCTTTGAGCCATGTATTAAACGGCTGAACTCTGAGTGTGCCCCGTCATTTATTATTGACAAAATAGGTCAAAAACAGTGACGCTGGATAGTTTTGATCAGACCATCGTTTTACTGGACTTTTATTGTCTTATTGGACTTGCCTAAATAGAATTGTCACTTTTACACACATATTAGTAATTGATTATATTTTTGTCAGGTGACCTGTTAACAATAGCACGGATTATAACTATGATAAGACTGGCTACAGGAACACAAATGGCAGTATCGATAATAATCAATCATACTAAATATAATAAGCAGCATGCAGATGCCATTTTCTGTGGTGAATGCATGCTTAAGAAATATATGTAGGTACCTGAACGTTTTCACTTCAGGAATAATTTTAGTTAGTCTGAAACATTACTTTAGATTAGCGGACTTCTTTAGAAGCAACTATGCACAAAACAATATCATGTGGGTGCTACAATGTAATTGTCTGCGACGTTCATAATAATACTACAATGAGGGCTGGCTCGACATGGACAGGGTTATAAATTTATATAAGGATGACATACTGGGATTCACATTTTTTGATTAGTACAGCTTCTGCTTTGCAATCAGCTGACATGATGATGAATTATTGCTTTTAAACATCCATCCCAGAGCTGATGACAGACCGTTTATCAAGTATGTTCAAGCACACAGAGTATTTTATATTAGGCTCATTTTTTATATCCTTCTCCAGATTAGTTCTTTTGGGGTGTGTAATTTCGACCTCTCATGGTAGGAGATTCACCCCCGTAGACATCGCATAATAGGGACAATACAGTGTACAGAGATTGACAGAGATGAACAGCCAGCAAAGTATATTTCCTGAAAATTTTCTTGTGTATATATTTCACTTCTATTTGATACATTAGGCAATGCGAACACTGTACTCACTTATATATATTCACACATTTTGGGTTTAGGTCAAAAAAATTCTCCAAGGCAACCTGTAGATATAGATTTTCCAAGTCCTCGGAAAATTTACAGCTTAAGTACCTCCAAAAAACCCACAATATGTCCTGAATCAAGGCCAAAAAATTGCTTGTACTACAAGGTATCTGACAAAACAGTAACTGCACTTTTAGTATCTAAAATGCAGTTAAAGGTTTACAGCGACATTTCAGATACTGAAACTAGGGCTGGCGGAACCGTTTCGTTGCTGCCAATGTCCAACAGCAACATTATTTCTACCATTTCGCTGTAGTGCTACTTTCCAAAATCCGATAAAGGATACATCATGATTCTCGGAGTGCCTGAGGTTGCAGTTTAGCTCTGGGGATGGGAGTACGGAACCTCTGCCCTCCTAAACGTCAGTGCACAAAAACATTGTCTTAAAACAACACGCACTCATTTAAGCAGCAGCATTTTACCATGAGAACTGTGACACAGTGCTGTTCCCATATTTCACTCCACCCGCCCAGTCATCCAGCCCAACAAGTCGCCCCACTAGGGGCTTCTGCGCTCGCACACACACCAGCTACAGCTTGATGTTCATTTCTAGCAACATGTCCATAAAATCATCCAAGGTCAGTGCAAAGTTAAACTTACGGTTAGCTCAACTTCTTTAGCGTACTTTTTTCACTGCGTTGTACAAAGCCAGATTACTATTTATTGAACATTTACTGATTAGCATCTCTTTTTAATGCATTCATACTTTAATGCTTATAGTGGCCATTTTGTTCACGAGCTGCCACGATTTTCTCATAGTTACGGTTAATTCAGTTCTTCGTTAAACCACGTTACATGACGCTAGATTACTATTATTCAGTTATTTGCTTTTTATTATGGTAAAACACACATTCATATGTGTATTATACACAAATACATAGTACCATGTTCTGATTTGGTAGTACGATTCAGTAGACATGGCTGTAAATAGGCACTACACTTATGCACTCACAAAAGTGTTTTAAAATATGATAAATTTGCTTCAGAACTCAGGCCATAAAAACAGATGTACAAATAACCTTATAACACCACCAAACACGAAAATACACATTTATTCCTATGGGGAAGCAAATAAATTTAGCCGCCTGAAGTATTCAGTGCTTAATATCAGGATATATGCAGTAAGCATTTAATATACGTAATGTGACGGTTACCATTAACATGACTGATTGAAGGATGGATGGAGAGGAAGGGAGAAACGGGAAAGACAAACAGCTGTGAAAATTAATCCGACATGCTAATGCATTGTGCCTTCGGACAGGATATTGATAAATCCTTGATTTGCCATTTGCACAAGTACAGGGACACGAGCAGTCAGAAGCTTTTGCACATCACAGTTTTTACCACTTTTCCATTTATTTCATAAACTGCAGAATTTTTATTCTTGTTAAGCATTGGAAAGTTGAGTGACCAACTATAAATGAAAATGTAACTCAAATAAAACAAATTTGCTTTTTAAAATGGAGCGAGTGCATGTCTGACATGCTGTTAACTGGTTGTGTGGTGATGTCACAGTCAAATTCTAGACTGTCCTTTAACTTTAAATGCACTAGTTAACTGTTTTGTCCCATTAAACAGAGCAGTATTTAATGTCCCTTGTAGAAAGAATGCCTCGATTTTTATCTGATGTTACGTCTGCTAGAGGAGGTTACTTTAATGAATCAAAGGTATGACAATATCTTGCTAATAGAGGTACTAAAATGGCGAACATAATATACATTCATTTGTTTGCAAAGAATATGGAGTGTAGTTTTAGTAAATGTTAAGTAACATGCAAATGTAGAAAATATCAGTGTGTGCGAAATCTGCCAGTGCACATTGCTACACAACTCTTCACCAACCTCAGCTTGCTCTCCATAGCTTGAGAGTCACAGCACCAAGTCCTGAAGCTGGGGAGGCGAAGGGAGCACAGAAACGTGGCTGTTCTCCTGAAGCTTGAACTAGCGACCTTCCAATCACAGCCACAGAGACGTAGCCCATTGAGCCACTCCACTACACGCATGAGTACTCATTAAAATGAAGAGGTGCTGAGATCAGGCTGTTTTGACTGGAAGATGGAAGAACGCTCACTCTGCTCCGCCTCATGCTGCTTTAACTTTGCACTGTTGCTCACAGTTTGTGCAGCACCTACATAACGTTTCAAGGTTGGATTATGCTGCAATAAACATTAGACAAAAGAAGAGTAATCATATTAGTGCTACAATACTACACTGTTAATACTGTAATACTATACTAATAATACTGTTTTTAAAATATACCGATTTAAAATGTATATTTTCTTTGTTTTTGCAACAATATTACTCGTTTATGCATTAGTATGATTGCATTTTTCTACATTTTATTTGTACTTTTATTAACAGATGGGACGAGAGACTGCTTTGCGCAATAAACATATTTTGTACATCATGTGCCAAGCCTGTTTACCTGCTTTATGCTGGCTAAGTTCCACTGAAACATTCGATAGAATTTGGTCTTTCTCGGCTTGTAAAATTGCAAACTACACCCCCCCCCCCCAGGTTAGGAAATAACGGAAGCACTGTAAGTGAGTGGGGGGGAGACTCGACCTACTAAAAGCATGTGAAATGTTACCTTCAAAGGATGGGAAATCTTCTGGAGAAACAAACAAAATGTGGTGTAATCATGGGCGGGGGGGGGAACAAAGTAGACAAAAAAACAGCCCCCCCTCAACACCAACCAACCGCCACCTCTTTTACCCTTTATCCCCTGCCTTGCTCGTGCATTTTTATAAAAAAAATGTGGCCTTTATTCATAGAGTTCATAATTGAGTATGCTTATTTTGTAGCTTTGCTGAAAGACAAAACGTACCCCCCCCCCCCCCAGCCACCTTCATATCCAGTTACGTCCCTGTTCCTCCCTGATCCACTTTAGCAGAGCTGTGTTACTGCACTTACCCACCGACTTCTGTCTTTTTAAAGAAGGGTAAATAACATATAAGCTGGGAGTCGCATACCTTTATGTTTATTTGAGAAACATCTGTAATATTTACATTTTTCTTTTTCCAAATGGCTCTTGGCAAGGACTCCTGTATTAAAAAACCTGTTATTTTGATGCTGTGGGGACGCCAGAAACATCAGTGAATGCAACCAAAAACTAAGAATATTTTGTTTGGTTACTTATGCTTAAGGTTAAGGCTGGGTAGGGGTTAAGGTCGTCATGTTGTGATTAGAGTTTTCCCCATAGAGATGAATGGAAAGTCCCCACAAAAGCATGTGTGTGTGTGTCTGTGTTTATTTCCATTCGAGCTATCTCCACTCAAGCCCTGTTTCGCCGCCTCCTACTCCCACAGTCCTACCCTACTGTATCCCACACAGTCCAATATAATAGCCTGTCCCCCCGCTATCCTCACAGGCCATGAAATGAGACACAGGCCCACAGGGCTGCCTGCCCCTTCCCGTCGCCTGCGACGATAGACGGAGACAGTTTCCCGCCAGGTAAAAATCTGCAGGGGTGCGATGGCGACGGCATCCTGGCACGACAGGCGCGGCGGAGGGAAGGCCTGCCACATCGAGTTACCGTGGCGATGCAGGCCTGCGGCGAGCTGCTATGCTGACAGGAGCCCTCCTCTGGGGGCTGAAACCGCTGCCTCCCTCCCTCCAATCCCTCAGACAGGCTCTACACATTTATCCACCCGACATCAAGATGAAGCAGCAATATTAAATTAAAAAAAACAAAAAAAGAGAAAAAATTGATATCCAGGAATCTGTAGTGCTACTCAAAATCACCATACTCCTCTGTGTATCACTACTACAGCTGTATTCATTAAACAAACAGAAAAAAATATATATTTGTGTATGTTTTTGGCTTTACTTGGATTTTGAACACCGGCCACTCTGGTATCACTGCTAAGCAGAACTCATCGCACTCGCTAAATACCTGTGTTGACAGACCCAGTCTGTCAGTCAACACGCTGGACTGTAAGCCGATTTGTTGAAGAGTGTCTGACAGAAAAATGTAAATGTAAAAGCAGAGAGAAGAGGAAAGGTAGGACGAGTTCACTACCAGCCGCCGGAGACGGTGCAAGTTGCAGGCAGCTGCTGGAGTCATTTGCGTGGCCAACAGGAATCGGGGAGATTAATGAGTCAAAGAACGTAGGCTTGTGGAGGCGGCTGGAAGGCGGGGGGGGGGGGTT
>JAODUD010000113.1:672969-686695 GCA_026784285.1 Stomatorhinus walkeri
CTGAAAAAATCTGACTTTTATTTTTTTATCATTCTTGAACAGAACATGGTAACACAAATGAAGTTGCTGGTGAAATTCGTATTTTACAGCAGTATATACCTAGAAATACTGACTGGGTCAATTGACCCAGTCAGTCTTTCTAGTGTTAAGCTGAGGAGGGGTCGTTGCACTAAATGGATGATCATACATCCACTTGATTAATGTTAGCATGCCCAGGGGGGGTTGGGCAGCCTATTGAGCTTTGACCCCAAGAGGTTTTTATTCTCTGTACTTGTGAGTTTTTGGTTCCTCTCCTCCATTGTCATCTGGCTTTATTTCATTTCTTTGTCTTTCCATTTTGCATTTCTGATGCAATAATGTATTACAACACACCCACGTAACGTGCTTTGGGGTGACTCTGTGAAAGGCTATATAAAATCAATTGAATTGAATTTGGAAAATAAATGTGAAGACTCGTTCTTCTCCACGCTACGTCCAGCCGGGTCCGGCACTCCTAGCTAGCCGTTTCTCACAATCCCCAACTTAATTAAAACATTGGATCGGCTCCTGCAACGTGGTGAGGCCTTCTCGGCAAATTAAAACGATATTTAGGCAGCAGATGCTGTCTTAATGATTTAATCATGCCTTTACGTTGGCTATGATTTAAAACAAAAAAAAAACCTGCATAAGCTTAATATTATTTGGATCTGCTCTTGGCGCCGATATTGATAGGTACCTTATTATTCTCAGACAGCTGTTTCCCCATAACTCCCCATCACAGACATCTGCCGAGAGTGAAACAGAAACGTTGCACATCCACTTCTGCCGATGATTTCATCATCATTTATGTAACGAAGTGTGGTGTTGTTAGAACAGTCCAGAATGGCCTTCAGCACCCTGTGAACAAACCGCCGAGGAACAGATCCCAGCGCTCTGAGACGTCGCCCACATTCTGCCTACACCTACACATCAGCCGCCCACCCCTCCCCCATACCTGAGATCATGTTTGAAAGTTTGTTTTATGGCCAAACGCATCATATCTCTGCATCTAGGGTACCTTCGACATCTACCACGATCTCAGATTAACTGGCATTAACTCTGACACCCAAACAACCTTCATTTTCCTCTATATCTAAAACTCTGTATTTTGTTTTGATTTCATATAGTTGGTCCAATTTCTTGAAGTCACCAGTGAGACCTCCCATTAAAATATCCCACAGCAATTTTAAGCAAGGAAATCACATTTTAGTGCAAAACACTGCACCATAAACACAAACATCTCATTGCACCCATTTAACAAGCTGTGAAAATAATTTATATTCGCCGCACTACTGCTAACCCGTGATATGAACGCATGGCATTAGCGGTAGGTGGGTAGAACGTCATCTATCAATATCCCGGTGCGACAATATAAAAATTAAAAATTACAGCAGCAATAGAATATCAGGCATAAAAACCCAGTGGGGTCTCATTTTCATTATCTCCTAGGTATGGAAGAATCCCCTTCGTATCCTTTCTGTCCCTCCACCAGTCCCAGGAAAAAATCCAGGACGGTGTCCTGTTTACAGCATCCCATGTCTCGGAGTGCTGGCTTCCCGATCAGGCCCGACACATTTGACATCTGAAATTCCATTTCACACATGCCCTTTAAAAAACCACTTGGATAGAAACGTCAGTTTGAAGCCATAAGCCGTGGCACAAAATCGAGGGCTGGATTTAAATCAAAGCGCAGACGAGCTGCGGTGCCCGTGTATCGATTTCCGTTAAGCCGGCGAAGGACTAAACCCCTCCGTCCTCAATATTCAAATCTCAATATTCAAAGAAGGCTTTGTTACAAAATGCTTCCCTGTGAATTGTACAAAACCCTATGGAATGCATCCAAAATTCTTCCCGCAGAATTTTTTTTCTCTCCACATTCTATCTTTTTACACGCTCTAGGGATACAATTGTCAGACAATTTAGTTGGCATGCGAGTCGCTGGAGCGAAGACAGAGATCTACTGAGGGAGAACAAACACAAACAGTGTTCAGTTCATACCTGCTGGTGGGTCTTCGGTGAAAAGGATTCCATAGAGTTGAAATTTAGGGCTCCTTGGAAGTTGTGCAGTTTCACCAAAACTTTTGTAGGTTTCAGAATCTAGAGAAAGAAAAGGGGCGAGGAGAGAAAATATGACCTTAATGAAGTCTGAGAACCTCAGAGGTCTAATCTCTCAGAAACCATTCCAAGGAAACTAACTCCTCCGGTGAATGGGCTTCCACCACTGGTGATGGTGACGAACTCTTCGAGGACCAGCACAGAAGAAAGACCTCTGACTTTCTCTTGGTCTTGACCTGAAGCATGGGTGGATATTTTATCCTCTAGTACTTGAACAGTTGGAACAGGATTATTCAAATCACGGTCCTCGAGGTCTGATCCTGTTGGTTTTCCAGCCTTCCTTTACCTGTAAGTCAAGTGTGAAGCCTCTGACCAATCAGAATCAGTCATTTTTAACCTAACTACCTGGGAAAAACAAGGCCTGGATTTGGAATCTAGTGGCCTGATTTGAAGAGCCCTGGGTTAGAACTTCAATCTTATAAGGTGAGATGGAGTATTCTAAATGAGTGTCAATGAAACTCAAAGGCATTGAAATGCATCTACCATTATCTATTAATGCCTATTAAAAATGGAACTTCAAAACTCAACATTATCTCCTAGCTACGTACTCGAAATACCCATGAAAATATCACTAAGTAGTCTGTTTTGTGTCCTAATAAACAACACATTCAGTACATCAACTTTCACAGAATAAGAAGTGACATTTTGTGAGATTTGCCTAAGTTGGTGCATGTAATTACTGAATGCCTCCTTACGATGAACTTAAATTGCCTTTAAAGGCAGATTACTTTATACCATTATGGCTCTTGTCCACATTACTGAACTGTTGCGTTAATCGTTGAGCCTGAAGATTGATTTTGTTTCTGTTTGATGCGCCATGAAAGGGGTATCTGGTCACTGGCCTAAAGGCAAAGCTTAAAAAATTCACAGAGCACCACTTCATCCCCGGCCAACAAAAAAAATCAGTCACTCTCGTGAAGCCACTGAGTTTATCGTATTTCACAGAAGGCCATGATTTGAAGAGTGCCGAAACGCTATGGCAACCGAGAGGAGAAGGCCCGGCACGTCGAGGATGCGGGCGAGCAATGAACGACAGAGAAAATGTCAGTGGCGTTCGCATCCTGACACCCCTCTGAAATTTTACAATCTCTGTTAAAGGGAGGCAGCATGGACACAAGAAATGTCAGACTCGAACGATTCAAGAAAAACAACACCGTAACGTGATAAGATCCTCACAATCATTTTAACCCAATGAAAACACCGTTAAATACGGAGGTGTTCACAGGTTATGTGCAATTTTTTGTTTGCTACATTATCTTAAGGCAAAATGGGCAGACAAACCCAAACACCTGATTTTGGATCAAGATATTTCTCTGATGATGCTCGACTCAGAAGCCAGCAGCAAAATTTTTCCACCTAACCGTTATCCAAATATTTTTATAATGCCTGTTTTTATTTTGGTATTTTGCCTGAAGAAAAAAAAAAGAAAACATTTCACACTCCCCTTACCACTTAAAATCACCCCATGATACAGGGTTACAACAATTTGCACAGCTTACCTTTTGAATGGACACCATTCAAACCATAGAAAATATCCATCCATCCATCATATAACTGCTTGTCCAGTGCAGGGACACAGTCAGGCTGAAGTTTACACAAGGCAGGGGACACTCTGGGACAGGATGTGAGTCCATGGACAGAACATGCAGTCAATTTATCTGCTTTAAGGGCACTGGGGTGTCTAATCGCATGCATCAGGACTGTATAAAGAAGCTTGCATGAATATGGTGAGATGATGCAAAATCCAGCACAGATCAGATGTGCAGGCGGGATTCAAACCCCCTGCAGTGGAAGTGTAAGACCACACTACCTCCCCAGCTAAAGTAAACTGTGCCAATCTATTTCTGACACACAGTATCTGGTAATATGTAGGCTGTGAAAGCATTGGTATACAGAGCCAAAATGCATGAATCCCAACTGCTTAGGGCAGGATGTAAGTGTGTAGACCCCAATGCCGGGGTAAAAATCAGACACAAACTCTCATACTGATATCTGTTGGGAGGGAAATTTTCTGAACAATGAATGTTAATGTTGAATCTAAATAACCATTAGTGGTAAAGGCGTAACAGAGTCATTCATCTTCGAAATCTGCACCAGTCACCCACATCATGTCTGTTTATTATTTTTATTTGTATACGGTTAACTGTCATTTGTATTGGGTATGCCTTGTTGCACATGGCCAATAAAATATTTGAAATCATAATGATTACTCGTAATTACCATTAATTGAAAAACGTAATAATTTATGACCATTTTCAGATAATCAGAGGAGCGACACTTGGTGAAGCATTGTTTTTTGAATGTCACAAACAATAAATAATCATTGAAAATTAAAATCCGACAGTCATTTTATATCTATATACACAGATATATTAAAATATTAAATATTAAAATCGTCAGATAAATTCTGAGAATAAAAAATACAATTTTATGCTCAATAAACATCAGTAGATGTTTTTGTTGTTTATATGCCTTTCTAGGGAAACATTCGAGGGCGGGAATTGTGCTACTCTCCAAGAGGGCAAGTCTCTCTCCGGATAAGCGATGATTTGGCACTCGATGTGAATTTGCGAGGATCGTGCAGTGTATTGTGAGGCACTTTAAAAAAAATATACCGCAAAAAAATCATGCGCAGCTCCAATCATTCATATGCAAGTGTTCTCTGATAAACCACGGCATAAACATGTTAGCCAAAGCTACACAAACATGCTAAATTATGACAGTGGTACAAGGGGCATGGCTGGAATTAGCAGGCTAGCCGCTAGCATGCTAATAGGTAGTCATCTCGATCTGTGCCAGGCTGTAGCCACCACACAAAGATTCATTTTCAGAGGATTTGGGGTGATTACTGCATGCGGTCCTGCAGGAATTTGGAGGGATTTATTTGTTGACGGTAGCAGGAAGCTAATGAGACCTCGGGAGAACCGTAATCATCCCCTGGAAAGCGGTCAGCTGAGGTCAGCTCTGGCTCCACATCCTGCTTTCAACTTAAATGCCAGTATTTACAAGCCATCGAGCTCCACGCATCCCAGCGTCACAAAAAGCGAGCAGAATACGTTAACATTTCACAGTATTTCTTTCAGCCTCGTTACTGGAGTGTCTTCAGTCACACTTTAATGACCCGGCGACAGCCTGGTCCTTCATTTCTGGGTCAGCAGAATTAACATAACAAGGAGGGATTAACAGCTCTGCTGTCCGATACTGTACCACACCATCCTTAATGTAGCATGCATAATGTAGCATGCCTTGTTATACCTAATAACATGGCCTGTAAACATTCTAAGGATGTAACCTGAAGTTTCTGGTATTTTTAAATTTGTGACAAAATCAGTTGAGTTTTTTTTTACTGATCTCCATCCATCCACCCATCATCTAAATCCTCTTCCTGCTCAGGGTCACAGGGGCCTGGAGGACACAGAGGTGGGGAACACGTTGGACTGAGTGCCATTTTTTTTGCTGATACTTCTGGGAAAGTTACTTCTCATAATGACGTGAGGGATAATCCATCGTTCCCCGGCCTGTTTCGACACATTTCATGGCTTCATGTATCTCCAGTTATGAATCTGGTGCCTCATTTTCACTATGCACGGCCCATAACCTGATATAGAACGGCCATGAGATGGAATCATCAGGAAGAAGGACTCAGGTCCAGTGAACCAGCAGTAAGGTCAATCATACTATGCACTTCCTTTCAAATCCCTATAAAGTACTTTGGTAAAATGGAAAACTCTAAAGTTATTTCATAAGATGGAAATTATATTAGTTTGTTTGCTTTTATGATATTACAAAACATAGACCTCAGGGTCAATTTTAAGTTGTTTAAGTCCGGAGAGAAAATTTCATCACGTTAAGCTTATAATGGGGTGGAAATGAAGTGCTTAAGACAGCAATTGCCCAGTGAGAGATCCCAAATGAGAAAAAAGCTATAAATCCATTTCCTACAAAAGCAACGATTTTAAGACAAAATGGTCGATTTGAATGTTTTTAATTAGATATGGAGGGAACATTTTGTTGTGATTTCATCATAAAAAACAATATTATTTCCACACTTTAAATTTTCAGAATGGAACATTTAACCCAGAGGTTACAAGAGAAGAAGGGACCGCATCGTGGGGACTCATCAACACCCACCCGCATACACACACACACACCCACGAGCAAATGCCCCACCACGCCTGATACCAGAGCAAGCCCACTTGGTTCAGAAGCCTGTTCCGAGGCCGCGTGCACTGGACATGTCAGCATCGGGAGTGTGTTTGATCAGGCACCAGGATAGCAGCACTGCTCCAGCAGAACTGCAGAGCGAAACCAAATGAGCACTGCAGGAACACACACACACGTGGGCGCGCACACGTGCACTCACACGCACACACACACACGTGCACACACACATGTGCACGCATGCACACACACAGACACACGCAAGCACACACAGGTTTGTAATTATACCTTTGTGAGGATTATACATTTCTATGGGGAAAACTCTTTTTAGAAAACGTTTTTAATTTTCTGATTGCAGTCACAGATTTTTTTTTACACCTTGTGGGGACCAAAAAATAACAGGTTTTTAATCATATTGTGGGGATATTTGGTTCCCGTAATGTAATATATACATGGCCCACACATACAGCTCCTCTCCTTTGAGGGATCACAGCCTTGCCCAGTGATGGATCAGATCTGACGGACTAAGACGAATGGCCTTCCCTCAACATCAGAGCTAATTACCTCAGATCCTGGCCCTCGTCCCTGACGCGCAGGATCACTCGTACCTGGACTATTCAGAGCACTAAAGCAGCCAGATGCCATGAGATAGCCCTCCCTCAATATCAGCTGATCACAGAGGCCGCCTCCATGTTCATAACACAACTCCTGAATCCCTCAGATCTCGCAGGTTTGTGAGGCAAACTGGCAGGTTGCTAATTTCATATTGGGAAATATATAATTTAATTGACTTTTATCCTCAATACACTGATTATTGCATTGAGAGAAAGGTGTAGTTATGAAAATGTTAAATCGGAAAAACATCTTGTTATGACTGATGTAATATATCTCTGATCTATCTGATATATCTCTGCGGACTGGCAGTAACATGGGCAGCTGTTTACCTACTGGTTGCAGCTGACTAGGCTTTCACAGCAAGTATAGTTAATACGACTCAGAGTTAGCTGAGGAAGAGAAGGATATGCAGGGAATAAGATTGCGACCTGTTCTTACTTTAACATATTTGATCATGAGACACGTTGGTCAGAAGTGACATAAAGTTCTAACACGTCACGGTCGGTCCGAGGCTGCAGTGCGAGGTGAGAAGGACCAGCTTCCTGGTGTCCTGCAGTCTCCAAAACGTTTCCAAATTGCGACGACAGGGTTTGGATCTGCGGCAGTGGCGACACCACACAGAGGTCTGGAATAGCATGCGTCTTTCTGTGGCTTCTGAGGTGAGGAGTTCACGTCTGGCAAAGGCCTCGCCGGCCTCTGGCTTCCATTGGCAGCTGAGTGATCCCCAGCACCAAGGGAGGCTGGCGCTCTTGAGTTTCGTACCACGGCTAATGAGCGAGCTCTGGTCCTGCCATCGCTACCTAATGCCCGCCAATGGCTCCACCCTGCTGGACTGCAGAGGACACGAGAACAACAGACCCTCAGCCCTTACTGCAGGGGGCGCTACTGCCGCGTAACCTGTGTGTGCCTGATGTGCATCAGCGTGTCAAGGGCAATTTGAGGATTTTATGGGGGGCATAATTCATGCAGACAGCCCAATCTCACCATTAGCCAATGATGTGCTTTGAATCGGTGAGCAACAGAGGAGGGGGCAGTCTGGGGCCAATCAGCTTTCAGCTGGAGCCCGTGTTCCTGTGGCCCTGCTTCTGTATACACCCCCTGCTGGGACTGTGGGCTCTGAACCTAGAATGTGAGCAAAACAGAGCCTCCGAAATGACGCCATATCGCAGTCCTATAAGAAGATCTGGTGGATTTAAACAGGGTCACTTGTTTCTTCTGAGCAAGGATGAGACATATCCGCTTGTTAAATATGCAGTTATGGAATGACATCACGTCCTCTGAAAGGCTGGGAATCCTTCAACCTTTCCCACCATTTGGATCAATTAAACCAGAGGTGGCAATTTCAGGTCCGGAAAGTAAAAATCCAGAGTATGATTTACTTTCAACCAACCAGTTGAGCATAAAGAGTCAGAGGCACAGATACTCAACTGGTTGGTTGAAACAAAATCATGGTCTGGATTTTTACTTGTTGGACCTGAAATTGCCACCTTTAAACACCCTAAAAGTGTCAAGCTATGCATTTAGCACTGAAAAGCCATGCATGAATCTATCTGCAGCCACAGCCTAGAGCAGCTATTAAACATGACTGTGGCGAGGTGGTAACTACACTGCCCCCTATTGACTTCCACTTTGTGCATGACTTCCTGCAGCCAGACTCGCGTCTTCACCCCCAAATCCCCCGTAATGCCATTCCGCTCCTCTCTAAACTGTTTGTGTGTCTGTCTTTATCCAGCCAAATGAGGGGTGTGTAGTAATTGCATCTCTCCTCTCATCAAACATTACATCCAGACCGGCATCCAGGAGTCAGGGGCCTTTGGTACAGCTTCTACTGGAGTCCCATTGGTTCAGGCTCTACTGGAGTCCCATTGGTTCAGCCTCTACTGGAGTCCCATTGGTTCAGCCTCTACTGGAGTCCCATTGGTTCAGGCTATGCCGGAGTCCCATTGGTTCAGGCTCTGCTGGAGTCCCATTAGACAGCCGCTCACAGAAGTGCCTCTCCACGCCTGGCCTGGAGGGCGACCAGGCAGGTCGGGGCTGGGGGTCTCCACAGCCAGGCTAACAATCTGCTCATCAAGTTAAAACCAAATTGGATGCAGTTAATGGATCTCGCACTGGCTGTATTGGGGCCAGGGGCAATTCTAGGATCTTTTTAGAGTTGGGGGCCATAATTCATAAAGAAATGCCAGCCTTATTATTAGCCAGTAAACCCCCTGATCCTAAGCTGAAAGCTGCTCTGCTCTGCTTTACTCTGCAAAGTTTTTCTGCATGTTTTTGTTTTGAATTGGTGGGGAGGGGCCAGTCTAAGGACCAATCAGCTGGGGGCAATGCCCTTGTTGCCCCACCCCTGTACACACCCCTTTTATGGAGGGAGGGCAGGAAGAAGGCGAATCAGCTGGAGCAGTGCCTTGTATGGCTGGTTGTTTTAACCGCCTTCCCGCTGTTTGTGAGACCTTTGAAAGAGGGAGAACAATTTACGGTTCAGGGCGTATACATGTGGTTCGTCTGCCTGGAAGCTGAACCACTGACATTTCTGCTCTATTTAAACAACAGCATGGCGCGCAGTCAAGAATCTCTCCATCTACCCAAAGGATTCTGGGAAGAGACAACAGATACACAATGCCACCTCCCTCAGGGTGGGCATCATCGTGTCAAAAGGTATTGTTACTTGTGGAATGATTGTTATTCTAGCTTTTCAAACCTAAAACTGTTAAGGTTTTATAGTCTAATTAGTGGCCCATTTCCCTTTCCTGTGTTAATATTACATCTTGGGAAATGTTTAATGCTGCAAAGTATAAACCTGTCACTTGGTGTTGAACAGAAACCAACAGCCAGTGTTTTCAGGTAAGTCACATGCTAGATGCTAATTAGCGCAGCCCACGCTGGGAATACTGGTGAGAATCATTACACAATTCATTGTGGCTACTTCTTCTCTGCCTTTACAGGAAGGTACAGGGGTCTGTTTCAATCCTGTATTATGTGGATGGCATAGAAATATCATTAATAATACAATTCAGCTTGTTTTCACACTTATGAACCACTCTATGGAAACACCCCAACCTGCTAAGATCTGCAGTTATACCCCTGTTTTAACTTGTTAAATCGAATATACATTTCTGAAAGAAATATGGAACATACTGTGAAGAAAATTGTACGTCAGCCAGCGTCGACTGGGAAAATCTTTGCTCGCAACAAGACAGACTGCCCAGTTTACCTGACAGACGCTCTTGTCTCTTCAGAGGTTCAGAAAACACTTTTTCCCATTTTTTTTTCTGGACATTGTTCAAATTGTTCACGCTGCCAAAAAATATGCCAAATATAGATTCTGTCCATAAAGAAAACCTTCTAGACCAGAGTTATTCAAATCAGGGTCCTCGAGGTCTGAGCCCTGCTGGTTTTCCAGCCTTCCTTTATCTGTCAGTCAGGTGTGAAGCCTCTGACCAATCAGAATCAGTAATTATTAAACTAACTACCTGGGAGAACTGAAAACAAGGCCTGGATTTGGAAGGTTCAGAATTGAAGAACCATTCTCTAGACAATTAATGGTGACTCCTCTTCAGTTTGATCTGTCGCCGCCGTTTTATTCATCGATATTAAGTGTTCAGCCGGCGTGCATCTTTTCCACTTCCTCCCAAAAGACCCGCGCAGATGCAGCACAATTTTTTAGCTACTTTTAATAAAGGCTTAGCTCAAAACAGTGATCAATAACTCAGCGAGAGGAGACAGGAGCCGAGGTCCTATCGAGTGCCCACACTGAGTAGGCGACTCTCTGCAAACGAAGACCCTGCTTCTAATGAAGGGAGAAGGGGGCTTTTAATAAAAATCCATAAACTGAATCTAACTTGACATCATGATTCATTGTGTAAAATAAGATATTAGGAGGAAAGATTTAAATTTAGGATTGATTGGAATTTTTTTTTCAGTTTTATTTCCAGACTTAAATCATCTATCCATCTTGCTGAATTGCTTATCAAGTGTATCGTCTTGGTGAGTCTGGAGTATATTATATCTGGCTATCACATGACACACATACATATGTACAGTACAGATGCATTGTGGGAAGTTCAGAAACAGCACTTTCATCTGCTGGTCTTTAGGATTTCCAGAGGGTTTAGACACACAAAAATTACCTACATTTGAATCCCCAAATGGGCACGTGAGAAACCACAGTGCTACCCAATGAGATGCCATTCTGACATTAACGAACACCACAAATTTCTGTTTTAATGCACAACACGTTTCAAGCATTATATGAGGCGTGATAGTATGGAGTCCTTCTGCATTCTAAGCAAAAAATAATGGAAAAGAGGACCCAAGGTGGTGCAATTTTAATTGGTTTGAGGCAATTCAGCGCAGAGTTGGCCGATCATAAGCTTCTAGGAGTTTAAGTTTAAGTGACCATACAAGCAAATTAGAGATAAGGGGAACTCGGTGACTATGACCTGGACCAAAAGTGAACAGGAGACTGATGAGAGACCTGCATCTTTCCTTGAATCTTCTCTTTGCAAGCAAAAGATGACATCAATGTATTGCAACATGAAATTGCATTGCATTATTTTGGCAGACACTTTTTGTCCAAAGAAATGTAAAAGTGAAGAAATCTTGAGGGTCAGAGAGCAGGGTTAGGATTAGAGTTAGAGATTGAGTTAGGGTTAGGGTTAGGATTAGGGTAAGGATTAGGATTAGAGTTATGGGTCTTGCTCAAGGGCTGTACAATAATATTAAAACTTGGCCAGCGAAGGGAGTTGAACCCATGACCTTCTTCATATGGGCACAGAGCCAAACACCACCCCCACAACATAACTTAAACATAATTTACTGCATCAGCAACTACTACTGCAGACAATCGTGGTGCTTTTATAGGCATTTTTAAGACTCTGTAAATGATGCCATCTAGTTTGCAGAGAATTCCTGGATACATTCTAATATGTGCTGCTGATGCACCGGGTCTAAATGCGAAAGTTAACATGAGACTGCGAATAAACACTCTAGGCTGTTTATGCACAAATCACATACCTTCTAAGGAAAATGCGCACAGTTGGCTAAGAGTCCATTAGCGATTTCTGAGGCAGCTTTGGGACATCAGCACAGGTAGTCAAAACAAGCCGCAATCTGGATATGGGGCCCAGTGTCCCATCCATAATGAATAAGCAGATGTCCT
This sequence comes from Stomatorhinus walkeri, assembly GCA_026784285.1. Classification (NCBI taxonomy): domain Eukaryota; kingdom Metazoa; phylum Chordata; class Actinopteri; order Osteoglossiformes; family Mormyridae; genus Stomatorhinus; species Stomatorhinus walkeri. The sequence goes on from JAODUD010000113.1 coordinate 685,037, forward strand.
TGGAAGGAGTCTGCTAGTGTGAGCCTATGCTCAGGTAATGAACAAGCGCGTCCCTGTAGACCTGTCTATTTTAAACACCAGCAAGATCCCAGACTGGAACTCTGGAGTGCATCTGTAGCAATCTTTATTTTAATAGCAAATGTCAGGGTGTTCTGGAAGGCGGAGGGTGGGTAGATAGGGTGTTGGAGTCCTGCATGCGTGGGGGCTGCGCAGAAAGGCACAACACCGCCGTCTCTGTGGAACGTGCTGGTGTAGATGAGGTACCAGGTTCTTGGAAAAACTTGGAATGATGTTATAAAGAAGCAGCTGTAATGTGTCAAATGATTTTTCTGTTATCATCATCATCATCATTATCATCATTATTATTATTATTATTATTATTATTATTATTGCTTACACCTCCTGCGGCTTGGGATAGGCTGCAGCCCCCCCTGTGACCCTGACCATCATAAGGAGGTAGAAGATGGAACGAAAACACAAATTTCCAGGCGCAAAATTTTTTTTCCCTTCTGTAAATCCCCACTTAAGCACATGACGTCATGTCGACTCAAACAGTGCCTGGCTACAGACACGTCCCAGACACGTCCCTCGTCAGGAGTCAGCAAAATCACACAGGTTTGGACTGCGGGCACAAACCCACGGGGCAAACGCACTGACCTGATGCCCACAGGATTCAAACCGGGGTCTTTGGAGGCGCGAGGTGGTGCCGCCGTTTAGTGAGTCAGTCGGGAGACACCAATGATTAGATCACCAAGCGTCACGTGATCCAGGCTGCTCGTGCTGCTTCATATTCACTTCGGCCACATGGATTCTTCTCTGAACGTTTTTTTTCTATTTAATATTCCGTAGCATTCCAAGATCTTTAAACAGCTATTGATTGCTAACTGATAAAATGGCATTCTCTGCTCTCCGATAGGCCTCAGATTCGCCGGTTTTGATCCTGTCATCTGATGGCGCCCTTCCTGCTCGCGCATTGAAGTGCTGTTCAGTTCGTTATCGCCGTCAATCGCAGTAAGAGATGAGGATGCTTTCTATCGACACTTCTCATAATCATAACTCTTCATTTTGCTGGCTGGGAAGCATTTTCTGCAGCATGTGATTTTCCTAATGCGAACAGCAGGAGGTTTGGGCCTGTGATGTTGAAGAGAGGACATTGATAAGCAGTTGGGCAACGCGATAAACACGGAGTCGCGGATTCGCAATAGCATGTCAGCCCACCCACTGTGTTACTTTTTAATCACAGTATATGGGACAGAGAGACAGAAATACTATAAAGATACATCAGCTTAATCAAGCAGGGAACCTCCCAATTACTAATCGTCATCAACATAATCTGGAGTCAAAGGATCTTTTATCGGTAGCTTCAGATATATGCCACGTGGAATCATGCACTGTGATGAAATATCGTTCTTGTTGGTCGTAGTGCAAATGAAAAATAGGTAATTAATGGAATAATAGTGACTGATGTGTGAGTGAATGGTCTGTGAGTGAGTGGTGTGTGACTGAATGGTGTGTGAGTGAGTGGTGTGTGAGTGAATGGTGTGGGAGTGAGTAGTGTGTGAGTGCATGGTGTGTGAGTAAATGGTGTGTGAGTGTATGGTGTGTGAGTGAATGGTGTGTGACTGAATGGTGTGAGTGAATGGTGTGTGAGAGAGAGGT
>JAODUD010000113.1:703198-715015 GCA_026784285.1 Stomatorhinus walkeri
GTGTAGTGACTGATTGTGGCCAACAGGGGGCCCTCAAACCTCAGAGTGCATAGCTGGAAATTCTGGGCCCTCTGGCAAAACGTCACATTCGGCTCTCACCCAAACTTAGATCATGAGCCCCATAGGGCATCCGTGGCCCTGCGCCGTCCTTGTGATAAATAGCGCAGCTGCCTTTAGCCAATCCAAAGACTAACAGAAGCATGTAAAGTGATCAGATGGGCACCTTTCACTAGGGCACATTCAGCACGGAAAGGCCCCAAGTGCACTTTCACCCTGACGCGCCTGCAGGGAAGGTACCGGCCGTGTACCCGGGTACCTAGCTCTTACTGCGTTATCACTGCGGCATGGTTCCACTCGGACTCAGCAAGCTGTCGTGTTGTGATCCGAGCATGGCCACCCTCGTGGACTGGAAGCAGGATACCCAGGACCCGCTTACGGAGAGCCTGAGGAGGGTTGAGAACCTCTCAGCAGCAGAAGGAAATGCTGGGGTCCAGTTTGCAATGCAGACAGAACTTTGTTACCCTCCCCACCATCGCCACAGGAGAGACTGCATTTAGAAACAGGACCGCAGATTAAGGTGGAGGAATAAACTTTACCTGCTCCTTACAGTACAATGACACAGTACAATCCAGCCAGTTGCCTTTAAACATTAAAACATAGTTTTTTAGGTAGATAGATAGATAGATAGATAGATAGATAGATAGATAGATAGATCTCGTGCCTGCGTTTCAGCTTAGAAGCTGTCACATGTCATCGTGCCTTCTGCAGCCGAAGAGGATTATCAATGGGCAGCCGAGAACAATACCATGTGATTTCAGAAAGCTTCTTCTCTCCCTGATCACATGGCCAAGGTCACGTCCTCTCCTCACAGCAGAAAATGACTTCCAAAACTCACTTACATAAAAAAAAAACTTTCAGCTGGTGTGATTTATCTAGAAATTCGGTACCTCACTCGCACTCTGAGTAAAGCAATTAGCAGGGATTTGTGCTGACCCTGCTGGGATGATTTGCATGTATTTTGTAAATGGCGAGGAACAGAGAATTTTAAGTCTCTGCGTTGGAACAACAAAGAGGGGATTTTCAACAGAGGTGACACTTGCTGGAGGACTCGACTACACAGGCCGATATTGACCCGTCAGATTTTAAAAGAACTGTTTAGCATGTCAAAAATACATAAATGCAGAGTCTTCATAAAAATAAGAGAGTAGTTGTCTTGTTTCATTTTTACTTTAGTCACAATCTGCTGTGTGAGGCTGTTGTGTGGCCACATTTTATATCCATAATCTTGTGTTAATATATGGAATCCTATTAAGAAAAAAAATGTTTTCACTGTTTCATTAGCAGTTCAAAAGAGAAAATAATTAAAAATGCTAAATATGAGTAAACTGCAGCCCCCAGAAAGCCCAAACTAACCAAATGCCTTGTGGAATACGGAAGTAAAAACCATAAATGTCCTTGATCCTGAGGCCTACAAACTTTCCTTAGCTGAGGGAGTGCCACTAGCATTATCGGGTTTGTTGACCTTTTCCGGAGGTTTAAAGGCATTATTTTAACAAGCACATTCCATTTGTTTCCCAAAAACGCTCATCCGTTGCTGGGCACCAGCCTGAGACACGCACCAGGTAAGATGCCACAACCATCCACAGAGTTAGATTCTTCATAGCAAGTCGAAGAATATCGAAGCTAGTTGGGGAGCAGACCAGGCTGTTTTGGGCCGTACCAGGCAAACTTCTAAATAAGGCTTGTGTTTATTTAATATTCAGTGTAATGGCTGTTTGTGGCCAACAGGGGGCCCCCAGCACCCCAGAAAACACATGGTTTCGGTGATGATACACACCGCCTCTGACTGCCCACATGCAACCTAAACTGCAAGGTACTGGAACGACACCCCCATTGACACACTGGAAGGACTTACTAGCCCCACGCACGCAGCTGGGAGCAGGAAATTAAGGCACAGCTGTGGAGGTGTGAGGTCAGAGGACCACTCGCACAGCCACCGTACTGCCCACGGAACGCCCTCCAAGGCTAGTGTATCAGCAGCATTCCGGCACATTCCGTAGCCATCTCTTCCTATTCCCTGGATAAGGTCCGGCATGCCGCTGAAGTTTCCACATTAATTCGCAGCGATTTTCCACGGGCCGTTAAGTTTATTATCACCCTCGGAGCTGAGGCATTTTAAGGCACCCCTGAGCTCCGGATTGTGCTCAGCCCTGTCGTCAGGGACATTGCGACATGGAACGGGTGGATCGAGGACCCGGAGGCGACTCCTACAGCCAGGATCACGAGCGGGGATCGCGCGCTGGCTTATTCACCGATTGTGACTGGGAGCCCCCGGTGGCGGAATAAATTGGCTTATTCCTGCCTAGTGGGGTCGGAAAATTGGCTGGGATTTATTCCACGGCTGCATCAGGCGTGTCAGCCACCTGGGGTAAAGACCGGGAATAAAATTCTAATATTATGCATGTGTGTACATTAGGATGGGGTGAAAAAGATCAAAATTTCCAATAGTGCGGAAAAGTTGTCATTGGACCTCAGTATTAAACATGCAAAATATCCTTGAAATAGGTTAACATTTTCAGGTTCCACAACGTGATCAAAGTTTTCACCTATCACATCAATGCACAGACCCACCCTGTGCATCATACATATCATAACGCAATGTAAAATTGTTCCAATTTAATACAAGAACCTAACAATTGGTCAGTGACAATGAGTAAGTGGCAAACGACTCATTCAGAAATGTGGCACTCAATTTTACATTACGTTATGATATGGATGATACGTAGCGTGGTTCTGCGCGCATTGATGTGGCAGGCGATTAATCGTAATGCACGAGGAGCCGCAGAGCGATGTAATGTATTTGTATGGCTGATACCCAGTGAAATCTGCATTACCTGAACGTTGGTATTTTGTAGTCATGTGAAAGTGCACAAACACAACACCGATGAGTATAGATAATGGATAGTGTACATTTCACATTGATGTTGACAGGTGAAAACTTCGATCGCGTTGCTGAACCTGAAAATATTAACCTATTTCAAAGATATTTTGCACATTTAATAACAAAGTCCAGAGACAACTTTTCTGCACGATTGGAAATTGCTATTGGAATTTTTGATTTGTATATATACAGTACATGCACACATCCACACGCATACATACATGTACTCATATGCATTTCCAGGTGATCATCCCTACATAGGACTATCTAGTACTATCGTTAGACCATTACAGACATACATAAACTGTACACACACAGACACAAACACACAAAAAAATATATATATATGCATATATATCTATGTGTATGTGTCTGTGTGTGTACAGTTTATGTATGTGTGTAATGTGTGAGTGGGTATACCTTACCATATGGGGACACAATGTCCCCACCACGTCATGAATACGAGTTTTTTTTTTTACCTTATGGAGACCAGAAAAAATGTTAGTTATTACCTTGGGGCCTATTTTGTAGGCGGAGCTTAAATGGGTGTAACTAAAAATGCAAAACCTCTTGTATTTTGTTTGGTTACATTTGGTTATGGTTTGGGCTGGGTAGGGGTTAAAGTTGTCATAGTTAGCATTAGCATTTTTCCCATAGAAATGAATGTGTGGTCCCCATAAAGACATGTTTACCCGACATGCGTGTCTGTGCGTGTGTCCTAAGCTTTACTGCGGGTTGGCCTGCTACTCCACGGTGCTTCAGACAGATAAGCGTGTGAGATCATATCATGCTTACAGTACAGAGGAAATACACTGGTCGCTGGCCGAGCTGCTTGATCGACGCTGAGGCCACTGAGATCTGCGTTTCATTAGCGGAGGCCAGACAGTTCCATAATCAAGGCCGGATCTGGCCAGTGCTTTTGTGCAGAGAGACGGGTCAGGAGCCCAGAAACAAAAATATCAGCTAATGGGCTTTATTTGCTTGTTTGTTTCAAATGATTGATGTGAGAATGGGCATAAAATAACATTTCTGGCCATCTCATTCATTTCACACGTGCCCAGCGACACACAGAGGAGGACGGGCTGACTATTACGCCTCAGGTGAGCACATCGCTCGCGTGCAGCCCGCTGCTCCGGGTAAAGCCGCCGGCTTCGGCGAGCTCAAAACAAACGCAAGGACTCTACGCCCCGCCGGCACGGTCCAACCCGGCTTAACGGGAATCCACCGGCGTCACCTGTGCCATGTCGAATCGCGTTACACTCCCCGGGCCACGTTCCGGCGAGGGCAGCCTTCATCCCCCCCTCCCTGCACATAATCAGATGCATTTATAGCATCTGATAGTTACAGGGGTAGAGATTACACCCTCTCCTATGAATGCATCCATGTGGGGGTTAGGGCTGGGGCACCTTGGACCGGCGCTTATCCGGCGTGACACTAACGAAAGGCCTCACCTTCCCGCCTAATTCCCCTGCTGCTGCTGGTCAGGTATACAGGCCGGGATGCGAACGAACAGAAAGCTTGTTTTTCCTGGGCAGATTAAAACTCAAAGTGAGCTGTCCGAATCTCATTCCGGCCACTTCTCCGGCCGCACCGGAGCCATCGCCCGGGAAAGTGCAGGGCCGTACTTTTTGGCTGGAAACACGGCCTTGTGGAAAGTACGTGAGCTTTTATTAGCCAGACTGCCACAATAGACGCCGCTGCACTGGGAGGGGTTAGGGTGGGGAAGGGAGAGACCCTAGGCCTCGTTTCCAGACGAGGCCACTTGTACTGCTGGGTCCAAGCGTGGCTCAGAAAGGCGCGGAATTCGCTCCCCGTGTCAGTATCCATCATCCCAGGATATGATTTTCCCGTGAGATCTCTCACAAAATCCCATCTCCATGTATGGACATGGGAGGAATAAAAAAAAAAAAAAAACGGGGACATACATGGGGGCAGAGCCACAGGGGCACTGACCCCAGCTGAAAGCTGATTGGCCATCGGAGTGCCCCCCTGCCCTGTCACTCACTGATTCAAAACATATCATTGGCATATGGTTGGCCCCTCTGTATGAATTATGTCCTAGAATCGACCCTGTTCAATAACCCCCACTCCGGCTATGCCAATCAAATGGGGACTGCCCCAGTCCTGCCCCCAAACGGATGCATTCATAGGAGAGGGTGTAATCTCTACCCCTGTAACTATCAGATGCTATAAGTGCATCTGATTATGTGCAGGGAGGGGGGGGTGGAGATGAAGGCTTCTTTGCTAAGGGGACACAGACAAGTGGACCACCCCCCTTCCCGGCAGTCGGTGAATTTTCATCCCAGCTCTGTGTTTCTAGCCGCCAGGCTGCATGTTTCCACCAGATGGTGAGCAAAAGTGCCATAGAAACAAAACATAACTGATGTTCTTCCTCGGGGAGACAGTAGGGGGGGGTGTAATCCGAACACTGACCTCTGACTCAATCCCCCACGGCGGCCATGCCCCTGGCCGGTACTTACAGCCTGCCCTCCGAGGTGGGCGCTGACCATCCCAGGCAGGGTCACATGACTCAGCAGGGCTGCTAAATCTACAAGGAGGCTGTACTCCTGCCGATACGCTGAGTGGAATCGGTGTGTGATTCAGCGCTCCTCTGCATTTTCCGCAGGCAAAATGAAGGACAGCCGTAGACTCTCCAGATATGAGTCCATCGCAGCAGTCCAGATTACAGACGGGTTCATGTTAGTCTGCACGGGGGCTTCATCGGGAGGAGAACTTCAGTACGAGGGCTCAGCCAGTGGGAGAAGCACGGAGACCACATGTGCAGGGGAGTAATAAGAACCCAGTGGAGACAAAAAGGTTTGAGAATCTGATGTTTGTCACCAGGGGGGCTCACAAGAGAGATGAGAGATGAGTGGAGAAAAGTGTTGCATCAACAGATTTTTCGTACCCCGCAAACTGCTGGAGTGCGAGTGCTACCTCATCAGCAGAAGACGCGTACAGGATTTAGGGTTCAATTACAAGCGCAGTGAAGAGCACCAGCGGGGTCCGACGGGAATCAGACACCTGCAAAGATGGCCTCATAGCCGGTGGCTGTTGTGAAAATGGCAGGAGGGATTGCTATGAAAAGCTGCCCCCCCCCAAGCCTTATCTCAGGGGAAAGGAGGCAAAATGGTTTTCATATGATCGAGACACAGCGCCATCTGTAGGTTCACCTCCGAAAGATTATGTAACGCTGATTTGGTGCCGTAATGCTTATGGGTTATATTGCAGCAAAACAAAGTGATGCAGTTCTTGTTTTTTAGTGTTTGTTTTTTTGGTTTCGGGAAGCAGTAAACAGGTTTATCTGAAGAGCCACAAACGTACAACAAGAGTATCGACTGGGGGAGATTAATGAGGTTTTACTTACAGGATTAGGAATGCGTCAAGACGGTTTGCTGTTCTAGAAAATGATTGTATCAAGCATGAACTTTAGCAGGGAGGGAAATAAAACATTTTCACGGTTATTTTTATCTCCCTCTGATATTGTACGTAATGATACCAGTTAATTGAGCGCGGACACTCTCCAGAAGAGAAATTTCCCATTTGCAAAATGTCAGAGGCTCAACTGGATTGAATATCGTGTTTAACTTCAGCATGTTACATTTGTTAAATATTCCTTTTTTCTGTACGGCCTTTTCTCAGTTCAGCGCGACCTGTGGTGAAGGAGGCTTAAAACTCTATACCTACAGAGGGGAACAAAACCTGAAGACAGCCGTTTAAAAAAAAAATCAGCACAAAGCAAACAGAGGAGATGGGTGCCGGGTCTTGGGAAGAGATCCAAACGGCGAGAGCAACACTGAAGGCATATCTGACGGCACTTTATTCCAGAGCACCAGCATACGAGTGGATCGTATCTCATTTTCCTTTTGCATGAACAATCCTGTACAGCTCCAACGTACTGTATTCCTGAACCATTTTACAGTTGAATACGGAATCCATTTCGCCATGCTGGAATGGAAATCCCCCTCCCCAACGGAAGCTGGCACCTCTGATGTCACATTTAATATCACCTACAAAATAAGAGAACTTTAGCCCCCCCCCACACCAAATCCTGTATGACACACCCACACACGCACAGTACATTTATCACACAGACAAGACGCACCCTATGAAATGACGAAAGGGACCCCTACACATTAAGAGAGCAATTTCAAGCACAGGCTCTCAGATGCAAGGTTAATTTACCACCTCATTGATAAGCGTGGCCACCACAAACCTCCACCTCTGAACCGCCTCCCATGCTACTGCGTTCCACATCGCTGGGAACCCCGGAGACCCTCTGATGCTTTATGGCACTGCCCCAGCCTGTGTTATTACCTCTGTTTGTAAGCTGTCACTACTATTACCCTTCATGCTACACGGGGTGAGAGGAGACCCCATTTGTCCAGCACGGTGCAGGCATATCTCTGGCCAGCTATGGGCCTGTCCCCATCTCCGCACATTCCCTGCTGCATTAAGACAACTCCCACCCAGCTCCCAGAGTTGCATGATGGGGAAAAAATACCAAAAACCATACCTCCATTAGCCTCAGACACTGAAATTCACGACAGTCCTCAGTAATGGGTTTCTCCTCTTTGCTTAGGTTTCTGTGCGGCTTCTGAAATAAAAAAAAAGCACCCACTCTGGAAGTATGAAGCAGCTCTTTTCCAAATGCTTCTTTTAGTTCCTCCCAGAATGTTAGCCACCAGCATGCTATAAATAAAGCGGTTATAACAGGAAAGATACAGTATATCAAACAATGCAGGTGAGACATAAATACTCTCATTACTGGATCCTGAAATGGACAAGACGCACTTCATCTTTAAAGATCACTATCAGACTGTCATGCTATGGTTGCAGCTTTGGCCCCGGCCTGAAAAGACCTTGCACCGCCACTGCCAAACTGCTCTCCACCGCTATTTGAAATGTGTTCCACCCTTCTTGAGAAAAGGGTGACTACAAGTATCCAATACCACAGCACTGCCATTAAAAAGAACGGTCTCCCTTTCAGGTATCGACCGGATGGCATCAAGACAAATTATAAGGTTAACCTGCTGATGTCACCCTAATACGAATACAAATGGAATTATATTCTGCCTACGGAAAGGAAACTGGCAGTCTGACAATAGCGTTCCGTCACAATCGGTGGGCTACTTCATCATAAATCATCTGCACACGCCGATGCACCTGTGTCGCTCGAAGAATACGGATAAGCTGATTTGCAATTTAATATTAAAGTCTTCAGCCCTAATTCTTCAGATGTATTGGACTGTTCTAGACTCTGAACCGCTGCTTTTCACTCGAGGCGAAAATTCTGTCCTACACGAAAGATACATCATTGTTACTAGAACACACCCACCCGGGAATACCCAATGAGATCGATAACGATCTGCTCGCATCATTAGCGGCATGGGTGTTGTACATTTCTGGGCCGTGTCCTAAGTCAATTAACAAAAAAAAAAACATGGCCGTCCATCTGTATGCTAAGGCTATGCTAATGTTATGCTAATGTCAGTCAGCCAGTGGTGACCACCTCCACCCCTCAGGGAAAAATGCAGTGGGGTCTGGCTGATGGTCAAGGTTCCCCGGACACAGTCATGGAGTCAACACACCCCTCCCTCCTTTCCCTTGAGTTCTGTGGGGCCAAGGTAGTAATTACATATGCAGGAATTGCAACATGATACTTATCCCCTCACTCTCTCTCTTTTTCTCTCTCTCACTCTCTTTTTCTCTCTCTCACTCTCTCACTTTCTGATGCAAAAGTCTTTATTTCCTGCTCGCAGACACCGGCTCGCGCTTATCTAGTGGAATGTTCTGGAAGCAGCGGCTAAGCTGTAGAGGGACCAGCACGCTGCGGTGTGCGCAGGGGTTGGGGGGTTGGGGCTGCCACTTGGGGGGGGTTTAGCCTCCTGAACTGCAGTCCCGCTTCTAACGGCAGCAGCATGGAAGCCCACCGCGAACACGGCCGCATCCGCCAGCTCTCGTTCATGCGTGGAATAAAAAATAACAAAAAAGAAAGAAACAAAACAAATTGGCAGGTTGTGACTACCGATAAGGAACAGGGAGTCTGCCTGTTAGTCTGGGAGATTTTGGGGAATTATTCTGTTATTGTAGAATGTTTCCAGTGTATGAACATGCAGCATGATTACAGAAGACGTGGAGTCAGAACTCAGAATATAAGAGGGTAGAAGCACAGAGGAATTCATCTCCCCCAATACTTATGCACTACACTGTCACCATAGACAGGGCGGCTTATAGCAAGAAACATGCCCTTTCTAATATCAAGTTGCAGACAGCCATTTTCTCAAATCAGATATCTTACTTTATTAGAAACCATGAAAATGTGAAGGACCTTCTATTTTACGGAAGTGGTGCATTCATGATTAAAAATAGATCTGTTTTATGGATCTGAGGAATGTTTCTTACAGATTTGCGTACCGCAAAATGCATTACGATCCCGCGCATTGATCACGAAAATTAAGCTTTGTGGGGGGTCTCACAGCATCACCCAGAGTATTATCGGTTTTGCTTGTTTGTTGTGTCGGGGGGCGGGGGGGTATACTGTCAATAAACACACCAAGATACATCCAGGGCTCCAATTCACACTGTGTCTCAGCAATTTCCACAGTGCCTGTAATCTGACCCCCTATCGCATGCCAACTGGCTACAAACAGGCTTTTTGAGATCCTGATAGTTACTTTTACTTACTATTTGGTATCGCTTCTACAATATCTCCCCTACCACCCCCCATCCCGTATTCCCCAACCCTATATAACACTGAATCCCCTTTCAAACACTTCCAGCGCCCACTCCAAGAGGTACCTGTACGCCCATCAGATAAAATGATCTTTACTCTTTCCCTTAACTGAAGTCCCTGATCCTTCCTCCCATTCTCTGCACCACATGCTTCTCTTCTCCATCTGACCATAAGCAAGAACCACGTCACCCTTTAACTTTACCAAGAGATAAAGACTTTCCAGTGGGCCACAATGGCTATGGCTCCATGGTGATGTGTGTAGCCCCCAAATTCTACAAAGCACACAAGTGGGCTCATCTTTATAGAGCAGTTTTGGAAAAAAAAACACTCACGGTGGCAAAGCCAATCCAAGAGCTAACTGCAAGGTATTCAGCAAGGCTAATGTGTGGATGAACACCCAACTTTATGGAAGAATGGCCAACTTAAAAAAAAAATTGCTGAGGGGAGAACAAAAGCGATAGGTTCAGAATAATAACCTATCAGATTTTAGCGGAAGGCGGTCCTAGCAATTAGAATAGGCGGGACCGAGACTGAATGCTTGGTCCCACTTCCACTACTTGTTTGGACCCATGTCCACTACAACCTGATTGGTTATCTCTCAAAACCAATCATTCTTCCTTCTGCCTTGAGTAGAACTCCCACAAGCAACAACGAAAGGCTGGTTAAAAGAAAATAAAAAATTTCCAGCAAGTGGTTGTGTCTCTCGGATGGAAGAGTTACAGTCTTCCTAAAAATCCAATAATGCAGACTCATTTCTGGAATGCTGAGTTAACGGTGCGTTGTCCTTGGGCCAATCGATGGAGATGGAGTACATCTGCTTTTATTTGACACGTTGGGCACACACCGAAAACAGAGACACCAAGCCTGATACCACAGGCAACTGAATTCTTCTAATCTGGTTTTAATGTTGCCTTACCTTCCACAATGAGTTAATGTCAATAGCACATACTCTAGTAAGATATACACAGCACAGTCATCATTAAGAGCAGAAAAATGCCCTTTGTAATACCAAGCCAAGGATGAAGAAGACTCAGGCTTTAAATTGGATATTAATCAAGCCTGCAGTATCTAATCTTTAACCAATCTCTGATTTCGAACATCGCTACAAGACTGTAGGGGTGTAAAAATGCATTAGATGGTCATGCTGCGTTTGCACAAGCAAAGCTTCGTGTTTGTAGATTCAAAACCTATAATTAATCAGGGCTATCATGGAGCAATCAGGAAGTTTAATTAAAAGCAGGGAAAAAAATCAGGCTAGCAGGGGCAACACGGGAAACTCACCGTATCATAATGCAGACAATAGGCAACATGGCTCCGTTCTGACGAACGTAGAAGACAGATCGAAATGAATCCTGAAACAAAAGGAAGTTGGGATGTGTTAGCGTCAAAGGTCACTAGCAGCTAACCCAAAATCCCAGAAAGCCAGAGCGCTCCTTATCCTTTGGTACAACCTTGTGGCTTATCATTCCTGAAACAAGAGAGTGTCCATATAGGGCTTTCAGGTGCCGTATTTTATGCCAGAAAATGAAGTATAGTGAGTATGAATCACAGACGTACGGGAACATTTTCCCAATTTCTTTTTGCAATCTTGGTGCTTTTTTTGCATCTAAATCCAAAGACATCTATTCTCATATGATCGGATTGAAACGGGGATTAGCTATCTCAGCATGAAGGTCATCAAATCACCAGCCTAGTTATTGTATTCAGTGCTTTCATTTAGCCATCACCTTCAACCAGGCCTAGTCCAAGGTTTTAATCACCCGTTATACACCAGGAATATGAATTCTGGAGATTAAAGGCCCCAAATTTAAAAGCTCAGCTCATGTCTGGGGTGCCGGGGATTGTGATGAAGCTGACATCAGAAAGGATGAATGCAGCTTGTTTCCGTCAATTAGCTTCAAACCCAAAGTCAGGTGCAGAATCTGTTTGCAAGTGCCTTACTCGATATTATCTAGGCCAGTGTCGCTGAATCACCTGACTCACTGCAAACAGATTGCAGGCCCAACAAGCGACGCTGAATCACCCGACTCACTGCAAACAGATTGCAGGCCCAACAAGCCACACTGAATCACCCGACTCACTGCAAACAGATTGCAGGCCCAACAAGCCACGCTGAATCACCTGACTCACTGCAAACAGA
>JAODUD010000113.1:727533-748657 GCA_026784285.1 Stomatorhinus walkeri
TAAGCTAAACGGCGGCCGAGAAAGACATCCGCTGCCAAGACATCAAGGTCCTGCCGGGCCGCGATTACGGACCGCCGGTATCACCGACGCCACGGACACCCACGATTCGCGATTTGCAGATAAGGGCCAAACAAAGGGCATGGCGACCAATCCAAGCTGCACTTCCTTGCAGTGGGTTTGATGGCTCCATAGGCCTCAGATCCACACAGCTTACCATTCACATGCTAGAAGTTTGACTTTCACAACTCGCGAAAGTGTGCCTTCATTCCTCCAGGGAATTTAACAACGGGAAAACTTTAAAGAGAGGAAGATTAGTGCATAAGACTGATTTCACTTCAGTTTTAAATTGTATCCACAATTTCCTGTAGGGAGAATCATGCTTAAAGCTCTCCTCACTCACATTTTTAATTTATACAATGTCTAATTGGATGAATACATATTATGGGATTTCAGTATTTTGCTGGGAATTTCATCAACGCCCGCCCCGACGAAAGTCAGAAAGTTCAGCTAAATCGGCAGGAGCCTGCCCCCTTTGGGAGGGCATAAGTGTCTGCTCCTGGTCCCTCCAGCCTCCCACTCCAGCCCGCGATCGCTAGAGACAGCGTGGATGCAAAGCTGCAGCAGCGGTTCGATCTCATGCGGGCGCCGGGTGACTTGATCCTGCTGCGAAGGCCAGGAGACTGTTGCAAGGTCGAATACGCCTCAGAAAATGCCCGGCAAGCCAATATGTCGCCCCCTCATGTCAGAGGGTCTCCAAACACAAACAAATACTTGTACACACTCTAAACAAATACTTGTACACACTCTAAACAAATACTTGTACACACTCTAAACAAATACTTGTACACAACAGTGTTTCCAACCAAAACGGTCTTCATACTCAGTTGAGTGGCTCTCAATGTTGACCTTCATACTCAATGGCTTGATAACCACGTCCTGGGTTATTCCATAACATGTACCTTTAGCTTCCAGACCCCTGTGACACTGTACAGGACAAGCAGATATAGAAAATGTATGGATGGATGGGTGCTTAACGGCACATCTGTAGATTTTTTTTATTTATTTACCGGAACCTTCCAATGCATTACACTAGCAGTTTACTAAGTAATCAACACTAAACTCATTTAGAGTTTCTAAAGCATCATTAGCCACCAGTTAAATGGTGACTAATAATGTTATTTACAGAATTTGAGGTATATGCAAAGTTAAGAGAGGTGCCAGCACCACAGATGTCCATATAGGTTGCAGCAAATTAGTTATAATTAGCATTTAATGATGTATTTTCAACAAAAATCGCAAGAAATCCAATGTATACCTTTGTATATGTCTCGCAGCCAAATGGTACATTCACCATTATTAGCTAACGGATGGGAGGGGAGGGGTCTGACGTGGAATAAGCAGGTTGATTCATCCTCTATGTCATAATCCCCCACACACAAGATTGCATTTCAAGTTTAACATGTTGAATTCTGAGTGCATGAATTACAAAACCACTATTCCTGCTGATCTGTGCGACTTCCTGGTGGAATATTTAACATTGTAGGGTGCAAATTTTACAAACTTCAACATGACAGCTCTTTGGACAAATGACAAAGATTTCATCCATCCATCCATCCATCCATCCATC
Source organism: Stomatorhinus walkeri (assembly GCA_026784285.1). Taxonomy (NCBI): domain Eukaryota; kingdom Metazoa; phylum Chordata; class Actinopteri; order Osteoglossiformes; family Mormyridae; genus Stomatorhinus; species Stomatorhinus walkeri. The sequence continues at coordinate 729,161 of JAODUD010000113.1, forward strand.
CATCTGTAACACCAGTTATTCAGTACAGGCTCTTACTGCATTGGAGAAAATTGATTTACATTTAAAAAATTCGGCAACACTTTACTTGCAGTCATAAGGGTGACGTAACAGTACATAAGGGTGACATGTAACTGTCATAAGAATGACATGACACATGACATGCACATTAATGACACATTATTGATGTTTATGACTGTTGTCATAATGTGTCATTCAGTTCCAAAAATTGAAGGACACATTATGACAACAGTGATGTTTATGACAACAGTCATAAACATCAATAATGAGTCATTAATGTGCATGACATGTGTCATGTCATTCTTATGACGGTTACATGTCACCCTTATATAGACTGCTTCAAGTAAAGTGTTGCCAAAAATTCTATACAGAATATGACATAGAAGAATCCCTGAATTTAGACGTCGATCAGCCAGCATTGACCTCTGTCTTGCCATCTCCACCCACGGCCTCTAGACAATCCCTGAATAATTCAGCCAGTCTCTGTAATGAAGCAGCGCATCCCGGATTGGGGTCTTTCCTTACAATGCGAAGAGATCGAGCTTCGCTTTGCAAACATGAAAATTCAGCCCAGAACTCTCTTAGTGCATCAGCACGTCATGTTCCAGTACCACCTCGCTACCGAGAGAAACGTCTGAAAACACGCGCTAATCAGCGGGTCTTGGATCAAAACAACCGTGCATAAAAAAAAAAAAAAAACGGCAGTGAAGGCACTCATGGATAATATTTTCTCTACCGCAAAACCCCCAAGGTCACGGGATCAAAGCTGCGCACTGTGCGAAGGGGGGAGGGGGAGGGGGTGGACACATCTTTTATAGCCATTCGTTAGCTGGCTCACTCATTTCTCCTTCTAATGACAAGCAATTACACACGTATTTGCTCTAAAACCTGCCCTGCCTGAGGCTTTGTTGAACTCCCAAGCTGACATTTAGCTAATTGGAGGGGCCCCTCCCCTGCAACCCGGGACGGGTGGGGTGGCGTGAGCTAAGCATGTGACCGAGTGTGGGATCCTGTGCTCCTGACAGGTCATCACGCCACGCACATGGGCCTTGGCAAACTGAGAATTCTCCTGCTGAGGCTAGCCCGAGGCCGATTAAACCATCGATTTCCAGCACTGCAGGGAGACGGGCACTTTGGATAAACGTATCTCAGGTTTTACGCACATTCTACGGGCACTTTGGATAAACGTATCTCAGGTTTTACGCACATTCTATGGGTACTTTGGATAAACGTATCTCAGGTTTTACGCACATTCTACAGGCACTTTGGATAACGTATCTCAGGTTTTACGCACATTCTACGGGCACTTTGGATAAACGTATCTCAGTTTTTACGCACATTCTACGGGCACTTTGGATAAACTTATCTCAGGTTTTACGCACATTCTACGGGCACTTTGGATAAACGTATCTCAGGTTTTATGTACATTCTACGGGCACTTTGGATAAACGTATCTCAGGTTTTACGCACATTCTACGGGCACTTTGGATAAACGTATCTCAGGTTTTACGCACATTCTGCAGCTGCCAAACAGAATAAATTAAATTCAACTTAATTGTCGTTGTGTGAAGTCCAAGTGCTCAGACAACGAAGCAATTTGGCATCTAATCTGAAAGTGCTAAAATGTGTGATTAATAAATAATTAGGAAATGTACATAAACATGGTATGGTGATAAACATGCTATAGCTGTGTGGTATAAATAACTGGTATTGTGATTTCAGTAAAAGAAGAATCTGTTATTGCAGGATTTACGCAGTTTTGAGGCCACAATACCCATGGCATTACGAAGCGTTAATAGCTACGGCCTTGTCCAGTACGATGAAAAAGGTGAAAGTGTATCTGCATTGTGCGAATCTGAGAGCGCGGTAACGTCACAAAAAACAGGAAAAGATGGCTGGGTGAGCATTGCATACGTCCAAACGGCGAATGGCTTGCCGGGAACTGAGATCACTGCCCTGCCCGTCAAATAACGGTAACCTTCACCTGCGTGGTAAGAGGGATAAGGAAAAATAGAGGTTTTAAGTTATGAGAGTGACTGCAGTGGTGAAGGTCAACCAGGGCAATCGAGGATCCCAGCACGCTGTTCCAGTATCGCTCAAGCTGTCTGATAACCTTTCATGCTTATCAAATTCTGCAGGAAAAATGGCTTATGACTGTGCTTTGTATTCCGGATGAGGAGAGTTTCAGCTGGTCCTCAGCCGGAAGTTTAATGTGATAGGTGTTGTGTAGTGGCTATGAGACAGTGACAGCGTTATAGCCCCTGCTGAGCATAAACTCATGCCAGTGACATTAAAAGGACTGCGGGGTGACAAGCACAGTCCTGAAGAGAGTGATATTAATGTAATAAGATGTACCACGGTATTATGCTATATTAAAATCTTGCCAATAAAATTTTAGTGGGGGAGGGGTGGTGGTCCTTGAAACAGCAATTTTTTCAATGTATAATAGCAGAATAGAATTCCTTTTGAAAATACTGGGATACTGGGATACTGCACAAGCCTGGTTCACCTGTCATTTCCTGTTCTCCACCCCTGGCTTTCCTGTAGGCAGCAGGTAGCATGGATGTGATCGAGGCCCACGATCCCACCATCCGAGCCAAACTTGCGTGCATTTTACCACCTGAGCACGAGAGCAGTAAATCTGATGCGGGGGGGGGCCTCTTTACTATCAGCGGCCGAATGGGGTGCGGCATCAGCTCGCGTAGGTGTTAGAAGCCGTCTCTCGGCCCAGGTGTACAACAGGCCGACCATATGGCCCAATATCTGGGACGTCACCCAGTCCTTCCTCAGCTATTGTGAGAGGACACAAGATAAACAAATAGACGGGCGACCATCTGTTGAATGTGTGAACCAGCCCGGTGTCAGGCCTGGCAGGTGGGCTCCGATACCTCCCAAACGTGGAGGGAGCGCTCAGAATTAGACGTGGCATCGTGGGAGCAGAGGCCGCTAAGCATGATGGGATAGGAGGCGGGAGCACAGAAGGTAGCGTTTAGCTGGGTGCTCATAATTCCTTTATGTGTGAACAGTCATCTGCAGTCACTGAAAAAATATACAAGCCGAGAATTATATTGATAAAGCTGTACACCAGGAAAATGCAAAAATGTTACATTACACACACATTGGAATAAGGATTGCTTACACAGCTGACAATTCGCATTTGGCTTTTAAGAGCAGACATGGAAATGGTAATGCAATACAGCGTCTCTGTGTACAATCTCCCATTTCACCTTTCATCTAAGAAGTGCTTGAGCACTAATGTTGCAATTTTACAACATTTGCCGCGCTATCTGGAGACATTCCGTTTGGGTTCTTGAATCCAGTACACTTTGAAAGGCTACATACCCGACACTGCAATTTTAAATTGTTATTGTTCGGTTGATTACTTGAGGGCTTGTGAGTGTTTATTTGTATTTTGCTTCAGGTGCGAGCCACATTGCATTACCTGCACTCCCTCAGGGACACCGAATGCGTTGTCATTTGGATAAAAATGAATAAATAAATAAACACAGCCGCAAGATTATATAAGGTACATCTATCTGCTCATGTTACGATAGCTCAAGTTCTGTTTAAATATCTTTACTTATGTGCTTTAAAATAAACTTTAAGTTATATGGACAGTATATACGAGAAAGGGCTTTATGGCTGATGAGATCCCTAAAAGATAAAGTGGTAATAATATCCGCACCTCTTTCAGAGTCTCAACCCCTCAATGGAGCGTTGTGAAGGAGAAGCTTCAGACGTCAGCAGAGCTAATTAATTCCCATAGCCCTGCAGCCAAGCTGCAGAACCCTTTATTATGACATTTTAATTATTCGTACCCTGCTTTAATTATTTTAATAAAAAGCATTGCGAGGTGTAGTCTATCGTTTCCGCACATATATCTTTCTTGTCTATATTAGTGTGTGTGAAGAAGTGTAGATACAGTATAGTGTTTGGAGGTGGTGAGGTGTGATTATTAATTTGGATGTTGCGGATATGAAATGGTACCCATACACTGAGTCCGTTTCGGGAGATTTCAGTGACACTCGGTGAGCTTAATCAGAGCTAACAGAGAGCATTCAATGGACGGAGTCATTCTTCCTGTGGCTTTCCGGTGATCTGGGTTTGAAGTCCTGTTGTTTCAGGTAATGATCGGGAAGAAATGGTGCTGAATTTACGACCTGCTAATGAGCAAATATGCACCGTGTGCACATACACACACACCGGTATGGGCCGGAGTGTATATTACATATGTAATAAATACACTCATGGGTTTTTGCTGTATAGTTATACTGTGCATCCCTCACTTAAATCACCCACATGCACAGGTGTAAGACAAGGCACACAGTAGGACTGCCATTAGCCTTCGTATGGACTTGGAAAGCAAAGCTGACTGAGGTCTCAAACGTAGACTATGTACTGCGTTGACTTTCATGGAAAGCGTATAACGCTGCCCAAGCACAACCCTGAGCAGCCCACAGCTGATTCCTTAATGGTGTGTTAGATCAGATTCTGATTGGGATACCCATAATGCATTGCAACCAATCAGGATCAGAATTATCCAGGCAGAAGTCTGTGGGGTTCGGACACACCGAGCATAGCCGATCGGGAGTCACAAACATTAAGCAGGAACTACTGTGCCAGAGAAGTAGATTTATTTCAATTACAGAAATCTAGTTTGACATCTTACAGCATCCTCCTTTGTAGAAAGACCTAAGACTGCATAATCCTGAGAAGCTGTAACAGTTTGGCATTCAGGCAGGACTAATGTAATATTCTGTACGTGCAGTGCAATATATATAAGTATGACAAAGCAATTCCACAGCGAGAATATGAAGATTAGCTATATTTTGGCTTAGCTTCACAGGGCGCCCCCTCAGCCTAAAGTTGGTTTCTCATCGCACAGCCCAGATGTCTATTAAAAGACATGGCACCGATCATCCTGTCCAACATTAATGGTTAGAATAAGCATAAAAAGATGACACAGCACTATCACTCGATGCCACATCCAGTTACTACTCTGTAAACCACCCTCTGCCACATCCATTTAACGAATGTTTTGGAGGCATCATTTATTCAGGGATAAAACGCTTCTCGGCAGATTTGTTCATTGGTGAGTAGGGGTATATCAGGTTATATTTGTCTGTTAAAGCTCATCAGATCTGAAATGTGACAATGCAAGAATAACTTGATTTAGGGTATACTGCAATTATGCGAGGAGGGGGGAGTCTAGGAACAGAGTGTCAGACATCGACTTTTCTGGCATCGACTGGATCTGCCTGACTCTTGTTCTCAGTTAGGTCTATATTGAGATTTTGGTTCTGGCATCTCCCCCAGTGACCTGGACCGGGCACATCCATGTGGGAAATCCTCCCCTACCGGATCACAAGGTTATTTCAGTTTTTCCAGAAGGTCTGTTGGTACCCTTTCCCCACCCTGTTTCCGTCAGCCCCCGACTACAGGTAACCCTGAATAAACCCTCTGACCCCCCAGTAAGAGCCCCATTGTGCTCTGGCAGACACATAGACCTAGCCCCTGATGCGACATTTGCACACACAGCAGACTGGCTCGCTGATAACACACACAGGAACACAGCAGAGGAGAAGAGAAGACCACAACTCCTTGGGGCAGGAATATTAATCAACAACTTCAATTCTGATTCGATCACAGAGGCAAAGAGGGATCCATCAATACCTGTCCAGCAAAGGGGTATTAAAATAGAGGGTTTATTAAAGAGGCCTACAGAGAGATTAGATATACCTACATTCATGAGGATTTAACATTAACTTCCCTTTAATGTATTCAGAAACCATCAAAAGTGTCTTGTTGGGAAATTCATATTTTTAATAGGTTTTGCTGCCTTTTGTGAACAGACTTGCTAAACATCTACACAGACACCTGCGCACGCCCACACACACACACACACACACACACACACACACACAGTATGGAAAGGGACATAACTGAAAATTAACAACCCCAGCAAGCCGGCTCTTTCCAGACATTCTGAACAGCAACAGACGAGAATTATTCCAAGCTATGACACATCTGCTGTTTAAAACCACAGACAAAATTTAATTATACATGTATATCATTCCATGAGGAGTACTCAAGTTAAACTGATGCTGCTTAACATTTTACAAAAAAACAAACTTCGATATGGGCTCTGTCACTCCACTTTCTATTTGAGTGCCTGCAGACCAAAGACTAACAGACTTCTGCACGTTTAGTTTTCATTACAGTTTTGCAAACACATGAAGCTTCTTCTTGCTCCTGTTGGCTGTAAGATCTTCCACAATGCAGAATAGAGCCTGATATCTATACAAAAGCCAGACTAGCTGCTGGGTTGGCATCCTTCTCCTCCAGCAGATCCCAGAACCAACCTCGTAGCAACGTACGACACTCGAGATCTCAGCGCTCTCCAAAACACGGACAAGAGCGATTAAACTACCCTTTAAGGCAACTGCAGGCTTCACCTCCTCACAAGCCAGTAGTGCTTGAAATCCAGCAACTGGCTCAGAAGAAGGTTTATTGGCTGTGTATGTTTACATTCACAGGGAATCTCCACTTGTCAATGGCTGTCGTACATAGACCAGACACAGACCCAGTTAAGACAAGATACAGTCACATTCAGTCTGGTTGATATATGGTGTGTCCGTTTGAAGGATTAGGATAAGAATTCCATTTCGTCATGCAGGCAAACTGGAAAGGCATTTGCACAAACATACAGGGTTGGAAAGTTGCGTAGTGGTGTCGAACGAGGATGCACAAGCTGAAGGCGGCGAGTTTCAGTCCCCGTGAGGAATGTCTCCGTGGTCGTGGTGAACGAACCACTTAGCCCAAATCGTACCCAGCTGTAAAAATGGGAAAAAAACAGGAGTCTATAAACATCAGCTGGAAAGTAAAATGCAAAATGACAAGCTGAAGTGAGGATCCTTCATCTGAGAAGTGATGAAACGATCAGCCAGCTTTTGCGAGCGGCTGACGCGCTTCTCGCTTTGTTAGCTCCGGAGACGCACGGCGGGGCGAGTGGAGGGCGGCACGCCTGAAATGGGATTAAATATTAAATCTCATCTCCTCCCACGGAGTGGCAGTTAAGGTGAAGCAGCCATTTGCATGTAACTGAAAACCCCGACCGAGCAAAGCCTGATCCCGAAAGCTGCCCCCTTCGCGAGGGTCTCTCCTGGGGGCCTCTCCACTTTTACCCTACCTTCGTCTGATCTTCTGAACTCTACCGCCGCGTTCCCACTCGTAAAAATTTGGCATCTGCCAAAGAGTCACGAATCACGGCATGCCGTCTGTTCGGTAACACCACAGAGCATTCTCCCGCACCTGGAAACGAGGCCCGAGGAATATAAACGAGTCTCTAGACATACTCAGACCCATACTACGCTATTAATGGCGCTGGGACGAGGGGTTACTTAGGTATCAGCTGACGTGATTGTAAAAATGACTTTACTGTTGACACCACTATCTGCCCCGAAACAGTTGGCCACAAGTCCCAAGTGGCATTTTTCAATTCTCCGCCGGAGGACAAGACAGCACATCTTATGGTGTTTCCATAGCTCTTCACTCTCTCCGTCTCTATAGCCAAGATCTCCCTGCCTCATCTCTACCCACTGGCAAATCTGCAGATCTGCCTGTTGAGGTCCCCGGGCAGTAACGATGGGGGGGTCGGCTTAATGTCCACAGCGGGGCTGTCCAATCAGATAGTGTACACTTCGTAAAGATGGGCTAACTACTCCCTCATCATTACAGGACTCAAAAAGCCAGTGCAAATAGTTATATAATACAGAGACCACTGCCACAGCTTCTGCTATCAGGCCAAATGCTCTCCGCTTATCAATGCGGCCAAAGGGATTGAAGTCAATATCACTTTTTTTAACCTCCTGACTAAAGTACTTGGTGCTTCAGAGTCTTTCAATTCAGAAGTGAAATAGCAGTATTAAATCACAAGGGTCTGAGTAGGTGCTGAAGCTTCAGTTATCGTCCTTATATAGCCGCATTGACCAAGTTAGGTTCAGGCCATCACAGAAAACCTAAGAGAACTGCGTGGTGCTGTCAGCGGCTTGGGGGAGGGTCTTTGTCACAACAGGTCCTAAAAGCTCGACACAACTTTCCCAGGGATAAGCTGCAGAGCTTCTAATGCTGGGGGAATAAGCATCTCATATTAATATGCTGGGCACAGCACTGCAGGGACAGGATATTCTGAAGGGGTGGGACGGAACTTTCCAGAAGGATGTGCTGTTGCTATTATTATTTTTTATGGCACCTTAATTGCTTCATTGTTGGGGGGTGAAGGATGGGGAGGTGGAAATTATACCCTACTTCCTATTGCCTATATGGAGATAATGAGTGATATCTGCATAGCGATATATTTTTTTTAAGTTCAAAGCCGAATTTAACCTTGTTCTCCAGTTTAGAGCATGCTGGTGATGCAGGTGTGAGATTATCGCGCGGAGCAGAGGCGTTCGTTCCTTCGCACGTGCGCCAGGGGATGCTTATCGGCACGCTTCAAAGACAAGGCGGGCTTCAAAGCCAGCCGGCACGACGGCCGCTGTAGGTTTCTGTAAGGCACATGTCACTGCCTAAGCCCCAAACAGCCTTTGGAGAGAGAAACTGCAGATAGGGATTTACACGGATCGATGGGCACTAAGGATAAGCCCTCGCAGTTAACGTACATCTGTAACAGGCTCCCATTAGGATGCAAGAGGACGGGGAAAGTAGACTGTGGAGAAAACATTTCAGCCACTTCTGACACGTTAAGGCTGTAAGCGAGTTTAATAAAACCATACGACTGCCATTGTACCCTCAGGCAATCTGACTCTTTCCAGTGAAAGATTTAGCTGCACGAATGAATAAAAATCAATGTTGCTTTACATAAAAGATCATTCCAGCAAATTAAACAGAGTGCTGTCTTTTCATCATGGTACGGAGAAATTGTTAATCAGTTCGATTATTCATTTCTATATAGCGCCAATCCAAACAGTCACCTCAAGGGTGCTTAAGAAAGATTTACAGAGAACAACATTGTAGATTGAGATACATGACTTAATTTGCATATTAGTCATGAGGAACAATATCGATAAACATCACACTGTCAGTTATTTAAATTATCTAATGGATGAATGCTATTAATCACCGCTAACATCTTACAGAGGAGAAAAATAAGTAAATAAAATCAATTATGCCCAGACTGCACAGACAGCTTTATTAGAAGCCAGCGGACCCAGCTGGGTAAGTCAGTCCAAGGCACCACTTGGTTGCTGATGAAAGGATGCATCTTAATTGAGAGGCGATCCCTTCTCATTCCCGGCCAGCTGCTGCTGAATCGCTGCATTTCCTGCGACATCGTTGCTAGCGAAAAGGCAGAACAATGCGGTCCTCTGTGGATCGCATCTGGATCAGATACGTCTTGACGCTACATGGTGCACGAAATGCTTCTCAAACTTCAGGTTTGGTAAAAGGAAACTGTGGTCGTACTTCTAGCATTACGGAATTGAAAGGCAGAGTGCAAAGTTCACTTAGTCCAACGGGGTAAGTTTTTGAAAACATTTCTGTGGCCTTAATGGGTTTTGGAAATTTAACAAAAGTTCTTTGTTGGATTACAGGAGGACTGAGTGAGTTTTTGTTCCAAACACTACAGCAACAAAAACAACAAAATATAGACCGAGTGAGTTTTGAAAATTTCCCCTTAAATCACAAGGGGTGAGGTAACTTTAAAGCAATCGTTTGCATGTATTCCCAACAAAGCTGGACTTAAGCCTGACCCCAAAATGCCTAATCACACCAATCAGCTATTAGCTATGGTGGAATGAGTACATCTTAGTACATAGAGATCTGGAGGAGTTGTTATTACCAATCATACAACTCTCACTGTGAGAGTCTGCACTCATAATCATCAATCTCTGTCTCACTCATCTTAAGTGACCTATTTGCATATATTGTTATCACCCAATTAGCATCATATTAGCACCAATTATCACAGAATACCTGATCTCTGTATTATTCAGGTAAAAATAACCACAAGGTTCCGAGGAAGCCATCTCATTATACGAATACACAGCAAACGCTCCCTGGAGCGCTGATTACCTGTACTTAGGCTGCTCTGGGAGTTAACCTAATCAGACACTCCAAAGGAGAGGCAGTCCTTGGAAATCCTAAAAAGTCCCGATCACGCGATCCTTACATCCACCCACCCACCACACCCCCCCAACACCCTCGAACACCACCCAGCAACAAGAAAAATAAGCTTATCAATGCATGACAGAGTCGCATGCAGTTGCACTGAGCGTAACTCACGCTGGACCGGTCATAAAATGAGCCTGTTGTTATTAGCTAGCATTATAGATACTGGGATGCATTTGCTGTAGATATTAGGTAGAGGATACTGGGCTGTAAATCAAGAGTAATAGCAACAGCTCCATTTCATCCGCATTTAAAGTGAAGTTGATTTTCTTATGAACTGACATAAAGGGGGTTTCTCCATATGTGTTCCTGACCATACTTGGTTCTCCTTTACCCGTTTTATGTCATCTTCCATTGCCAAAGAGCAGTTCCAGTACCAAGAACTAAGTACAGAGAACGGTAAAAATCCTCGGACGTTGGTCTTCCTCTGCCCCAGATATCAAGGATACATCAGTTGCATCCTTGCCGAACGAGACCAGTTCCATGATTCATTGCGCCTTAATTTCTTTCTTAGGAGGCAGGTTAGCACTAAGAACCATTGACAGCGGCAGAGCAGCAGGTCACATGATTCAGGACCACAGACAGTGCCCAACACTTTTCCGGGGAGGTTTTTCAGCACCAAGGGGAGACTCAGCGCCGGGTCCACGGGGACGTCGTTTATCACTCTGGCTGGCAGCTTGGAGGCGCTGCTTACTTCCATGGGGGGTGAAGCTTCACTGCTTTCTGTAATATTGCAACACTATCCCCCAAAAGTATCCTTCACTGGCTCAAGCTGTAACTTCCAGAGTGAGAAATTCTGCATGTAAATGGGGAAGGAGAACCTCACTCTGGTCCTCACCCCTCGGGCCAGGGGAAGCAGCCAGTGTGAGCCTGATTCGTCCGGAAAGATGGATAGAATGAGAAAAAGGTAGCTACAAAAAGGTCTATTGTATTGCTCAGGCGAAAATCACAATGCATGACCCAGTGCTGCGGTCACGAAGAAGAGATTCCATTTCAGCCTGTTATTAAGATTAAATAAATAAGTAGCGGTTATCATGGGAGGTACAATGTCACAGATCCACCACAATTAAAGGCCTTAAATCTATTTTTGCACCTTAAGGTGGACAATCAGATTCAATGAACGTGTTTAGATATAGAACATGACCAACATTCTCTAAACCAACAAGACCTGCATGGCTGCCCTGCATTTTATTCTTTAAATACAAAAAGTAACCCATTCACAAAGTCTTAATGATATCTCAATTTTTCGGAAAACTCTCCAGCGCAGCAGTGTATTCTGCTCCTTTCGACCCGCGTGCTGATTATGGAATCATTTCAAAGCCGCACACACAGCAGAGACAGCCCGTTCCATCACCCTTCGCGTCGCTTCCTTCTGAAATTGATGTTCTCGGCTCTGGCTGCCAAGCTGGCAAACTTTTCAGTTCGCCCCAGCTAATTTCCATGGAGGCTTCCGCGATATCTGTCCTTTAACAAACTCTCCGACGCACGGGGAGGATGGCCCAGACCTTCGGCTCGACCATTCGTCGGGAATCAAATTGGCAGCTAGTGGACAGGCTGCATTGAAATAATAATAAAAATAAAAGGTAACCTTAATACAAGAAAGACTAGGGCCTTTCTCCATCCTATTGAGAACTGGGAGCTTCACAGACACTGAAATCAGAGTCAAGTCAAAGCATCTTTATTGTCATCTTCTGCTATGTGATCCATGGGTCATACACAGATGAAATTTCAGTCTTGTTGGTCGTAGTGCAAGAAATAGCAATAAACAGAATATAATATTGAGACAGGGATATAAGACGAGAAAAACTCAAGAATGAGATAAGGCAGCAAAAATACGCAGTGACTGACATTTCGTACATATGAAGCACAGTACAGAGGACCTTCCTTCATGGACCATGACACCAAAGATCCACATTATGGTGGAGCCCCACTGACAGCTTTGCCCATCGTAATCCTGCAAAAGCCGCATCACTGCTGCAGACTCTAGTATCCCGATTTTACAGAGTGCCTTTCTGCTCTATTAAAATTTTATGGCCAGTTGAGAAAAAGAAAAAAGACAAATATTTAATTTTCATGGCACCAGCCGCATGGTTTTCCATTCACGATTGAAGGAAGGAATTTGCTAGCCCGGCACCACGAACTTAATGGTCTAAATTCGTTCTCACGTCGATGTCAACTTTGATAACTCGCTAATTTAATGACAAATGGCTAAAGCGGCACCACTAAGCAAGTATTACTCTTTTGCTTAATTGCTTACATTTTACTTATGCAAATAAGTTAGCGTACGCAGCTTCAGCATGCAAACATAAAATCAGAATAATGGCAAAGCATTTATTTTAATGACCACATTAATGGCTTTATTATGTGGTTTTAAAGCGCTAAGAAATAAGGGGGGGGGTGCAGGATTCATATTCTGCTTGCCTGTTTCAGTGAGAGTCACACTTACTAGCTTGCAGAGCCTGTAAATAAAAATATAATAAACAACAGCCAATGCTTAAGACACTATTACTGTACTGTAAAATCAGGCAATATCTCAATTATCACTGACACAGATCAATCAGTGACTTAATGGAAGATATTCACCTTGTTCGTTGTCCTAAAATGGGCAGTTTGTAAGGGATACATTTTTCTAAACCTGCTTTTAGTTATATTTAAGGATTTACCCAGCAACAGAGAATAGGCCAAACATAACTAAGAAACAATACCCATGGCAAAATTCACAATTGTTACAGTTTAATTAAGCGAGGTGTGTGGCTCATCAGGTCAGCCTGCTGTGGCTGTGATCGGGAGGTTGTCAGTTTGAAAATTACCAGGGATAATGGAGTGATTTCACCATTGGGTCCTTGAGCAAAGCCCGTGAGAAGGTGCCTCTTCAACTGTATGTCACGTTGGGTAAAAGTGTCCGCTAAAGTAATCTCAACATTAATGCAATACGTCGGGATCCACAGCCGCTTTCCTCTAGTAGTTTAATGAAAGACTGTTTCATCAGAAGTAGAGACAGTGCCACAGCAGCTGACTTGGCCTCTTGAGATGTGCTGCTAGAACGGTCCATCATTTTCCGGTTTCTCAGCGCGGTTGAAAGACACGGAACAGTGAACATGAATGTCAGCCGAGCGATCAAATAAAAGCCCGTTAGAAGGACAAAGCAGTAACATACATCTCGACACCTTCAAAGTCCGTGGAATATGAAATCTGCACTGCTTTAGAAAACAAGGCAAAAGCTGTAGCTATGCACTCTGTGACAGATCTGTTAATACTTATTTACTGTTGGTAACCATTCTTCCGAAAGCATAGCGTAGCTGCTTACACATAAATGAGGAAGATATATGTGAGTGGAAATAAACCTATAAAAAAAAAAAGTCAGCCCTGCCGATACCCAGAGGCATTACGGTGTTATATTTTATATGCTTATCATTGCTTTTTAAATACATGCTTGTCGGAGTTTTACTTACAGAAAAATGTTCTGAGGGCAGAAGGAAAAATGATTGGTTCAGAGAGATAACCAATCAGATTGTATAGGAGGTTGGTCCAAGCAACTAGAGGAGGCAGGACCAAGACAACTGATTGATTGATCCTAGTTCCTCTGGTTGCTTGGGCCCAGCTCCTCTACAAGCTGTTTGATCATATCTCTGAACCAATCATTTTTCCTACTGCCCTCAGAACATTTTTTTGTATGTAAAACTCCCATGAGCCAAAGGGATGATCGAGGTGAATTCAAGCATATCTATGTGTGACACATACGATATTTACCTACATAAAGATGCACCAGCTCCTCCTACATGGTCTATGAGGATCTATGTGGTCATGGAAAGACCTAATTTTGTTCCTCCACACGCAATAAAGTGGTTAATGATGTTTTTGCAAGAAAGTCCCATAAAGGATTATTTAATAAAATTAGCATATATTTGTGTTACCAAAATACAAAATCAGGTTTCTGTTGCTTTCGTCATTAGTTCTTAATCATTAATTAGGCACCTCGATAATGAGATGTAAGTCACACTTTGAACTGTAGCGAGACGCAATCTGTAGCATTTCGTAATGTCTTGCAGTTGTGAAAGGTGGGTGTTAAGGATGATTGCCCAATGTAATTTTTTTTTAAGGATGGTGGGAAATGGTGAAATATCATAATCATTCTATCAGGCCTTAAATCAGCTTCGCAGATCAATGGCAGCTACTGGAAAAAAAAAGGTGAATGTCAACTGGATGGGATAAAACAACAAATGGGTCTGTTACGCGAGGATTTTTAAACCGCTTAACAAAGCAGCGCTTTGGCTCAGGTTCCGAAATAAGCAGCCATTACTATAAGTCTTCACTTCCTGCCAAAAATATCCGAATGCCCAAAGGTATGCATGTGTTTTTAACTTCTGTGATAGCAGATCCATCTTTTTCACAGGAGCTCAACTGGCCAACCCTGGACCAGCTGAAAACAAACCGTGCCAGGAGCCCAGTCCTTCATGAAGACATCTTGTAGGCTTTCTAAACATGCATGTCCACAGCAAATTTGAATTGGCGTCCTCAGAGGGGTGGGTCTAACGGACTGACATCTGCCTCCGGAGCCAATCAGGAAGCAAATAATGCACTGATGGACCAGAACACTGTCCCATTAGTGAGGGTCCACGGGATGGCCGGAAAACCAATCAGCATCCATTTACTCTCTGCTCCACTGGTCAGCCTCTCCAACGTGTTGATCTCATTAACAATTACACTGCAAATATGCATTTCATTGTCCCATTGGGAACAATTTTTACCCATTCATACAACTGGTTATATAACTGAGAGCAGGTTAACTAGTGCTAGTTTCAGGGTGTATGTGTGCACATAATGGGAAGTACAGAGCCACTAGTTACCTAACTGCATGTCTTTGCACTGTGAGTGGAAATCAGCGTGACACAAGTAGGAGATGCAAACACAGACTACAGGGAGTGTTTATTTTTGACTATTTAGCTGCATATTGAAAAAGTGAGGCAACGGTGCACCAATATTCACCATTTAAAGATGGAGATAATCCCTTTAACTGATTAATAAATACTTGCAATAATGTCTAGGCAAATGATAACACTTTTCAAATACCTAAGCCCTGCTCTCATTAAAGGCTTTTCTCCTCCAATATAAATGAGACACATACACAACAGCATTATATGAGCTGTATTAAGTACATCTAAACAAGATGATTTTGTGTAGACTTCAAATGGCCACATTACAAAACGATTTTCAAGCCGTCCCAAAAACCAGCCGTCAAAACAACACGAAAATTTACATAGAGCTCTGCATTTCAAAGTGCATCCATGCAGGTAATGCATCTGCTTAGCATGGCGATTTGTTTTGGGCAGGGCTGTTAAGTAATCTAGTCCATATTCATGACCTAAATGACAGCTCAAGATGCCGCAACGCTAATGCGCTCTGAAATGCGGGGCGCATTACGAAGCAAAACAAAAGACAGCCAGACTTCCCCTGTCTCGAGTGCATTATGGCACATTAAAAGATGCATCTGGACTTTGATGACACCGGCCCCAGTGTGATTCTGCAGCCAAAGCGGTCGCATGCTGGCCCAGGATTATAGGGAATGGCTGGTTCCCTCAGCACTTTCTGTCTGTAGAAGCCCACGGAACCGTTCGATTTAATTTATAACCATGAATAAGACACAGCAGAGCAACAAATGCCACGGTAAACAGCGGCTTTCTGCAGGGAGAATCCACCAGAGGCTCTTTCATCCCACCCGTCAATCCAGCTCGCAATGTTTAGGGGAAACCGGCACTTTGCCTGAAGAAATGCCAAAGCCATTTCCTGTCCAAGAGGAGCCGCTGGACCACACAAATGGAACATGGCTGCCTTTGAACCAGTTAACCCAGAAGTGCATCTTTATATTTACTAGACCCCTTTATCTAAAGTAACTAACAGTAGAGGGAAGAGTCACAATTTAGGTATGATCTCGGGATTTGAATCCACAACCATTATATGGTTAGCACAATGCTCGATTGTGGAGCTACACATGCACACATTGACCCCCTAAATCAGCGATGTCCACGTGTGTGTGTGCGGTGTGTGTGTGTGTGTGTGTGGGGTGTGTGTGTGTGTGTGGGGGGGCAGGGGGGGGGGTGTCTCTGGATGAAAGATGACCTTCTCTAGGAGTTTGCCCTAGTCACGGTAGCCCATGGTATAAATTTAGCACACTTCTGATTCTTCACTCGCTTTCCGCGCGGTGTCGTCAGGCCCCTGCCATGACTCCAGAGCCTCGGGGCCACATGGGGTGTGAGATGGTCTCCCCGGGCAGTCTGAGAAAGATGAGGCATGAAAGCATTTGTCCTGAAGAGGGCCATCCATTTCCGTCTGGGTTAAATTTGCACGTCAGAGGTGGTAAACTGGGGACAGAAAGGCAAGGCCTGACCCACGTCAGCCGTCCTCATTACGATGCGTCTGCCCTTGGCTGTTTTCCTGCCAAATCCCTGGAGGAGGCGCCAAAGAGCCCAACGAGCAACAGTTTAATTGAAAAGAGGCAGATCTGAAAGGTGGCGTTACTTCCCAGAGCCATTTTCACAGGAGATGCAGTGGCGGGTCTATTGCCTTCGAGCCAATAAAACCGCAGGGATGGCACTGCTATGTTCGCATTCCCGGGATTTTGCATACCATTGTCTACTGATGCACCGGAAACATTATTGACGTGGGAAATCAATCTATACGAAGGCTCTTCAGCCACAAAGCACGCATACTCTTACGGTACTGCGCAGTATGGAAAGGGGCGAAATGGGAACTTACCATGTGACATCGCGTCAAGCCTTTCCATTGGTCGAGCATGAGCCCCACCACATATGTGCCACCAGACTCGGCCAGCAAAGCAGGGGCACGGCTAAACAGTGAATCCTCCCCAGCTTCGCATTTGGTCCCTCGCCCGTCTGTCAACTTCACGTTCCAGCGCTCCCCTCCGCTGGCTCAAACCTGGTGCCGTTTCTTCTTACAACAGCAAGCAAACACTCAGAAATAATGAGCTCTCGCAGGGGGGGGGGGGGGGGGCAAGCGGAAGCAGCGGAAGTCCGGGACAGAAAGCAGCCAATCAGCACTGGCCGTGAGCAAACAGCTTTTGTTGAAACTTAGCCTTCCATTGATCTGATGATGGTACACTAAGGAAATGATTACTTTGTTTTTTTTTTGTATTTTTAAGCACATGACGCCACAGGCATTGATGCTCAGTATCCTAGTCATTCAGACCGTTCTCTCCCGGGCAAATCTTTAAACCTATGACTATAGATGTAATACCAAATAATCCAGCATCACTCTGCAAGTCTGTTTGAACTTATCCACAAGCCAGACAAGCTTAAAGCCCACCTGGCACAAGTATTTTACATGCTTAATACTCCGTAAGTGCATCAAATATATAAACACTCATTGTTCCATGTGGCATGGCCCCAGAGGCTCAATGAACAGCGTCTGATGTAACTCCTGCCTCATTCTCGACTGTAGTCAGCATAAAGGATTTGTGAACAGTGCAGCCTAAAGCTATTAAAACTCCTTAGTGAATATTCACATAAGCGAAATCTGCCCAAATTTGGCAGAAACGGCCAAGGTCAGACGTAATGCCTTCTTCCATCACATCTATTTTAAGATTCTCCAAAGGTGAAAAAAAATATAGAGGCAAGGCAGGCCATATAAGTAGCACGTCGACAGAAACGATCACAGAGCAACCGATTGCGCCTTGTGACACTGATAGGTTATCCTCAGTAGATGAACTGAGCGTAACTGAGGGATTGCAACCAGGGTTGGCATTGCACAGGAAATCCCCTGATCGTTCCTCCTTTACCCAGGGAACGACAAAACCGAACGGGGTACAAGAAGGAAGAAGACATGCTTATTGTAAAGCTCTTGCCCAGTGAATGTTCCTGTGGCCTGAAACACTAGCATGAAGACCCGATTTATCAGCTCCTTCAAAGAGAGACAGAGAAGATGAACATCAGACACACCCAAAACACAGACCGTAGCGTGTCCAGGGCCGTAGCAAAAAATTCTCTCCCCCTGACAAAATTTCACCTCTCCTCCCACTGCCCAATTTGACATATAATTTTCCATATTTAACTGCTGGGCCCCCAGAATCTGCCAGGGTATCCATGCCCCTACTGTGGCCCCTGTAAAGTGCTGGGCCCCTTAATCTGCCGGGGTACCCAAGCCCCTACTGTGGCCCCTGTAAAATTCTGGGCCCCCTGAATCTGCCAGGGTACCCAAGCCCCTACTGTGGCCCCTGTAAAGTGCTGGGCCCCTTAATTTGCTGGGGTATCCATGCCCCTACTGTGGCCCCTGTAAAGTGCTGGGGCCCCTGAATCTGTCAGGGTATCCATGCCCCTACTGTGGCTCCAGAGGGTGTCTGTTTGACTCGGGAAAATAGGATCACATTTGTATGACCCATTTTTGGTTACATTTATTAAGTTGTACGCCAAGCACACATCCTCAGATATTCACTGTCAAGAAGTAAAATATCAGAATAATATGCAAACAAATGAGATTTATTTCCCTTCTTGCCTTTTCCCAGTACACACTCCAAGAGACAATTTGTTTGCGACTGATCTGTGCAGAAATACGGATGTAATCAAAATAAGCTAGTACATACTTTTCATTACGAACTGGCAAGCATGAGCTGCCTTAAAGGTTAAAGACAATTTTTAATTTCCTATTTTGAGTACAAATATAAAAAACACTCAGTGTTTCCTTGCTTCAGGACATAATTTAAATTAAAAGGCAACCTTGTTTAAGGGTCCTAAAGCGGCTCAGCCAGGCAAGATGATGATCCTCAGAGGTGCACGGCTCCAATAGGACAGATTCTCTCAGAATTCAGGCGACAGCCAATTACAGCCAGTGGTGGGCGGGACGTAACATTGGCGAAACGTCTCCATCAGCTGGGATGGCAGTCAACAGGGATGTACCTAGAACTGCTGGCCCCCTGGCAAAACAACACCCTTTGCCCGCCACCATCCCTTACATAATTTAATTTTACATATTCAAGGCCCCCCCGAATCTGCCAGGGTATCCATGCCTCTATGCTGCATAAGCAGATACAGACGTATAGAAGTACCAGCTAGCCAAGCCCATTTAAATAGTAGCCCCCAGCTCGGTGTAACACAAGCATGGAGCAGTGCTGTTGTAGGTGCTTGAACCTGTCATTTCATTCTGGCTGCTCTGCGCCAAGGCGCCCAACAGACCAGGGTGGCACGGCGAGCAGAAGGTAACATGCACGGATCCCACAGGGGACGCAAGGCTATAATTGTGTGAAGAGCATGAAAGAGCAAACTGCTCCACTCCAGGCTTAGTGGGGGGGGGGGGGGGGGGGGG
>JAODUD010000113.1:759176-771674 GCA_026784285.1 Stomatorhinus walkeri
AGTCTATGAAGGTGTAGTCTATGTAGACTGCCTTCCCCAAATGTCAAGCAGCAAGCGTTGCCAAATGGGATGGTCTATGTGGAGTTGCGGGAGGGGGGTTAATTATGAGAAATGAGCAATTAATAGAATAGAGGGTGAAAGTAACAGATGCGTAGAGAAAGCAGCAGGAAGCTGGGGCGGTTGCCTCGTCACTGTCTGCCCGCGGGTCGCTTCGTCTGCCGTGGAAGGGCACCCCCGCGCTCCGCTTTCCTCCCCGCCGTCTGGCAGATCGCCGGTGTGGGGGCCGGCAAAAAGGTGGCCTGGAACAGACCCCGTGGTTCAGCGTGCTGGGGGGGGGCGGTGAGCGCACAGCCATGCCACGCTGTACCTGACAGGTCAAACAAATGGCTAATGAGCCCTTTATCGTGGCCGACTGAGGTTTAAAAAATACGATTTCATTTCTATACAGGATCAGATTCCCTCCATCTTGACTATTAAAGCAGCATTTTCACTCAAGTAGCAATCTGGACGTTTATTAAGTAGTAACTGTCACTTTAAACATGGGAGTTTAATCTATATGTTGTTTCCTCTGGGCCTTTATGCTTAACTGTGCGAAGATGCTTGTTATGAAGTAGCTAATGCTCAGTGGGACACCGTCCTCAGGAGTACAGTGATGCTGCTATCAAGGCAACTCAGCAGCCAGAGTATATTCATTAGCCCCATGCTAAAACGTGTGGGCAAATATAACCATTAGCTCCATGCTAAAAAGCATGGTCAAATATAACCTTTAGCCCCATGCTAAAAAGTGTGGGCAAATATAACCATTAGCTCCATGCTAAAAAGTGTGGTCAAAGGTAACCTTTAGCCCTATGCTAAAAAGCATGGTCAAATATAATCATTAGCTTCATGCTAAAAAGCGTGGTCAAAGATAACCATTAGCTCCATGCTAAAAAGCGTGGTCAAAGGTAAACTTTAGCCCCATGCTAAAAAGCGTGGTCAAAGGTAAACTTTAGCCCCATGCTAAAAAGCGTGGTCAAAGGTAACCTTTAGCCCTATGCTAAAAAGCATGGTCAAATATAAAAAATGCTAAAAAGCGTGGTCAAAGATAACCATTAGCCCCATGCTTCCAAACATGTTCAAATATCACGCACACCGATAAGCGAACGCTAACTTAGCATAGTGTAGCCATCTGGCATCCCTAGGTGGAGCAGAGTTGGAGGTAACGTGGGGTAACTCTGCGCAGTATTTACCCAAATTTCACCTTTGCCCCTAAGATGGGGGTCAACCAATCACAGAAAGGGGGGATAATTATTCTGGCCTTTTGAGCAACATCTAACGATATGATCATTAAGCCGCATAGAGTCGCAGCATCGGCGAGGTGCAAAGGCTAAGGGAAGGCGCAGTGCAAGTTATATAATGATGTTGTGATAAACAGGTTGATTATGGGGTGTAAATGGAGAATCGAAATGCTCACCCCCTGCCAAAACAGAAATGAGCAGCTCCTCCCGCTCCAAGCTGACGAGTCATTCGAGCTGGGGCCCACCGCATCAGGTACACATTATTAACCCACACCCCCATCGTTCCCCCTGAGAGGAAGGCCAGTCGATGTCGGCAGCAGTTAACTAGGCAGCATTTAAGGCTTTCATTCCGTCGAAGTACCTGACAGATGGAAGATAATTTTTTAAGGCTATATTAGCTATAGATGTGATCTTAGCTCCAGATCACAGAGGGATTCTCACAGAATGAGCCATTAACCAGTGATCATTTGCAGTTCACATCACAGATAGCTTGCAAAGAGGTAATTTATTCCTGCCGCCATGTTTATTTTTAAGATTAACTGAAATACCAGTAATGCTGTTATAAATCCTTCATAAACGGTTGTGCAGCATTATGTGACAGTGATATAGGAGCACATGCTCATATAGCACAATGCCACGCCCACCAGCTCAGGGATGAGAACCCGAGTGCAGCCGTGTAGTGGGTCATACCTCAGCACCACACTAGTTTGGATGTAATGGAACAGTGTGAAGTTTCTGCTGGTGGCTGGAGAGCCAATCTTGCCACCAGCCCCCAAATTTTTCCCTGAAAATTGGCAGACCCGCTTGCAGGACTGGATGTAGGTTAACAGCATACCCAAGATAAAGCAACTGTAGGTTATGGGCCTCGCTGAAGGGCCCTACAGAGTAGGATCACTCCTGGCATCCGTAGGATTCAAACCAGCAATCTTCCAATTGCTGGCACAGATCTCTTGCCTCAGATCCACCATAGGAGCCTGTCCCAAAAATGCAGGGCATAAGGCTGGAGACGCTCTGGATGGGGCCTCACCTACTAGATTTAACTTTGCATGTTTTGCTGTGGATGGATGATTCTCTGAGGCTTGGAACACTTTGGCAGGTCAGTCTAGTCGCCAAATGCCCCCTTTCTCTCCCCCGCCAAAGGAGACCAAACTGTTAAAGAATACAAGTCAAGGCTCTGAGATGTGATGAGGCTGATGAAGAGATGTTGTGGATTAGCCAATCATATGTTTGAAGTTGGTGATTGACAGGGGAAGGGGCAATCAGTGTTCAGTTGGGGCTCGTGCCTTCTGTGGTCCCTGTGTGGTATGCAGGTAATACTTGTGCCCAGATTTGGGTGGAGCTTAAAATGTGAATGTCACTCAAAGAGCCAATGAGTGATGTAATCAGACGTGACAGTAATACTTTCATGTGTATATAAATGCCTAATGAACTGTAGGATCGCACAAGTCTGAGCGTCAGGATCAGAAGACATCGAAGCACAGACAGAGGAACAGGAAATTAAAACAGCTGCTAGACACCAGCTTTACTCACGAGTAGCATTTCACTCTGAAGCGACTGTATATACAGCTAATTGTTCAGAGCACTTTAGCCACCACTCAAAACCGGGGCCTTATTACATATGTAGCTGCTTTCGGCAGCAACCCGCTAACCAAAATAAACAAGATGTTTGCTCAAGGGCAGTACTGAGCCGCAGCCACCTTTCAGAAGCAGCAGCCAGAGCCCAGCCTATTATCTCCCACCATATTTATGCGTACAGTGCCTCAATTCGCTGAGAATTTTTAATGCCATTTTTGGCTGCTTGTGACTGCTGTGTTTGAGAGAAGCTATGAGATCAATACTAAAGAGATCCAAAGCCGACTGAGAAAGGGTGGGAATTTGTTAAAACAAGACCACCGCAATGAATGTGAGACACCCCCCCATCCGCCCCTCCCCCCCACCCCCCCGCTTCTCGAGGTGGTCTCTTCCTAATCCATTTTGGCTCTAAGTAAGCATTTTATCTCAGTCAGCCTGTGCTGAATACTATGTAGGAGCGTGCGAGGCCACACCACTAAATAAACGCTTGTTGTTAAAACGTGTTTTAATGAGCGTGGACTGGATTAGTGCGATTCACAACAGATACGTGAACTACGGCAACACAAAAGCACACTCAGGGCACATGAAAAGGCCTATCATACGAACACTTCCAGTGACACAACACTAGAGTACATACAGACTTACAAACTAAAGTAGTCTGCCCGTGGAAGTAAGTGCTTCTGGAAAGGGACAATCTGGAATGTTCTTAATGAGGTGGTTTATTGCCCAAACTGAGGAGGTCGTGATGATGACAATGATGATGATTTCAGCAGAGGAGAGTGTGTGGTGCAATTGTCCAACCAAACAGAATAGTGTGAACAATTGAAACAGACAAACAATAAAAATGCAGGAAAAGAGCAGACAGGAGACACATATTAAAACAACTCTCCCTTATAATGCCCCCCAAACTCGCATCTGTCCTGTGAGTTTACGGATAATACACCTTAAATGCTTATGGCCTCTCAGGCTTAAAAAAAGAAAACTTTTGGAGGGCGGCCGAGCGGTGTTTTTACCTCGATTTGTGAGTGTCAAAAAGTTGTGCTAGCATTCACAAAATGGCTTCATTTTCCCCTCAGCCCCCATTTTCGCAGACCCCAACCGTGAGGCCAGTGACTGCACATTTGTCTCTCTTCCATGTTTCTCTCTTTAGTTTATTATTTTTTTTTTGATTAGCAAACATTTTGAGCTTAGCTGCTGCTGCTTCACATCCCCAGGGCATCGCTGGGGGAGTGAGGGCGAAAAGTAGGACACCCAGAGAGCAAACCTGAACAGTGAGAAAGCGACCGCACATCCTAAACAGGCAGCCATTAACACAGCGATTCTAACCCGATTACAAATTCCACCCAAAGTGGGAATTGAAACAATCCTCAACACGTGATCTACCAAACTGCGGGCCGAATGGAAGATACATAAAAAAACACAATAACAACAACGACGCAAAGTATCTTCTAACTTAATTTCTGGCCTTAATCACAGCAAAGGAAGGTCAGAAAAAGCATCTTAGGTGATGCTGAGTGAAGGAGGAACATCTGGACTTCTGACACCATCCACCATCTAGGCTATTGACAAGCTAAGTTCAGCTCTCTGGCTGAGGTGCGGATTCCTAGTGAAGAGTAAAGGTAGTTAAATAAGGATGTGGTTTCTGGTTACGTTGAGGCATGTTGACATTGTACCCTTGAGCGGGGTGTAAATCTCCTCCCCAAATACCCAGCTGCATAAAGAGGTACAAGTGAAACTCATGACCAGCGCACTGAATGTGTTCGCTGTGACATCCCCATCACTATTTTAGGATATTCCTGCAGTCAGTGTCTTTATGTGCCAAGACCAGGTCTGGCTCACAAAATCTGGGCTCTACTCAGTGTGGGAGGCCAGCTGACGCATCAAGTTTCCATTTAAAAAGAGGTTCAGGTTGGTCTCCTAGTCAAATGAGCTTCGCTTAGTGCTTCATCTCTACTCCATCTGCACACGGAAAGTCACCAGCTGCAACAGTGGGCGAGAATGACTGGGAAACCGCTGTATCCTCCCAGTAAACATGGTCCTGGAAGCTTCTTGGCTAAGAAACTGCACTGCCTGGAATGGGATGGTGCTCTTCAAGAAGGAACAAAGGAACCAAGCAATGTTGCTTATGGAAAACTGTGAGAAAATGTGATTATTTCACAAAACCCATCACAGTTACTCTATTATTTCCCATGACTTATACAGCTTACAATATGTCACGCTCCGTCAGTTCGAGCCTAGTGTGTGCCACGCCCCCCTCGCTCCTTGTGTGCAAACCCTGATTGAAACCATCTGTAGTCCATCCGTTTGATTGTGATTCTCTGTTGCCTGCTTAGTTTCCTGTCAGTCTTCTGTATTTAGTCAACGTCTGAGTTCGTATCCCCAGATCTGTCATTGTGATGTCCAGTAGCGTTTTACCCTGTCCGTCTTTGAATAAACCCCGTTTCCCTGGATATTCCTGCCTTTTGTCGTCTTGCCTGCCTTACGCTGCCTACATCCAGGCACGCTGCACCCGCAACGTGACACAATAGTTCATCAACAATATTCAGCACACAGGGCAGCAACCCCAAGGAATTCTTAATATTGGCTACCAGCAGGTAAGCACATTGACTGGAGGAAAGTGTAAAAACTGAACCAAAGCACTTCAGATTCAGCACCATTTCTCTATCCAGAAATGTCACATTTTAATATTTTTTTAACCAAAAAAAGGATACGTCTTACTCCTTTTTCCAGTCTATGTCTATTATTTCTTTCAAAAACTACACTGAAATTAAAGTCAAGATTTCAACTATCGGAGCAAAATTAGTAGTCAGTTTAACCCGCAATTTTCGCACAGAACACTAAAATAGGTGCTAAAATAAAGTCAAGGAGTACCCCAATAGCTGTATCTCAAAAACTATTAACAATAATCACACAACATTTTGTATTTATTTTGTATCAAATTAAGACATCCTGGCTTATTCAATCTAACCAAGGTCAATTTACAACATCAACATCAAGTCGAGTGGGTAAATTGACATAACCATCCATATACAGGTATACAGTACCATGAAATAACATTCCCCCAGGACCACAGTGCCACAAATGGACAATGAGTGGCAGGAAGAGGGACTCAATATTATGTCACAATAGGAGAGGTGTAAGACCACAACCTTTCTAAATACGCTTAGTGTTTGAGTGTGTATCAAAGATAATAAATGATATTATATGAACACTGATGTTCTCACAAGACTCATTGTGCTTCAAAATAAATGAGTCGTTCGCTTATGGAAACTGAGCAGAGTAATTTAAATGCTCTCGTATAAACCCAAAGGGAGACAGCGCAGCATCTAATGACCCATGTATGTCTGGAGCCGTAAAAGCCTGCCTGACCACAGAAATTATCCAAACACTCCAATTATTAAGCCATTATTCCTTCGGGTACTGAACTTCAGATATAGCGTTGCTTTTGCAGCGTGGTCATTCTCAGAAAAGAGCCAGTCATGTTTGGATCCAAAGACAAAGCCCTGCGAGGTTGGACATGAAGTGACGCATCCATCGTCCTCCGATTTCTGAGCTTTAGGAAACAAAAGAAACTCTATTCTCACAATGAATTAAACAAACATTCACAATACATCCCTGCATCACCTGATAAAAACCCAGTAGATAATTAAACTGAGGACACATTCATTGGAGTAAAGCTACTGAATTTATTGTAAAAGCCCCCATATTTTCATGCCAGTTTATTGAAATGGTTCCATTACACACCGCTGCACTTGTGCTAACCCTCCCCAGGTCTGGGAATATGCTGCCCCATTACAATCAGCCCATTCTTCACTATTCCCAGTTACTCACTAAACCTAACAAATCTATACTAGCTCTTACCCTACTTAAAACCGAGGTCCTTGGGACCCCCAAACGGTCCATGTTTTTGCCCCCCCACCAGGTTATTATTATTATTATTATTATTACAATAATTATTATTATTACAATTATTATTATTATTATTACAATTATTATTATTATTATTATTATTATTATTATTATTATTACAATTATTATTATTATTATTATTATTATTACAATTATTATTATTATTATTATTGTTGTTGTTGTTGTTATTACTATTAATAACAACATCAATGCTTAATTTTCCTTTGTTCAAGCATACATATAGATACATGGGAATATTCTGCTGTCCAAATATCCTGTTTTGCTCTCCTGTGTCATTAAACTGATTGACAAGAAACGGAAAAGTGACGCTTTCTTACAACGTCAGGAATATTACACTCCACTTGGTGAGAAGGGGACCATTCTTAAAGAAGTGGGGAATCAGTCAAAGTATCATCAGAAAGAAAAGTCAGGGCTTCAGGATTGTTTATAGGCTATATCTCTCCTAGAATTCAAGCATTTCTTCATCAATAATTACTAAAATTCCATTAACACGAACTGCAAACACCATAGATGCTTACATGATGATAGATGCTCATTTCAAACTAAGGTCATGTTAAGGGCAATGCTGGTGAAGTACAGTGGAGTTTGAATAAATTATATGGAGCGTTCCAGCTACAAATCAGACTTCTAGACCAACACACATGTTCTCATCCTCCTAATAGAGTAAATCAAATCTTGGTTACTATGGAATTTTTCCCATCCGTCTTCCATACCATATACCCAGCATAGGGCCACATGAGCCATCCCACAATGCTCAGCGTTTTTAAATTTCATAATTTCCCAACATGCACCAGTCATCATCAGATATTAACATAATAACACCTGGCCATTAGGAAGCTCTAGGAGGATGATTGTTCTGTAAATATAATCTGGTTCCAGAAATTGTGTAACAAGCACCGGATATTTTTAGAATACAGGAGATCGATTTACATGGCAAAAGGAAGAGAGACATGAGAGCTTTGATGTATTAGCTTCTTCAAAATCCTAAATTGGTCATTTTAAAAATGAAAATCACACAGTGCCCTCTCCTCTGGGGTCAAGCATATGAGTACAGTATTGGCTGGGAAGAGAGCTTTTTTATAAACATATTGATTAATAAATAAAAATGTTACCATTAGTTATACATTTCAGATGCGTGTTAAGTCCAAATGCTGTTATAGTAAGTCCTTACCTGCAAGCATCTCCTTCTAGTTTACCAAATAACCTTCTAGGTTATCGCAGAACCTATTATATTACCATAAAACCCTCTAGATTACCATGGAACCTTCTAGATCGCCATGGAAACTTTGTAGCACCACGAAGAATGTGGCCACCCAGAGGCTTTTAATGATCCAATGCGATTTGCACTACAAGAATTCTTCATAAGATCTAGGTCTCAAAATAAAGTTTTGATCCAAAACGAATCACTGCTCCTCCTCCACTAATGGTCATTAACACAATCCTACCTCGTACTTCAGGGAGGGTAAGAAGAGTAAAAGGCAAGGCCCAAACTAAATGACACTCATTGATCAAGAACAAAGCTGATGGCTCGCCATCTAGACCTGCATAATTTGCCTATCAAGCCTCATTAAGCATAATTAAAATTTTGTAAGAAGCGACAGCCTTAGTGTAGCATATAAAGTTCAGGAAAATCACTCATGAAAACACAAATTTTCATCACGTTGTTGGAAGCCCTTAACAATCCACTCCATTCCTCATTCCTGTGCAAAGGAACTTCTTCTAAATTAGACTTTTGATTCTGGTGAGCACAGTATGTATCACTATTTTGTTGATGCCTCATATCATATTTAATTAATCGCAATATTGGTCCAGGAACAGTTGGAATTTAAGTACCCACAGAACCCTGGAACAGTCAGTGAAGTCCTTATCACATACTCCAGAAATTAGATCGTATCGAACAAATTACAAAATCACTGGCGACCTACATTTGGGAGCCAGCCCTGATTCCTGGTGATTTTTTCCCTCTTCCTTCTAGAACATGAACGGTGGTTCTGGCAGGAAAGTAGAGGGACACAGTGAGCTTCCCTACTGGTAAGTAATGATGAGATTCAGCCCTGACTCCCTCCCTGAGGACATCTCCTACAGCCCGACGCATATCGCAAGAGTGACGGCAGCCGGGGCAGCTAGCAGATTGCTTACGCCATTTTCACATCCTTAACATCAGGACGCTCTGAATCAGGACCTAATGCAAACAGGTCTCCGGTCAAGGCAGCGCCCTCGATATCTTGGCTGTCCTGAAAATTCCAGCCATTAGCAACCGACCAAAATGCACAAGGCCCTAAGGCAAAAAGATGCTCTGAACAAATGGGAGGGTGAGCACGAAGGAATAATATGGTATTTTGCGTCCATTTCATAATAGTCAAACTAATTTGATAGGCCAAATCTTGGCCTCATTCGGAGTAACTTTGTTTAGATTTGAGCGCTTGAAACTTTGAAAACTTCACACTTCTAAAACAACAAAAACCAGATCCATGAAAGACTCTAGAGAAATAAAGTGTAACTGGAAACCTATTTGCATCCTTCATGTTTTGTTAGCCTTATTTTATTATTTAATAAGCAAAAAATCTGCAGTGTGTATTTGGCTGAAAGCTCAGTTATTGATGGTATTCACAAACCCAAAATAAAAATGACATGCATTAGTATTCGTAGCTCAGCACACAGTTTTCAGCAGAATTAAAACCTCTCTTTGAGATGGCAGATAAATGCTCTCCAGAGGCTCGGTGCAGGACTTTGGGCTATCAGAGAAATCCCCAAAAAGCACGTCAGTGTAGCTTTGGGTCCAAACACGGTGAAATAAACATTACACAGGCGCTGCTTCTTACATAAAAATCAACTTAAAGTTATTCCAAATTTTATTGCATATGACAATAAAAATGGCTCGCATATAACAGACATGGGAAGAAAAAAATTCAACTGGAATCACGCAAAGAATTTTTGCAGTGCTACCAAGAGTCTCTTGAAATACAACACATTTCATTTTGTTCTCGCTTATGACAGTCTTATGAAGATTAATGAAGTCTCTGTGGGCTTCCAGTACTGCAACCACACTACAGACCAGGGAATGTGGTGAATGTAGAGACACAGGCCTGAATTAAGCTTTCAGTTGGGTTCAAATCACGAGAATTAGGGGTTAGATCAAGCATATCCTCATTAAATCAACTTAGGAAAGGTAGCAAAGGAACATTCCAAAACAAAACTATATCGCTCTGATGTATATTTTTGTTTTAGTTAGACTATGAATATAATTTAAGCAACAACTAAACAATGAATAAATGACTGTATATGAACATATTCATTCTTTCTTTAAAGATTCGAAGACACGCAGCTTACTTAATTTATTCAGCATCAGCTTAAAAGTACCTTGAAAAAAAAATCCACATTTTAATTACTTATCGCCCCAGAAAACATGCTTTCCCTCGCTCAGTTAGAGAATGGCAATTTGTTTCTCTATTGTTTTTTTTATATTATAACAATGTTTCATACATTTTCTTCACTAAAGGGATAATCACTTAGAGGTTATACTCTACATAATAGTGCATAAAAATGTAGAATCTTCCGTTTATGGGATTTAAATTTTTTTTTGCCTTATAAGCATTTTGATAATGTAATGGGAATCACTTATCAGTGTGTACATACACAATATATAGTCATTCCCTATAGAATTTTAATGGTAAGGCAACTCCTTTAAAAAGTTTTGTAGGAAGTGTGTTGATGTCAAAAGGCCTGTGAACATTATCAGAATAGAATAACGTGCAAAATGAAGAAAATTTTGCAGGAAAATATAGCTCAGGGCACGCTTAAGAATGAGAAAATTGCAAACACCAACATCTTTGGCCCCTGAAATCATTTATAATTTTAGAGAGTTACTAAAACTTGGAAAGTTCTTAAAAAAAATACATCTCAATCTTCTCACTTTAATTACAGCCGATTCATTAAAATATGCAAATGAACGAAGCCCAGTGCAGAGCGTTTCACTGACATTCCTGAGCAGTTCCTCATCTCCACAGGATACACTCTCATCAATCACCACCATTAATTGTGATTAAATGAGGGTCATTGTCCTGTGGGCTGACTATAATTCTCGGGACGGATCGGAGCCGCTCCAAAACAGACGAGACTCAGGTCCAGTGCGAATGCTTAAACCCAGCAGTGTGGCTCAGAGATGCTTCATTTTACGCTGAAGTCCACATCCACCAGAGCCACCTCTTGGTGAGATGAAGCGATGAACGGTAGGCTGCAACCTTTACAGATTAGCTAGCTAACAATCACAGATTTCTGCGTCCTAGTGACAACAAAGCAATATTCACTGCCCCCGCCGGCGTGCATTCCCTTGAAGCCACCCCCAAAAACCCGAAATTGCCATTATGAAGATGTGACGCGGAAACCATTGTGCCATCTGAAGTAGGGTCTCACAAGGCATACATTAAAGAAAGCCTGACGTTTTAGGACTCTTCCTCTATTTGGAGAAAGGAGAGTTGGGACTCACCTGTTCCTAAGTACTTTGTTGGCCAGCTTGAATCCAATTAAAGGTACTTTAAGGTACTTTTCACCAGGATTTATCCTTTGAGTAACAGTAATAATACCTAAACAAGCAGAGCATTATGCTACAATGCAAGGGTTGTGGGCTTAAATCCCAGGGAGTGTGCATAAAAAAACCTCTACTCTAAGTCAGTTTGCATTAAAGCTTCACGTAAATAAAGAAATTATAAAAAGCTTGGTAAGATCACCGGAAAAGAAAAGTTTACAGTTACATGAAAAGTAAAAAAAAAGAATCTGGAATGAGTCAGCTTTTGCGTAGCCTGAATCTGAAAATCTGAAGGTTCCATCTTCAGACACTTTAGTTTGTCTTCTGTATTCCCAGGGACAGAACAGCAGTCACACAAGCATTCAAAAATGGTACTTTGTGCTATTGTGTGTGTGGGGGGAGCTAGCAAATTAGAGCAGACCCTGCTTTTTTCAGACATTACATGAAAATTCAAACTGGCATCTGGAAATCTTTCCAAAATTACAGAGAAAAGGTTTCTCCACCGTTTATTCATTCAAATCGGAACAGGATGTTACAGGGTTTTGAAATACGGCGCCGTGAAAGTCCTCTCTACATGAACCCAAAGGGCGCATGGTGGATGCAAAACATCAGCCTGTTTACTAGGCAAGGAGAGCCAGACGTCACCCGTTTGTGGCCGGCCGATCGGCGTCACAATGCCAGGTGGGGTTCTGCTGCGCCTGGATGGCTTCAGGCTCCAATACGAGGCGAGAATATTCTTCACGTTAGCCAGCTGTCGTGCGTTTTCATGCAACGGGTAGGTGATGAAATGGGATGTTATATAACCAGATTAAAAATTACCTACATAAGTATGTTCCTTTTAGATATATGTCCACCCCCAGCCTCAGCTGCCCAACACTCTCTCGCGGGGCTGAATTACACAGATATGACTGGGTTTTTTTAGATCCTCCACTGTGGATTGATCTCAGCCAGGGCCCTAAGCCTGAGTGGGCTGTTTTCTCCAGTAACAAGTGCCAACAACGTCAGTCTCTGGCATGCGTTGGAAAACGCAGGTAATGACACGGGTCTTGTTTCCTGTGTGGGTGCTGCACAGTCCTTCAGTGTGACACCACCGACTAGGTAATCTCCAAGTCCAGCCCTATGCGTATTTACATTTGAAACCCAGCAGGGTGGGGTGGGGGGGGGGGGGGGGGGTTCTGAAAAAACCCGGGGTTT
>JAODUD010000113.1:781603-792553 GCA_026784285.1 Stomatorhinus walkeri
TCTCACAGTTGAAGTGTACCTATGATGAAAATTACTGACCTCTGTCATCATTTTAAGTGGGAGAACTTGCACAATCGTTGGCTGACTAAATACTTTTTTGCCCCACTGTATATTTCAGTAAACAGGTCCAATAGTAAAACCTGTGCCAGTGTCCAAATATTTATGGTCCTGACTGTATACAGAATCACAAACTACGGAGGCAATGAGTTTTAACAGTGAGTGGAGATTGTGCTTCTAAGCCTGTGAGCGGAACGTTGCTGGTTCAAATCTTAGCACTGGCAGAGTGATTTCCCCGTTGTAGCCCTGAGCAAGGCTTTAGTCCCCATTTAACTGCAGGGACTGTCTGCCTTCTCAGTTGCAAGATGCTTTTATAAAAGCGCATGCTCAAAAAATAAAATGTGAATGTCAACCCACACAAATCAGGGGAGGACAAGCAAAATCCACACAAAGAGAACTGCAGCCGGGAGTCGAACCCCCCAGCCTTAGAGCACTGAGCCACAGTGCTAATCGGTGCCTCCAGTGGGCTTGATATGCACTACGAGTGGGAAAACCAACATGGAGACCTCACAGACGGCGAATCACTGACTCAGTCCCCATGTCTGACGACTGCTTAAGGTCCCAGTAAACCTTTAATGATAATAAGCAGCTTTACAATACACTGAGGCAGCCATTGGCTGTTGGACAGCTGCCTCCATGATAAGGAGGCGTTTCTGCCATTAGAGCCAACTCACGCTCATTGGACTGGAACAGCCAACAGAGCCCTTCACCCTGAACCCTCTAACCCAAACCCAACATCAAATGTTAAGTAATTTCACTTAAGATGGATAGAGATGGAGACACTGTCATACACTAGTGGGCAAAATTGTGGAACGTTTGCCACTACGCTTTCAAAATTACTACACAAATATTGGCGACAATGTTTATAAACAATAAAAGAGTGTCTACAAATATCATACATTGGGCGAATGAGTAAGTAACGGGAGTAACTGGAGTAAAGTTCTGCAATCTCTACGGACTGGAAGTGCTTCCACAGTTTTGGCCGCTTGTGTACATGCGTACTTAGAGGGAGGCTGGACAAGCATCACTGCTCAGCAAAGAAACCGCACCTTGTAAGTAGATTCGGCGCTTTGATGAATGTGTCGTCAGTACGTTTGGCGAGCATCACGGAGAATCTCTTAACAGGTCTGCTGTCTTATTAGGCACTTCTGCTGCTGTGTGGGGAAAACAGCACAGAATGCTGGGAGATGGTTTATGGTTTTGCGAGGTCATTCCTGACAGCCCAGTAAGATTATCTTGCTTGGGAGACATCTTTGTCCAGAGCAGAGTAAATAGCTTATAACTATAAGTTCTTTGTACTACTGGGTGTATTACTGGCAAGTTTTAAAAGTTCCTTCCAGGATTCAAACTTACAACCCTTTGGGTTAGATTCACTTATCCTAAATCTGTAGTTCATGCTGCTTCACACAGAAGTAAACAAAAATAGATTCTTTTCTAAGTAGGTATATAAAGCTACCTTGCGGCCAAAACCTCCGGGATAAGCTTTACCCCCCCCCCCAACTCTGACTAGGAGAAGTGGAATCAAAACATGGATGGATGGATTGGTATATAAATAAAAGCTCAGCTAGTTAAACATTGTGCTTTAATAAAAAACATGCTTTGGGCTTATTTGTACATTTTTTCGTGCGTTTTGCTCATCGCTCCTTTCTTATTGACGTTCCAAAGGTTGCCCCCCAACCCAGTTCCGCAGCTCAAGGTATCCATCCGTATTTGTCTGCACGTCCCTTATGAAATCTGACCTCCGTGGAGGAGATGTTTGCCGAGCTGCGCTGAGACTAACCCGGCCAGCAAGTGCAGGTCGCTGTTACAAGCCCCAGAAAAAAAAATATATCATTAAGATGTCAAGAGGAGGCTCGCGGCCCGGACAGTACGTGAGGATACTGTTGGTGAGCCCCTCTCCTCGCTCTCTCTCGCTGGCGCAGTAAAAGCACATCGCCGCGCATCTCAGAAGGAGCGCAGCGCCGGTGTTAAAATACAAGCTGAGATTGCAGGGGAGAAGCACCCTAATTAGCCCAAGGCGAGAAACACATTAACTCTGTGGAAGAATAAAAATGACACGATATATAACAGTGTACAGGTCACCTTCAATGTCCTCCCACATTTATATGCTTTTACAGCTTATCATTGGTGGTGGGGGGGTGGGGGCTATATTTATCGACATCTTCTTACCAATATGTCTGTGTTTTTAATTACTCCTTTTTTCCTCTTTCAGCTTCACATACTTACGTTTATTTTTAAATTTCAAAATAACTTCCCCAGTGAAACGTAATAAGCTACTATTAACTAGTTTACCTGTCCAGGAAAATGTCTTTTTTTCAATCTTTTCCTTTCAGCTATAATCTTTTCCACTGAAGCTGATCATTTTTCATCACGGCGGAATGGAAGTCCTGCTGAAGTCCTTTATTCTGTACTGTAGAAAGCGTTGAGCTGGGAATATTAAAGAAGATAAAGAGCGCCTCATTCATATTTTCTCAGGAATGATTCTGCTTTCGGAGACGTTCCCTGCGACTCTGAGCGATGACGGCCAGAGGTTGCTGAAACCTAACAGAAAAATCCCAACAAATTGAATCTATTATGGTCTCATTTCTCTCTCAGATTTGTCCCATTTGTTTGTGACTTTGCCTGTTTTTCTTGTCTAGTTTTGTGGCGATGGCCTCAAGGAGGGCGGGTCATGTGACCTGAAAAGGGATATCCGTATCCACCCGACAGAGATCTGAAAACCCTCTCTGGCAGGACATCAGAGGACTCAGTAGCTGGGGCCCCTGAAAACTCCAGCCCCCGTTTCACAGTTCAGCCCGAGACACCTTGAGTGTGTATCCTCTCACCTCCCTTCATGTCATTCCCAGCCTTCCAGGGGCCCGGCTGGGTGACAGATACCCAGGGGGCTCTCAGATTAAACCTCCGGAGGTGCTGACGCGGTGATCTCCTCCAGGCTCTGTGTTCCTCTGTGACCTCCCCGTGACGGCTTTCCATCAGCCCCCGGCGGCAGAATTGGTGAGGATTCCTCAGAGCAGCGTGAAAGCGAGCAGACTCCTGGGTCACTAATAAACCCCCCCCAGCCTCTTCCCACGCCGGTAGGGAGCCGTGTGTGACTGCGAAGGGGAATCACTTGGCATAGAGTTCAAAGCGATCCCATCTCTTTCATTCGTCCACACTCTACATAATGTCAACCAGCTCACTAAATGTGAATATTACACATAGCACACAGCACAGAACACTGGTACCTGCTATAGTTACAGAAAATTCAGTTTATACTTTATAAGTTATTGTTTACTTACTTTCTACTGCTATCATCATTTTATGAGTCCCATGACCCTGACCAGAATACACAGATAGAAGAAGGATTCATGGATATTTAATGAGTGTGTGTGATGTGTGATGTGTGCACCCTGCCTCAGACAGGTTTTTAAGGTGGGTGTCATAATTCATACACAGGGGCCAAGCATTATTTGCTAACGATATTTTGGAATTGGTGAGTGACAGTGGAGGGGACCAATCAGCTTCAGCTGCGGCCAGCACCCCTATGGCCCTGCCCCTCTGGCGCTGCCCCTGTATACATGTGGTAAATGTGGTGCAGCAACAACAGTCTCCTCTTAAATGTGGACAAGTAGATCGTTACTGACTTCAGAGATCGCACACCCAGCACCCCCCACTGACTGTAAATGGTACTACCATGGAAAGGGTGAGCAGCACCAAATTCTTGAGGGTGCACATCACGGAAGAGCTCTCCTGGCCAAACAACACCGCATCACTAGCGAAGAAAGGCCAACAACGCCTCTCAGCATTGTGAGAGACCCCACCCAGCCCTCTTACACCCGCCTATCCCGCGAAGCGGTCAGCATTGTGAGAGACCCCACCCAGCCCTCTTACACCCGCCTATCCCGCGAAGGGGTCCGCATTGTGAGAGACCCCACCCAGCCCTCTTACACCCGCCTATCCCGCGAAGCGGTCAGCATTGAGAGAGACCCCACCCAGCCCTCTTACACCCGCCTATCCCGCGAAGCGGTCAGCATTGTGAGAGACCCCACCCAGCCCTCTTACACCCGCCTATCCCGCGAAGGGGTCCGCATTGTGAGAGAGCCCACCCAGCCCTCTTACACCCGCCTATCCCGCGAAGGGGTCCGCATTGTGAGAGAGCCCACCCGGGCCTCGTACAGAAGTTACTGTAGTCTCTGTGCCTGCTTCACCAGACTGAGGAATAGTTTCATCCACCAAGCTATCAGGGTGCTGATCACCTTCCCCCCTCTCCCACTGCCCCCCAAAAAGTCTGGACTGTAACCCCCATCCAGCCATATTCAGCACTAGCCACTTTACTTACCTACAACAAATACTGTAAAACTAAAAACTGGCATTGTGTATATTTGCACTGTAAATCCATCATATTTGCACTGCCTTACATCTTTTGGCACAGAGTAATAAATTTAGTTTAATTTTATTTTTGCAT
Organism: Stomatorhinus walkeri; assembly: GCA_026784285.1. NCBI lineage: Eukaryota > Metazoa > Chordata > Actinopteri > Osteoglossiformes > Mormyridae > Stomatorhinus > Stomatorhinus walkeri. The sequence continues at coordinate 786,105 of JAODUD010000113.1, forward strand.
ACAGGTATATACTTGAATACCTGTATCTGTCTTGCTTGTCTGTCCTGTACATATGGCAGAACTGACACTAAAGACTTTTATTATGACGACTGCATGCCCTTGCTCTCCTACCTTTTAGATGTCACATGACACAGTACTGGCTAAACAAGTGGAAAAAAAGATGGTAGATTAATGATCTAATGGTTAAATGTTCATGCATTAAAAGCCCTTTGAGATCCTTCACTTTTTATCTTAATTTGGATATACAGTATCACTGCTATTGGTTTCAGGTTGATGTTTATTGACATGTCTTTTGCCGCAATCTCAGACCTCCTTTTAACTTCGTAATTCTCCCGTCTTAAGCATTAAAATACACATGCCATTTTAAAAAAAAAGGCTTATGGTCTGTTGCTATTTATTTATGAATTAACATCTGTATACATGGCAGAGCGGAAACAACAGTTGATAAAATGCGTTTGCAACATCTGCGCATCACGGCTGCGAAGCCAACACTGCTTTTGATGCTGCGCTTGCTTGAGAACCTTTCGAAATCAGATAGGGCTCCGTCTGCTTAGATTCAAGAACTGAGAAAAAAGTATACTGCAGAACCTGTAGCATATGCTGTTACATGAATCGCATGTCAGTTTATAATATTATTGGGAGAAAAGGACAAATATTTCCTGTAAGGGAGAAATACGTAAAAATATCAGCTGCGCACGTTAATATTTTTAGTCTGGAAGCAAAGATCTTGGTGGGAACTCAAGGGGATTCTCATAGTGTCACTGACCTGCCTGTGAGCCCAAAATTACGTCACAATCAGTCACCATTCTGATTGAAACATTTGGGATTTGGGTCAACATCGCTTATAAATACCTGCAAATACTCACATCTTCACGTTCGGCCCAATCAGGCCGTCTAGGGCCTTCACTCAACTTTCAAGAACTTGTGATGGGGGGAGAGGTGGGGTCGACTTTTCAATGATTCAATTTCAAGTTCAATTTGCTTGTATATGATGTTCTCCTTGACATGGATGCCCCAAAGCGCAACAGATTTAATAACAAGAACATATCTTGGATTGTCACAACAACATTTAATGTTGTACTTTAGTAAAGAGTCGGAGAATGGCCAGAAGGTACCAAAGAAGAGAAAACAAAATTGGCGTCATAACATGAAAAACAACATTTGGGGCCCCAAGTCAAGTGACTAACATCCGGAACACACTAACAATATGGAAGTCACAAACTGCTAAATGAGATAAACTACAAGCTGAAGAAGACACTGATTTCAGCTTTAAAATTCTTATTTCGATTTCCTGACAAACTAGATGTCAAGAAAGCATCCTGGGTCCATTTCTTCACAAGATCAGTTCCTTAACAACAGCGCCCCCTGTTGCACATAGAAGTGACTTTCCTGCGTTCACGTCATTAGAGCGCCCATTCGGCCGGCTTTCTCTCAGTTTCGATGGAGCTCAGTGTTTAATTGGCGTGCTTACAGACAGCCTAGATTGGCACTAGGGGTGCTGTAATAAGCACAACTAATTGACCATCCTTTTGGGGGAAAAACATAAATAAGTCCACAGCCCCCCCATAACCTTGCTGCACTGCCATTTTTGTTATTGGCATTTTAATTGGTCGATCAAGGTCCCATGCTGCTCTTATCTCCTTAGCAGTTGTGCAAACACATTTCCACACCACTCCGGGTCATCCCGAAGGATGTTGCTCTGATTTATTTTGTGTTTCAAAGGTTTCACAAATGCAGAGAACAAAGTTTTCCTTCAGTTTACAACAGATTGAAGAGGAGACACTCGGAGGTAGGGAGAGAAAATTTTAGCAAATGCAGAACTGTCTGCCTTATTGTCACTGAATACGTAACATAACTCTGATCCAAAGTCATAACAGATGGAAAGAAAGAGCGTATCGTATGAACTGAATAAGACCTTCTAGGCCATACCCTGTCTCACAACCTTTGTTTGTAATCTAATAGGCTTAACATGCTCCTTTACTCAGTCAGACTAGCAATGCAGAAGATGGGTGCATGGATGGATGGATGGATGGATGGATAAAATGAATACAACAGCAGCAGAACAATAACAATGAAAACAGGAATAATAATAAAAGTAACAGTAGCTATATTTTTTTAAATGTATGTACTAAAAATACGCAGAGGTGGGAAGCTGAGGTCCAGAAAGTACAAATTCAGACCAAGATTTTCTTTCAACCAACCAGTTGAATGCTCTGAGACTGTGACTCTTTATACTCAACTGCTTGGTTGGAACAAAATCTCGGTCTGGATTGGTACTTTCTGGACCTGAACATTCCACCTCTAAAAATATGATTTGAGTTTTGATGTTCTACATTCATTTAAATTACGAAAATGCACTGGGGATGGAACTGGTCGAGTTCCAAGACTGTCATCCATGTATAACGTGAAGAGAGAAATTTTGTAGATATCCTGCGTACGATGCAGAATAGAAAGGACAGATACGTTACAGATACTCACCTGCGTCTAATGAAGCAATTTGGGAAGATCAATCAGGCGTAGAAGAACGACGATGTGAGATGGATGAGCCACTTAAACCAGTTTAATAGTATAGAACAGAAATAGACTCCAAGGTACCAGTAAAGCAATTAACTATGTACCAAAATGTCCATCAGTAAAGGGAGAAATAATTGTTATGACCAGTTAATGTGCTTTCACAATTGCCTGTTAGCATAATAAAAGATGCTAATACTGGCATTACAAACAACAAGAAAATAGGTGTGTGTTAAATGCAAAAAGTGTAGTAGTTGAAGACCAATTTTGGACAGCGACATTGGAAGAACAATGGGTAATGATGTAATTCATCTTTCAGTTTCAATGGTGCTCAAGTGCAGTATCACTGATTCGATTCACCCCAACCCCAACACTAATCCATGGACCATGAAGAGACGGGACAGACAGAATTCTGATCTTCACTTCTCTCAGGTTCCCCTCTTATGCGAGTCTATCGGCGCCTGAACCAGAATATACCCCAGTGCTAAAGCCAGAAGAGATTTCACCAGATTTTCCTGCATATTTATGATTCGCGCAGTTCAAGGAGGTACAGGATTCATTTGTGCATGTGACTTTTGGATTTTGCTGCACTGCACGAGTCACGGGGCTGCCTGCGCTGTTACTTTTGCAGCCGTGCCTGCCGCACACCATAAATGTGCAGAAGACACACAATGTCTTCCATTATCACCAGCTTGCAATCTCCCTTTCCCATGCTTAATAGATTAAGAAGATCTGGGAGGTCTTTAATTAAATAAGGAACATCCTTTTCGTACTGATCCATGAGTTAACCATCATGCTCATGTTCAGATTCTTATAGGCTGAATAAAGCTAGAGACTCACTGAGGAGACACATTCTTGAGATTTGTTTTCAGTCAGCCTGCGAATCACCGCAGGAGAAGACATTTAATCAAACTGACAGATGTTACACTAATTGGTCTGTTGGTTGGTGCCTAGATGGATCATTGACCTGAACTATGCTATTTAATTGATTGGTTTGATATAAACACAGCAACTGGATTCTACTGAGCACTGCACATACTCATCAGTCTTACAGTACTGTCGCTTACCTTCAAGAACATTCCACACCAGCAGAGGTGGACACTTTCGGTCCAGAAAGTAAAAATCCAGACCATGATTTTCTTATACCCACCATTTGAGCGTGAACAGGCACAGTTACAATGTACGCAAATGGTTAGTTGAAACAAAATCCTGGTCTGGACTTTTACATTCTGGATCTGAAATGTCTCACCCGAAGACGCTGGGATTGGCTTCAGCTTCCCCACGACCCAGATTGATTAAGCGGTATAGATAATGGATGGATGGATGGATGGATGGATGGATCTGAAATGTCCACCTTTGCATAACAGTGATGGATGAATGGAAGGACATGTCAGAGTAAAGGGCAGGTAACGTTATCGGAGAAATGGAGCGATGTCACATAATCAGAACGGGTAACTTATTTCTAAATAAGATTATAACTAGATAGGAGCAAAGCATAACCTTTTCTGCATAAAGGTTTTATTGACAGACTGAATCTTACTGATAAGCAGGCAGTAGGGAGAGTATGGAGATGGACAATGCGGGGAGAGGAATGTGGTGAAAAACATCTGAAATGGGCAAGATCCAAAATGTAAACCAAATAGGAAATATCTGGTTAGTGCTGGTCAAGAACCACTATCTCACTGCTGTGTAAAGGCACACAGGCTTTACAATAGATTAATAAATATATTGGCATGAGTGTAGTGAACTAGCCTTGCTAGCAAATATCAAAGGCTGTCTGTTATTCAGATATATAAAGACGAGTGTCAACCCAGTGGCACAGGGAAGTCTACATTATTCAAATCCATCTTCTGTAATTGTCTGTCCCATTCAGGATCACAGGGAGTCCAGAACCCATCCCAGAGGCTTTGGGCAGGCGGCAGGGAGCAACTCAAGGGGGGGTACCAACCTGTGATGGGACACATTCACACACCGTTCACACACACACACACACACCTATGCCAACTGCTGCACCGGCATGACACCCCAACACTGAAGTCACATAATTACATTAATAACGCTATGATGCATTACTTTTTTAATTTCCTGGCATTTTTTTAATGTGTAAAAACTGAGCTTTTCAACAGCAGCATTTTTAAGAGAAAAAATCTCTCTTTTTTTGTTTTGTTTTTATGCTTTCAGTAGCTGGGACGGAAATGATAGTAAAATGGCTGAAAGCTTTTTGCCCTTTCATGGATTTACAGAAGTATAAATCAGCACAAAGGAAACAAGGGGGTTATTCTTAAAATGAATATTTGATCCTCTAGTTATTAATTTTCTATACCAACACTGGTCAGGGGAGACCTTTCTGCGTAATGTTTAGTGGCTTTTCAGCTAAGAACACTGTGCTTGGCAGCAAATCTTATTTGTGTGAGAGATTAAGGCGTATCTAATGCGATTTATCATGCCTGGTCCTAAATCTGCCCTACCTGCTTAATGTTAACGTCACCAGATGGGGGAAAAGAGCAAAGTCCCTCTGAATGCGGTGTCATCATTAAGGACGGTGCGTCCCACGTGACAGTGACAGTCTTCAGCTAACAGACTGGGAAAAGCCGGCTGCTGGGTAGCCGCACGATCAGAATGTGATCGTGATTGCACGTTAATTTAAGCCATTAGGACAGTGATTCTCAACCCGGTCCTTGGGGGAGCTCCAGACGGTCCAAGTTTTTGTTCCCTCCCAGCTCCCAGCACACCTGTCCCAAGCATTCTGTGTTCTTGATTGGCTGATTGTCTGGTTCAGGCGTGCAGGGAGCTGGGCGCGAATAAAAATGTGGGGTCCCCGAGGACTGGGTCGAGAAACATTGCGTTAAGAAAATGCCGTCTCTTTTCCAGTAGTCATAGGATGCATCTATTAGCTGTTTCTCTGCTATGAGATGCAAAGCTGTCGTTCTGGCCACCCGGGGCATCAGTTGCTTAGTTCTGGCAAGGCTGTGATGCATGTCTAAGACCTGGGGGTGGGGTCATATTAGGATAAATATGTGCCTGTTTTGATCCCAATATTGTCAGTCCATTTAACTTAATTTATTTTTACATCACATCCTTCCAGTCAAGGCTGTTCCTGGAAGCTGAACCAAAAGCCTGACTATGAGAGGGACAAAACAGTTGTGAAACGACGAACACGGGCGCTCTCTCCGCATCGTGCCCACAACTTCCGCGACGGAGCCTTGTCAGCCAGTCATCTCAGGCAGGGCGCTATCTAGATACATCCCAGGGTGTAACGCTGCTCTAGCATAGCTGCTGCAAAAGCCACCATATTGTCTTTTAACAGCCCTGCACACTCGGGAAAATAACATTATGACGTAATTTACACTCTGCCCTTTTTCCACTCTATTTCCCCCAATTTGGAATGGATGATTACCCAATTTCCGGTAGGCCCCCTAGACACGGGAGAGCCAGGTGAATTCAGGGGGGTAGATGACAGGACGCGCTGTACTCTGTCATTCAGCCTTCTGCTTGAAGGAGAACGCTATTCCATCGGCAGCCATGTCGGGGCACGCTACCTTTTTCCGAGCCTCCTTGCCGTGGCCATAGAGCCATGCCTCCACTATGTCCCTATATACGTTTCTCTTACCGCCGTACTACAAGCTTAGGTTTCGGCAATACAGAGGGAGCCACCTCAAATAGCCACCTGGAGCGTGACTGGTCCATGGCAGAACCATGACAGGACAATGCACGATCCGTGCACGGAATGTGATCCCCCGCGATGACGTAGTTAACGATGCCCCATGCGCTTTCTAAAAAGATGGTTGCAATGCTGTATAATCCTGCCAGGTGGAGCATTGACTGGCATATAGTTACTGTAAATGCAGTGTTCAGGAAGCCCTATACCGTATCTTTAATATACAGGCAGTTCTTGTATTGCAAACATAGTTTTATAGATAGATGACGTGGTAAAAAAA
>JAODUD010000113.1:809940-821749 GCA_026784285.1 Stomatorhinus walkeri
ACTTTTTTAGCCCCCCCCCCCCCCCCCCCTCAAGGGTCAAACACTCAAGTCTCCCCTGAGTGGGAGTAAATATTAGTTCTTGAGACAAAAGAATTTTTAAACAGATTATTAAAAAGTTGGACAAGCGGGTATAGAAAATGGATGGATGGATGGATGGTAAAATAATTGGTGCACTCATGTTATTGAGCTCATGTCAAGTATGGGATACAGCCCTTACACTTAGATCATGCCCTAGAGCATACACTTAGAACGTGCACACACAGAAACACGCACGTACGCATATGCACAAACGGACACATGCGCGCACAGACACAAGAGCCCAGGGCTTTCTTGCCCTATCTTACTTTATTTCTCTCTCTCCCCATCAGGGTGTGTGCGTGTGTGTGTGGCTTCCATTCATACTTCTCAGATGTAGATACTGGTGTGGCAATTGGTTTCTGTGTATATATACTGTTTGTGCATGTATTTGGATCTTATCTTTCAGATGCAGCAGCTGGTGTGATGACAATGTCCAGTAGTAAGATGCATAATCTGTCCTTTTGTGACTCTTTCCTTTTTGTTCTACTTTTTGTTAAGATGTTATGTATAATCTTTCTTTCCCTGTTTTTCTCTATCTGTCTGACCCCCCCCCCCCCTTTTTTGTATTATATTTTTATTATTTATTTCTTCTTGTCTCTCTTCTCTCTCCCTCTCTCTCACTTCAGTTTTTCAGGTTTTTTTTCCTTGTCAGCTCCGGCTTTGTGGCGCAATAATATAAAATTGTCAATAAAGAGTATACCCCAAATAACAAGAGGAGCTTAATCCGAAGCTCCACTTGGCAGAATAAAAGTGTCGGCACAATGAAGCACCCAGACTAACATCCTGCTTGCTAAACTGCCAGACACGACAAGGCTGGGAGGAGGCTGGGAGGAGGAAAGACTTTGATCATGCCACCAATAATGGCTCCCCCAGCAAATCGAACCCTCTGTCCTTCTCAGTCTTCACTGTAATGTGCCTCTTTTCTAAAAGGGGGTCTCCAGCCACCCTAGCCCCGCCCCTCCCCCTCCAGACTGCACTGCAGTCCCTGGACACCCTTGCAAAGATACCCAGCACCCAGAACACCTTGCCTTACAATGGTGATTTATCTGCCCATTATAAGGCCATCAATAACAGAGCACTTCTCACACAATGTGTCCCATCCCGGTCTCTCGTTGGACGGGTTAGCAACACGCATCCCAGCATCTTACCCAGTTTGCTAAAAATATTGAAATCTCCTCTGATGTCTTCTGTAGTGAATTATGTAGATGTAACATAATTTACTAATTGAGATGAGGAATGCGTTTATAATTTTTTTATTGTTGTCTTGATAAGTGGATTGGTCGTAACTTGAGCTAAGCTCTTTAATAAGTTTTCTGGTGGATAAAATATTCACATGGTCAGAGTGTAAATAATTTTGCATTCATATTTTCTTGTACCTCATGTGGAGGGTCTGTCATGAATATCATCAAGTAATATAGAGATTTATAGGTAATACATATAAAATGATGTCTACCCAAAATGGATTTATTACTGCAAATGACTCGTGTTAAGAAATATTGTGAACCTGCAACAAATCTCAAATCTTAATCACAGTCAATTCTGCTAGTGTGTATGTGACTTATATCCATTGAGGAAAATAATCTTAGTTCCTAAACAAAAAGTAATGCTATGTAAATAATGCCATTCCACTGAAACAGATTAAATCTTTTTGCTCATATTTTACTCACTTTTACATACATGTTCATGCAATGATATCATACCTACTGTATGAATTAATCAGTAAAATGAACATTGGCATTTGAAGCCTTATTATCAGGTCGTATTTTGGCAAAATGCTCTTTACACAACAATGAGTCATGTTCCAGAGGCCTGTTTTACACGGCACTCAAACACATCAATGCTGCTCCTGTCCTACTCTCTGCCATGTTTATATTCACACGGCCAAAATGCTTATTTTCTGTTCATGATTCACTAATTCAGCTGGTCTTGAAGGTGTTTGGACTAACCTGATGTGTTAAAAGCCTGTTGGTCATCAGATTTTATATGCACACATGTAGAAGTTAATCAGAGCATGTGGAAATGACAAAGACACATAACTTTAGCTGCCATTTTGAAGGCGTCATGGTGGTTTATGGGGTCACTCTGCTACCTCATACTGCTGCGTCACCGGTTTGAATTACCCTTCTAGTGTGAGCGTGTGGGTTATTTATATATTGTATCGTGTGGACATTTAGCCCCCACAATGTGATAAAAGCCTGTTATTTTGATGGCATGGGGATGAATTTTTCAGTTCCCAGAAGGGGAAATTCAAATTTCTAAAACAATCTGTGACTGCAATCAAAAACCTAAAAATCAAAAGTCTTGTATTTTGTCTGGTTACTAATAGTTAAGGTTAGGGCTGGGTAGGGGTCAAGGTTGTCATTGTTGGGATTAGAGTTTTTCCCATAGAAATGAATGGATGATCCTGAAATATGCAGTCAGGTGAATTAATATATTACCCACAGTGTGTCTTCTGGTGAAGTGGCATTCAGTATAGGTTGCCTGGGTTACCTGATACACACATTAACCCCCACAACCATGTAAATGATTGGAAGACTGGTGGCCTCATAATCATTATGCCGAAAGTTTTTTTTTCCTGCCTTCCGTAGCTCAATGTTTGCTGTGTACAGAAAAACAGATTCACCTTAATTTTTTGCTGTTCCTTGACCTCGTAATTGAATACTATGATTGGTGAAGACAGCGGCCTGACAGGAAGTGACCAGGTATCTACCAATCAGCTGTGGGGCTTTGGCCAGTCAAGACGTGCCTGAGGTCCAGGAACCCAGTCCAAAAGGAATCTGGCACGTCGCTTACGCTTTCAGACTCACACAAGCAATGTTACAGCAAATCTATATTAATCCATTATAAACCTTAAATTAGCTACATCAAAAGCATTGGGGTAGTTTGCAAACCTTACAGACTATTTACAAGGTAATAAATCCACGACATAGATGTAAATGCGTGTGCATGTGTGTGCAGACTAGTTTTGAATTGAAGATCTCACTCCAGCAGCTGAACAAAGTTGGCAACCCTGTGAAAGGAGAGTGCGTCCGAAAGGAGAGTGCGTCCGAAAGGAGAGTGCGTCCGAAAGGAGAGTGAGTCCGTCTGCGTGACGTCATTGTGTTTGTGGTTTTAAAATGTTGAACATTAGAATGTGACCAGAATGCAAAATGCTGGTTTATTTCTCTGAGATCCAGTATAGTGGCATTTCAAATATTGGACTAGATTCATCTTCCGTTGCTCGGATTTTAAGCAGAACTTAGGATGGAGATTTTTGCTGGACTTGGAAACGCTGCCCCCAGCCGGGTACGGTGGTAGTGTGATGATCCGTGTCGGGCGAATGAGCATGAAGCAAGGAATTACGAGCCGGGCACTTAGATTCGGGTTTTTAATGGGGGAAGCACGAACCACAAGGACCACACGGGACAAACGTCAATGACAGAACTGGGGAAAAAATCTTGAACGCGGACTGAAATACACAAGACAAGTCAAAATAACAGGAAACAGCTGGTCACTATCGGGGTTTCACATGAGGTAAATGATTTGGAGTTGGCACACGGGAGGATCGGGGAGCTGGGCGTGACAGGTGGGACGTGGCACCAAGCGGTAAACATGCGATTCCATATCCCATAGGCCTTTGCTCCTGCCTGATTTCACACTCCTGTTCGCTTCACTTGCGTTCGGTTCCGCTTTGCTTAGCAAATTAGTGCTTCGGCAGGGCAAACAAACAACCAAACAGACAAACAAACAAACAAACAAAAGAAAACAAAGGTGGAAGGGCAGATAAAATGGATTTTTTTGACAAACAATCCAAAGACTTTTCTCTTTGAGTTCATTTTTACAACAAATACATTTATCCATTCTCCTTATTTAACTGTCACAACTTTGTTTATGTTTTTACATTACATGGAGAAAAATGAAACTGAATGACTTTCACTTTTGAATGTTAGCAGTTTTTACAACCCTGAGCCACTTTCCTTGTGTGTTCTTCTTAAATTAAAAACAAGGCATAGTCTGCACATCACTTCATGATTAAGCCAAGTATTTATGCAATTACTGTACATTCAAATCTGTTAAATATAATTTCTGATTGAGTCATTACTTTGAATGTTTATTGTAGTTGTGTAAGCATAATAAGAGTTCCTAATTAAGACATTTGTTGGAAAAGCAGACTATGCGATGCAAAACCCACTTAAAGATAAATGAAATCAAAAGTTAAGGAAAGTCACGTAGTCTGTTTGTCATGGTTTCTCCGTGACCGATTCGCTTTCTAAAAATAAAAAAGCCCGGCTTATCAGACAGATACTTCAGTTTGCACCTTGACGGTCTCTGGTTATACGGGTGCATGTCCACACAGAGGAAGTCCTCCACATTGGGAGATGCGTCTCCCTTTTGTTGCCCTGTGTGTCTGCAGGAGTGGCATGATATGAGCGAAAAGACGTATGTTTTCTGCGGACACGCACGTAACAGGCATGCAAAAGACGGAGCACGCCGGACTGCAAGTCAGTAGCAATCGATGTTGGGGCTACAATGGAGCTGCGTTACTTCCCCTCCCAGCATGCGGTGGGATGCAGAGGAGTATGATGTAGTACCCTCTGTGTAAATTAATCCACGGGGGTTTTCTCCTTGCTTGCGTGGAGTTTTTTCCCCCGCCTCTACGCCACTCTGCCAGCCGGCGGGGTGACTAGTCAGATTTCATAGGCTCCCTAATGCGTCTCTATCGCAGTTGTCTGCCCTTACACCGCTGATGCGGCTCACCATACGCGCATTTGTTATCCTGATTAACTCCCCCGCGCCTTTCACGTGATAAAAGGCGTTTAGTCCGTGCTGAAAGTCAAATTCATACCTATGGAAACGTCACCACGGCTTGTCAGCGATTCCCTTTCAGGACTTCAGACGCAAATAGATATCAGCATCGTATTTATGTTTCACTGTTATGTGCGTGTTAGTAAGGAACTTAAATACTGTTATTCAGTGGGGTCCAGGATTCAGACAGTTATTGATTTGTGTTAAATATGACAATTTTAATTAAGATAATATACATTTGTCAAAATACTTTTGGGTGGCTAGATGGGGAGGGTCTATGTATTAAAAAAGCTGTAATTCTTAAATAGTTCACCCAGTATAGTTGTCCTTGGCCTAATTTATATATAAAATGTATCCATGCCTTAATTCTTGTTTGGATGGACCAAGGAGTGCTGAAGTGGGAGAGCGCATTCCCTGTGAGCATGGCAGACAGGCTGGGTTATGTACAAACAAGATAAAGACAGAAAACAGCGCCCCCCATCACTGCCATTTCCTACCACAGAGCCCTGGCTGGAGCCAAAGCCCTCACCTGAACAACCTCCTGAAACACTGGGGTGGGGGGGGGCTTCCTTTTATCTTAGCCCTGATTAGGTGGATGAACTGCAGATCCCTCCACCATTTTCCAGCTGCTGTCCTCCCCACACACACACACTCGCCCGGTGCCCCAGTCGCTGCCCACGGCCCCAGACTGGACAGTGGCTGGACAGGCAGGGTGAACGAGGTGGAATTTCCCGGTGCTGACTCACCGCGCATAAATAGCGATGACAGGTCACAAAACTGCCCGGCGCTCTGAATATTAATTTGGCAGAATGTGATGATGCAGACATCCGTGTGATTCTGAGCTTGGTAATTCAATTCATTAATAGAAAAAAACAGCAAGAATGCCCAGAGGAAACCCACACAATTACAAAGGTGGCATGTAAGCTCTGCATAGTGTTGTACGAGCTGACGGTGTTGTCGTCATACTTAATGTTCCTCTCTAACTTTTTCTAGCAAATTCTCTTTGGTGACCTCAGTGACTTGATGAGAAGCACTGTGACCTCAATCATCGTACACGACTGCTGCAGTTTTACTTAATGTGTTCTTGTGAGTCTCTACCTCTGTGCTGGAGCTCCATCCAGGAATTCTGCTTCAGAACTTCCCGGGAACCCACTTCTGGCACCACATCGGATAAGTGGCTAAAGGACCGAGATGCAAGAAATTATACTGTCATTACCGAAGCCATTATGACAAACCAGGCCAACGTTTTATTGCTAATGAAACTTATTACAAGCACATATGTTGCCTGCGAGAATTTCACTCCTTTTAGCGCTCACTGGCTCATTACACACTCCTCCAGGAAAACAAAAAAAACAAGTCCAATACAGCCCCTTTGTTTCCTCTGGAGGACGTTAGCTAGGTATGCCCCCCCGCTGTCATGAAAAAGTGCAGCTATAAAAGCTGTCGGGGGGGGTGGGTGGAGGGGGCCACAGTCTTAATAACATGCATCTGAATCCAGCACCAGTAACTGCTGCTTGGTCTTTACATGGAACTGTAGTAGAAGAAAGAGCCATTTGCCTCCAGCAAAGCCCTTGCTGAAAAAGCTCATTAAAACTCCACAGCACGGACACACAACCAAGACCATAGGTGACTCCAAATTTGCTGTTTGAGTTTTATGCAGAAATTTTGAGCTTATAACCAATTAAACCACATGAAGCCGTTATCTCCTTTTATAGACAATCAATGACTCATGACTCACTGATATGGATACATAATTCCTTAACTTGAGTTGTCAATCAGAGGTACTCACTACAGAGACTGTGATATTATTATTAACTAGTCCAAACCTACAGTAAGCCCCGCACCAGGAGATGCAATTTGAATATGATTGGATTTATAGATCAATCGTCTTAACCAATCCCCCTCAAACATTCTCATATTTTACACATTACTAATCATTGCATCACTGTTTCCCAGAGTATCTCCAGCTACTGGAATTTCACATGCATTAAAAAGGTTTTTAAATAGGATATTCAGCATTTACACATTTTACTTTATGTGTTTTAATCTTAAACCTAAAGGTCACCAAAGGTCCAGTCTAGATGTAACTAATGCCTTTTTTTCTTTTCAAAGATAATAGTGTGATTAAAATTTCTCTATAAATGTTGGCCAAAATACAAGTGATCTTATTTATATTCCGTGTCATTATTTATTGTTTAGAAGAGCTCTCTATCTAGAATTTTCAAAACTTACGGGGTAACTGTTTAACCATTTATGAAAAGAATATTTTATTTTATGCATTTTTCGTAGATGCATTATAGCACAGTCCTACGAGAATCAAACCGCAAAATTTATCTTGGACGTTCTGTTCTTTTACTTTGTTGACTTCATAATAACTAAGCTGTTTTTTTTTGCTTCGGTTGGTAAACATGTGTATGTTTCTATATTTCATAGTAACTATATTGATTCAATGTAAATTTGATCTACCAAACAATGATTCCATCATATGTCATTAGTCATATTTTCTGTTTTAGAGTCTATATTAACTGATGGTTCTTTCATTTTTAAGTAATAATGAGTCATTTAATGGTGCCTCTATTCAGTAATTATCAGTGTAAGTAAATGTCCAATCATCTCTGTTGCTTTTTACCATTTCGGATCACCAAAAAGTTGCAGGTTTACTGAAAATCGGAATACCGAAAATCAGAAACACGAAATGTGCAGGAAAATCATAACTTTTTATTGTCCATATCATGATTTTTTAATTTCCTTGACATACTGAAACATTGCAAAGACCAGGAAGAAATGTGGCAGGTAATTGATGCAGACTAATTATGCAAAAAGAACAAAAATGGCCCTTGATTGTTTTAAAAATTGCGACATCTTGAAAAACAAAAGTGCTGTAATTTTCCCCAAAGAGTGTTTAATACTGGGTGGGCATATCATTTTGCAAAGTAAAGGTTCTATTTTACAAGGTAGTTTCCATTTCACAAAGTTATTTTCGAAAGTAGGTAAGTAGTTTTCATTTTACAGTACTGATTACATGTTTAGTCTCTTAGGTGTTCAAAATGTCCTCCGTCAATGTTGATACGTTCCTGCAGGCTGTCCCTGACACTCTGACACACTTTAGCTGCCCTGACAGCACCTTTCCACGGCATTGGATTGGGCGACATGGCACCATTGACTGACCACCACCTTCACCCGACACCCACAGACTCTTTTTTAAGGGTTATGAGAGGAAGCCGCACACATTGGATGAACTGATGGAGTTGCTTCTTGCAAGCATGTGTGGACATTGATGCTAACCGGGATCTGTGTGCTAAAGTGTGTCAGAGTGTCAGGGACAGGCCGCAGGAACGTATCAACATTGACGCAGGACATTTCGAACACCTAAGAGACTAAACACAATCCAATCTGTACTGTACGATGAAAACTGCATACATACTAATTCCTCCCTCCGTATAATTTCCTTTGAATGCACCTAATTTTGAGATTAACAGAAGCGGATCTATTGGACATAAACAGATCCTTTTCTGATACATACTACATTTTCAGGTAAAAAACTGTTACATTTTACTAAAAAAAACAGGATGCAAGGAACTGATTCAAGAAACAGACATTGCATAATGAACCTGATAAGTATTTTAAGGTTAAAAATGAGCAGGACCAACAAACTGCTAATAATCAGTGCCTTGCTGCTGAAATTGCGAAATCCCTTTTCACAACACATTAAAACAGTTAATAGTAATTTTAATGCTGCATTTATTTGTTAACGCTTTTTGCTAAATAGATTAAATGGATCATTCTTTGCCAGTTGTGGTTAGTGCACTAGTTTAATTACAGCAATTTGTAAATACATTTTAATTGCAAGACGTCAGTTATACTCCCTCACGCCCAGTTTCGTCCATGGTTTTTGGAAATTAAGTGATTTGAAGTGGATGTTCTGACATTCTCGGTGCAAAATACAATAATTTCATGAAGTATTAAATGCAGCAATTAATACTACTTAATATACATTCTACATTCTTCTGAGAAAGAGCTGGTGTTCCAGAATTCTAAAAAAATAAATCAACTGATAGACAAAAGTCTAGTGCACCAAACAAAAGATTGTACTGCCTTTGTCCAATCAGCACACTCCATGGCCACATCCAATGAGAACACATTCCAAGACTTAACCTCTGCACATTCCTTGGTAAAACCCAGCAGAAATGCTTGCTGAATGAGGCTCTCCGCAAGGTATTAAGCCTGCTGACTGCTACACAAGTGACTTGACATGTCTCTGTTTGTCTGCGATCGGCTTCCGAGCTCATGTCTGTTTTCTGACTCCTTTTGCTGTACGTGATGTGAACCTGCCCTCCTCCTTGCCCTGGACTGGTTTCTGAACTCATGGTCTGACCTCGACTCACGGATTACATCTTGGCGCTTGTCAGCGCTCACTGTGAGCCATTGAGCCGGATCGCTTTTCACCCAGATCTCGGGATTCCTTCGTCACACAGATGACCACAAAATCCCAATTGATCTAAAGAATTTAGGAGACCAGTCCCAAAGCATGCCATTCTACTGCAAAAGCCCACATCTTCAAAGTTTATAACACCCCTCATAATCTTAAATTTAGCAATTATTCCTAGAAATTTCTGCAGTCTTCTGTAATTGAATACAACCCAATGTCAGTATTGCATGAGTTTAGCAGTCAACACAACATAGGTGAAGGAAAAATGTTTAAAAATATTAAAGTTATTTGAATGCATAATTAGTCTGGTCATATCATATTTTGAACTGACCTAGGTATGGTCTATTAAAGGATGTTCTATATCATATATATTTATACAGGAAAATACTGAGTATATTTTGAACATTGAATTTACTGAATGCAGTCCTCAGAATCTCCCATCTGGCTTCATCCAGTTAACTTCAAAGGCTGCACAAGTATAATCCTGCAATTTCATCTTGGCAAAAACAAGATTGTGGGTTCATGAATCCAAAGGTAGAGGCATACAGACAAGCCACCCGCAATCCACAGTGGCGGGACTCATTCTGAATCCAGATGGCTCCGACAGCGGTGCCAAATGCACTCATCGACGGCTTTTGGAGAGACTGTCGACTCCGATCCATCCTTATAAGCATGTGTCGCAAATATCTCTAGAGTGACTTTTTCCACCTTAGAAATTATTTTTAATTAGCAAAAATCATCTCGTTGAAGGGTGCTCAAGGACTCATGCATGCATGCATTAACTCCAGGGGTGCAGTCAGGGTGTGTAACGATTACTATAAACTCCCTCGTATCCTGTTGCCGCTGAGGGCCGTACGAAGCCATTGATTTCCTATAAAATGCCAGATTGATGCAAACGGTGCCCCTAAACAAAGATAACAAGCACTGAAACAAAAATAACTAACAATGATCACAAAGATTTCAGCCGCAGACGATAAAAACTGACACGACTTCTATTGAAATGGGAGTTTCCAAACTCAGTTTAAATCTATCCGCTTCTTATACCCTTATATTCCAACACCCCTAACCCCCAAACACATGTGTTATGTACAAACGGGTGCATACAGAGACCAGAATCTGTAGCTGACTAACTCCACTTCCCCTGGACATCTGTTGGGACGACTTCAAAGACCTCGGAAGCTTATGGGCTCCATCAGCTATCAGCTACCACCTTCGCTAATAAGCTGCCACATTTGGATCCTAAAAAATGCTAAAGTTTCTCTTTTTTATGTATGTCTAGCTATCACCAATTATCCCTATCCTAATAGACACTGCATATTAATCAATATTGTCCAGGAGCCGGTCTCATGTATTTTATTATGTAAAAGACAAGCTTGTTTTTTGCTGTCAGTGATATCTTCCCCAGCTGATTCATTGAAAATTCTGGAAATATTGCAGTAGTACTCTCTTTATTATTTTCCTTAATGTTGGTATGTCATAAATAGATCCAATTCTGCAGAATCTGATGTTTTCTCTGTATCTTGTTTCTGCACTCTGTTTCTATATCCATTTGTCTGGTATGATACATGCTGTACTGAATATATAAACCTAAAGCACTCACATGAACGAGCAACAATATGGAAGAAGGATATTTTCTGTTAAAGTACCTAGGCCTCATTTTGATTGGCACAGCAGTCATTTGCAGCAGAAGGTTCTCTATGAAGACGCACCTATTTCAGACAACTAAGAATAAAGATATAGATACAAACGACTGGAATAGGTTTTGCCTATGAGGACTGAAATGCCAAGGTCCCGATTCGTCAATCTAAACTTACCCAATCTGATTATTCCAAAGGCATTCTGGGACTTTTTGCACTTTTTCCTTCTCAAGTAAGGAAACCTGCAAAAATCTGGTACTGATTTTCTTTTCTGTTTACATTTAGGTTTAAAAGTGTTTGCTAGGTTAAAAGGACACACTTATGCCATCTTAGCCATTCGCCACACATATAAACAGCTTCCCAATCTCCCGATATCACCTGAGTTTAACACCTGGCCAAAATAAATCTGTTTCTTTGGTGGGGGAGAGCCGGCGACTACAGTAGATGACAGGTCAGTAATTGCCAGCACCTCGTCTTCAATCGTTATCTATAATTTGAAGGTGTTTGGGCAAAGATTCAATTTCTTCCTTCCGTCTATCATGCTTCACCCCACAGAAATTAATGGCATGTCCTTTTCATGGCTGAAGATAGGGGGGGATTAAGATTTGTTTATCTGGATGAACTTCACCGTGCTTCGATCTAACAACCAAGACAGCTAATTGAAAAAGGTAAGTTTTGCGACAAAAAACTAGCACAAACTATTATGCCAGTGATAGCAAGCACAGACAAAAGAAAAATCTGTAATTCATTTTTATGATTTACCTGCATATAATAAATAATAAATCAATTAAATGCAGCCGTCACTCTAAAGGTAAGAAAGTTTCAATGAGGAAGCCATTGAGAACGTAACAGATAAGGATAGAATGAGTAAATTTATATA
>JAODUD010000113.1:827679-844685 GCA_026784285.1 Stomatorhinus walkeri
AGAAGCAAGACAGCGCTGCTGCAACCTTGCCCAATTCCCCTGCTTGTCACTGGAGCTCCCTGCTGTGTTGTGTGCTCCGCCGCAGTCACCGCCCACTGAGGTCCCCCGGGCGCCCATTTCTGTCTCAGTCCTCTCATCACGGCCTGTTGTCCTATTGCCTGCCTCGCAAGCTCTGCTCACTCAACCCCAACCCCTGTCCCGTAACCAATAAAGTCACTACCCCTGAATCTCATTACTCTGTTATACCAATATATTAATATTACTGCTCTATTTTAGCAATCACACAGACGTGCCCTGTCTCCTAAAGTATTATGTTGAAAATTAATTTCTTTTTGGACTAGCCAGTTAATTACAAAGAGCTGCCTTCACTCTCCTCATAGACTGCTGTATGCGCAAGTTTGTGGCATGTAATAAGTATACGAAGGTTCATGATTATCATAATTTTTGTTTATGGCAATATGCTGACCCATCACGACACTGCAACAAGTGGTACGTCTTCCAAGGAAACTATTCCACAAACCTAATGAACACAAGGCTGTATGGAGACATGCTCTGTATTATGCAGTACCAAGGCGAAAAACCATAATGGAGTATTCAATCAAAACAGAGTTATGACCAAAACTTGGTCTCTTAGGCTGTTTTAACACGACAAAACTAAGCTTGGTTTTGAAAAAAACTTTGAAAAGACAGTAACTAAAAAATACATAATAGCAAGTCAAGAGATAGAAAAGGTGTTTTCACACAGGGAGCAAGCCGTACACCAGGCATTCCTCGAAGAGAATCTTGTTACTGTGTGATTCCAGCTCACTGTGGTTTTCCAGCGCAGGTTGGCTCAGCAAAGGCATTGCCGGGTTTGGAGAACCACAATGGTGTGAAGCCAAAGAGATGCTTATTTACTGTTCATACAGGCAGTATACATCATGTTTACTTCGGGTTCATCTCCACTACCACATCTGTCGTGTTATGTTACCATCAAACGCAAAAGGAATTAGGATTCACTTGCGATCATTTGCATTACGAATCCATTCCATTCAGCTATAGTACAGATTCGCTGACAATTTGATTCGATTCAAGTTCACAAGCTAACGATTCAATTCAAAACAGGAATGAAATATGAAATATTATATACAAGGATGGATATAACTGGTACACAAGTACGCATTCACCTTTAAAAGCGATACGTGCGGCAAGCGATTAACGTAACAGTGCAAATACGTACGTATTTAATGTGCATTTAAGCCGATATGACAAGACATTACCGTGCATTTTAACCTCCATACCGCAAATAAAGTACGAATTAGCATATGAAGGTTAGAATGAATGATGATTTCTTATATCAGCGCTGTTTCAACAGATGACTGCTACACGTATCGCTTTTAAAGGTGAATGTGTACTTGAATACTAGTTACGTCAATCCCTAATTATATAGGCCTAGCAGCTTTACATATTTGGCGAGATGTTTAAAAAGCTCTGAATGGAATATAGATTTACAAATGCGGTCAAGGGAAACAAATTATGAAAACCACAAAATTAAGGGCAAAGGCTTGTATGGCAACATTTTTGTTTGAGGTAGGTATGGGTGCAGTTTCCAAGCTGGAAAAATGACTGAAAAGAGTAGCTGAAAATAAAAATAGGCAAATCTAAAACTCACATGGCATGTTTAAGAATGACTTTAATCTAAAGATATGTGCCGGAACATAAATTAGAATCTTTTCATTTGAGGAACACAAATTGGAACAATTGTGACCTCACAATTCATTTAAATTTCCATTCACAAGTGCACAACTGGATTCAGTTTTGATTCTATTAAATTTATGTTTAAGACGTATTTACTGATGTGCGATCGAATCGGATTTGTTGTGAAAACAATGACAAAAACCTATACCCCAAGACTTCGTCACTGTCATTTGCTTCAGTGTTCATTTGCTTCAATGTTTGAAAAAGCAAATATCAATATTCTCATAACTGACATCAATTATTTGCTTTTGTTTTAATGGCTTGCTTTTATTTAGTTTAATTTATTTTGCTTTTGTATAACGTTATTTCGCACTAGAGTAAGAAGTGTACTCAATATGATTGGTGTGACAATAAAACCCTACTTAACTTGAGTTGTTTGTATTCGCATACTTGAACGACTGCACTACCATGACTGACAATGCACCAAGATGGCGCTGCACAGAGGTGCAAAGTTCAGGTCTAGAAATTAAAAATCCAGACCAAGATTTTGTTTCAACCAACCAGCTGAACATAAAGAGTCACAGTCACTCAAGAGTACTCAATAGAGTTCTCAACTGGTTGGCTGAAAAAAATGTTGGTCTGGATTTGTACTTTTACGCAGTTCTATTGCAAACCTCTTTTGGGAAAGAGAGAAAGTATAGTGCCACCTATACGAAAAGAGGACTGATACCCGTAGAATTCTAGTATTTCTAAAATCATAGGGAAAAGGGATAAATTAGCTTGATCGATATTGGAATTTTGTGAATCGATATCAAATCATCAAAACCAGAACTGTGATTAATCATAATCTGGGAAATCATAGAGAGCAGGAGAAAACGTGGTTCCTCTGAACCAAACTAAGGGCAGGGGGTGGTCTAGTGGCTAAAGACAGGGACCAGTGTCCTAAACCAGCCAGAGTCAACTGCTGTAGGAAAGGCTGTAAGGTAATGTCCTTGAACGGGGAACTCACCGTGATCTGCATCTGTGCCACTGTATATAAATAACCAGCTGAACAAACGGGAAAAGTGCTGGTTAAGCAAACAAATAAACAGAAGACGACATTTATTGCAGATGAAGCAGGCGGAGGTAGATATGTAAGACGATTAATTTCACAATATAATGTTTGCATGGGGTAAAAATAGCAAGTCTCCCATAGTAACTGTTGTGGTCTATGATCGTTGATCACCTGAAGTGCTCCACAACATTTCCGGTTGGAAGCAGATTGTATAACTTTGCTATCCACTCTTATTAACTAGATTTTGGAA
The DNA here is from genome assembly GCA_026784285.1 of Stomatorhinus walkeri. Taxonomy (NCBI): domain Eukaryota; kingdom Metazoa; phylum Chordata; class Actinopteri; order Osteoglossiformes; family Mormyridae; genus Stomatorhinus; species Stomatorhinus walkeri. The sequence continues at coordinate 830,661 of JAODUD010000113.1, forward strand.
GTCTTAACAAAATCATCAGAGATGAAGCTCTGGGCAGCAGATTCATAAGAACAGAAGGTCCCAGCATGCTAAAAACTGCGCTCCCATTGGCCAGTAAATCCTAAAGACAAGGATGGGGTTTCCATGAAGCATTACCTTCAGGTGTTTCGCCAACAGTTCTGGGTCCCGGAGGCCTTTGCATGAAGCCAGCAGGATCTCATGGCTGCAGCACAAGGATTTCCTTAAATCTCTTCTCCAAGGGGTCAGAATATTCAGAGTCAATATGGCAGAGTAGGTGTATTTTTAATGTCAGCGTGACATTGTTTGATTAAAAATGACATGCAATTGCTTCTGGCAAGCACAGCAGGAAAGTTCAAAGGTCAGCAATCATTATGTTACATTTCCCTGTTATAAAAAACAAAGATGTCAGCTCTGCTGAATGATGAATATTGACTGATAGGATCATTGTATAACTACTTACCACAAAACCTTGAGCTCTAATCATAAGGAAACTAGTGATTTGAAGTGCACACCTCAAGCAATATTTGGGCCCTACAATGTTTGGGCCCTGTCACTAATGCAATGGCAGCATATGTCAGTCCAAGGAACTTGCTGATTTCAACCTCTCATCATCCAAGCCGAGTCAAACTGGGAATAAATCTCTGAGAAACTGAGACTTCATTTCCACCCCATACCAATATAAAGATGGATGGCATAGATCAAATGATAAATCATAATGAGTTCTGGAACAACTGCTAATTGTTTTGTTGAATATTATAATATGCTGCAACAATTTGCATTCTGATACACGTGTTTTTTTTTCCATTCCTCATAACCATCTGATATTATCTCAAGCAATATGACATAATTATAGAAAATGAAAGCATTAAGCAGGAAGAATAGTAATGGTTAAAAAGAGGACTCTGGCCTGTCTTTGAAAGGGGCAATAATCAGCACGACCGGCTGTAGCGACAGATAAATGTCTAGTGACACACCAAATGTTGGAAGAAGCAAAGAGACCACGCTGGGAGGGAGACTAGGAGCAGGGGTGGGTGGTTGGGTGACACATGCAGCCTGGGCATTGGGGGTAGGCTATCGAGGCGGCGGGGGGGTCGCTTTCCCAGTGTGAGACGACGTGCCAGCCACCTTCAAATGATGGGCTGCAGGCTCCCCCTGCTGATCGGAAACTTCGGCTCGGGAAGCAGACGACCCCCCCACCTCCACCTTAACCCCCCCCCACCCACGCACCCTCGTTCTCAGTACTCTAGCATCTGGCACATCTTATCCTCCGGGGGCGGCACCTGTAGCATCGCTTACGGATGGGTCACACCGGGTCTCCGAAGCATATGTGTATGACTTCTAAAGAAAAACGTGAGAATGTAAGAACACGGTATGTTACACCCAGTGTCACTAGTATTACAAGGATCACGCAGCATGGCCTTTCCCTTTCAATTCCTGCATTTACGATTTAACGTAACACAGCAAATGAAAGAACACTGAATATGCACTGACAGGCTAATTGCATTAGAGTGGTAACTTTGTATCACTCTGTATCGCCACGGAAACCCAACCATTGCAGACTAATGTATTCCAAGGGAAGTGTTCACCTGCGGGGGCTTATCGATTATGAAGCATTCCTATTATATGGTAATTAGTGTCTGTGCCTGTTCTCTTTTACTCTGGTGGCAACTTTAAAAGGGGAAAACAAATAGCTTCCAGAAAGGCTCAATTTCATTTTTATTTTTCATTTGCAAAAGTACAATTTGGAGCATCCAGCGCAGTCCTAATGGCATTACGAAGAAATTTTAGTTATTTTCTTAATTGAAGCCAAAATAAATATAGGGAGGTACAAATCCGCCCCATATGCCCTGGTTCTGACGCCACTGCATCCATTCATCACTTATGCTGGACAGGATCCCAAAGATTCAGAGCATTCCTGGGTGACAGAGGGCATGAGGCAGAGTACACCATAACTGGGATACCAGTCCAGCACATGGCATATACATACAGACAGGCCAGCAGGTGATATAGGGATTCCAATAAAGTGTACCGTGGGAGGAAATTTGTGCAATGCAGAAATAATATACAAACTCCATGTGTGCAGAGTGGATGCGAGATTCAAGCCCCCAATGCAGGAGGTGTGAGTCACCATGCCACCCAATATCAACAAACACAACAGCTGAGTTTGCACAAGCAAAGCCAGCGGGCGGGACAAAGCCGGAATACTCTGCCAGGTTAGCGCTGTGTACTCGGCGCTCACACACCATAGCGTCGGTATATCTGAGTGGGTTTGTGCTAAAATGAGGGGGGACACCTTGTCGGGGAATCCCACAGAAGATGGGAAGAGCACGTGAACTCTGCATGCTCAGGAGTCCGAAAGCCACCACGGAACCACCGCGACCAGCGGCCCCGCCCCAAGTGCAACACACAAGAACCTCCACTCCGTACCGTAAACGCAGGGGCACTAATGCTATGCAAATTATGCTAAAAATAAACAAAGTGTGCTTGACAGCGACAAAGACTGAATTTTAATGACGTGGGATTCATTTGTTCCATTCAAAGGGAAAGCAGATAAAGTACACTCCGTTACCATAGCGCCCACAGATGTCCCACAGTGAATCGCTCCCTTTCTACTGGGACAAGTGTCCTCCTTTATGACAGTGTCACTGGATGCTTTGAGAATCACAAAGACTGTCATTGCCTGCTCGAGCAATCTCCCATTTCTGTCACGAAAAGGAGGGCTTGCTTTTGTGGAGGAGCTGGAGGAGAGGAACGTGATTCTGGTCGGCCGGAGGACCGCCCACCTTGGCAGCAAGTGGATGGACCAATGAGATGCTCGTGTCTTAATGTTCCATTTAACACTATCACGTGTTTTCCTTCGGATTATAAATTAGTCAGACCCAGTGGTCTGCTTCCACAGATAATGACCCGCGGCCTACGGCTGTCGTCTTTTGAATTATACCTCACGGCACCAGTGACAACATCATGACGGAGTTGTTGACAGAATGTCCAATGAGTCTGGCTGTGTGGACTAAGGTGGGCAAAGCATTATGGGAGATTGGCACAAATTACAAATACTCCTGACCAAGGGTCAACAATATGGCTAATACTGACGGACACTGTGATAAAAATGAAATTTTTATCACAAAGACAGACGATTGTTGACACGGACACGACTTTCCATGTACAGATAGGCTGACAACCCCGTTCATGATTTTCTATTTGATCAGAAAATATCCAGATGCAAATACCCTGCATAGAGAAATCTCTGAAAAAGCTGAAAAAACATGGTGTGTACAGAAGGCTGTAAATAAACCTTGTAACTAATGATGGGTTGCTGAAGTGTGTCAAATAATAAAAAAAAATCCATTCAATTATGGAAAAAAAAAATTGTAAAAAGTCAAACAATTGGTCTATTAATGCCTCAGATGTCTTGATCAAAGAAAAATATGGATGAATACATTCAAAACAGCAGCTTTCACAAGGCTTTGTACATGTTTATGATAATCACTCTATCCCATTTTTAAAATTCTAACTTATTTTTTCTGAAATAAATGATGTATTAAAATTAAATATCAAGCACACTTATTTAATATTTCTGAATACAATATTTTCTCAGTACAAAAACAATATCGGGCATCACTGGTCTAAGAGAAGATTATATTATATTATGATATCATGGATTGTGAGTCCAGATTGAGAATTGACAGAAATCATGGAGAAGTCAGCAGCTCAGCAGACCTGTAGCTGGGGCCCAGCCTACCCAAGGCCCAGCTAAGCAGGAAGGAAAGGCCTTCAGGAAGCACCACAGTAAGGGAAGCAGCTGGTCGTCCTCATGTCCAGCCTCATACGTTAAACACAAGCATTTCATTTACCGATAATGAACATACGATCATCCCATCCAGGGTGTCCCCTGCCTCATGCCCGGTGCATTGTGGGATAGCTTCCATCCTCACCGTCGTCCAGTACTAGATAAACAACCAAAACCTCGATAGATGTGTGGATGGATGAATGGTAGGCAAATACAGAGACTTAAATTACAGATATTTAAATAACTGATCTGATGCTGATTATTTTACTTAAGCACTTAAGAGCGAAACACCCGACTGCAAAACCGAAGACCGAATAAATCATCCATATTAAAGCAATGTGTATTCAGAATTCAGACCCTACATTCACATTAATATATAAATAAATAAGACTGTCCTACGTATTCACAACGTGCATAAATATTCAGAGGATTAACACATATACTCATAATTCTAACTCGCATTGTCTTCTCATATTCATAGGGCAAACAAAGAATTTTCTGTTTGCACACTGCATATAAATAAATATTGCAAATTAATGCATTATTCATGACTTTCCTTGGCTGTAAAGTTAGTAGTGGAGCAAATGTTAGCGCATGGCTGTAATTCTGTGTTTACTGTACTGGATTGAAAAATACAGGCGCATTAATGCTCTCTTAGGATCTAATGTTGTCAATGAGTTTGTTCAATTAGCATATCACAGGATATATTTAGCAGGTTTGGATTTATGTAGTGTACATTTCTGGCAAATTAAATAATGTTCTGTCCGTTCAGGGTGTAGGAACAAGATCAGAGGAGCAAAAGCACTTTGAGAAGCATTATATCTGCTGTTTTCACCAACACTGGGAAACTTACTGTCGTCTCAAATTTCAATAAATATTAATGTTGACAGGTAACGCTGATGTTTCAGGTACTGAAAAAAGCACAATCGAGGAAGGAGCCCATCCCTGGAGAAATTGGGAGTTAGGGGCCTTTCCCAGGGCCCCATGATGACATCACTCTGCCCATGCTGAGATTTGAACCTGTAAACTTCCAATCACAGGCACAGCCCCCCCCCCAACCCAAAAGCCACAAACTGCCTGGCCTCCTACTTTCACTAAAACACAGATTTGTGTATAATGTTCTTGAATCATCCTTAACAACATCTGACACCAACAGAATAATGTTCAGAAATAATTCAATAATTCTAATAAATGCCTTACTGTCTGCACGGTAGACTGGTGATATCAGTCTTGGGTTGAACAGGATCCTCCTGAAATCTGCCACTGCTTTTATCCATCAGTCATGTCCTCTGCTGCCCCCCCCCTGCTTATCATAAACACTGTGCTGTACTGTTCCTCCTGTGATTTACTATATTCCATCTATATTCCGCAACCTCTTATTCGGTACAGCAATGTCTCCCAGCCTGGTCTTCAGAAAGCCGATAGGGAGCTGGGAGGGAGCAAAAATGTGGACCGTCTGTGGGTCTCTGAGGACCGGGCTGGGAAACCCTGCAGTACAGGGTGATATTGAGCCTGGCACTTATCCCAGGAAACACAGGGAACGACGCAGGAGTCACCCTGGATGAGATGTGACTCTATAACAGGACACACAGTCACACACACAATCACACGCCATGGGCCATTTAGAGACACCAATTTACCTAACCGCATGTTTCTGCACTTTGGGAGGAATCCAAAAAACTCAGAGGAAACCCACAGAAAGGCAAGGAGGACATGCAGATTCTACAAACACAAAGCCAGCCCAGGCTTCCGGTATCCTGCTACCAGATTCTTACTTATTTCTTTATTTTTTTTTCCAGGTCTATAAACAGCCCATTGTCAGGCAGGCGAAGGTAAGAACAGGCCTTTCTTTTAATCCCATCCAACATACTGCTGACTGCACTGTTGCAAACTTTGAAGCACGTTAATGAAAAGCTAAAAAAAAAAAAAAAAAAAAAAAAAGCTAAAAAAAAGGAAAAAAGATGGAAGGGGCATTGTGTTCATCTGTCATTGTAAGTGTTTGTCAGCACTGTGAAATCAAGTAATGCCTCACCCATGTTTATGGGCTCAGATTAATGGGATTAATCAGGCCAGCCAAGACAATTTTCACAGCGGGGTGCCTTTTATGAAGTTCTCAAGAAAAATTAAAGGGGATGGGAGCGTGTTGCCACAGGTACGTCCGACAGCAGTCATTAAAACCCGCAAATGTATCTCTGCAAGTTAATTTGCAGACTTTCCGAGACTCTCTCCTTTGCTGTCATCACGCTGCCCGTAAATTGCTCGCCAGAAGCACTGGTCTGTCTGAAGAAGTTAGAGTACAGGGTTTAATGGGATGGGGCCACTTGCATGAACTTCTTCGGTCTCTTTCTTTTTTGCCTACAAAGCCATTTCCCAGCCACCTGTCGTCACAAAGCCCCGCAACGTTGAGTAGAGCGAGCCGCATTTTTGGGAAGGAAGTTTAGCCTCTTCCTGCAAACTCTCTCGGCAAAGAGCAGATGGTCATTATTAAATTTGCGTCCAAGTGTATTACTCTGTATCTTCTGTCGTCCCAGATGGCCATCACTACGTGAGCACGTACAGGGAACCTTTCAGCTAATGCGGGGGGGAATCCAACCCAGTCTCTGTACTACAACCAAGGTCACCATCCTGAAGACGGGAAGAACGAGAGGTTTGAAGTGTAGGAGCTTATGGATAACAGGGCTGCACCGAAACAGACGCAGTGGTACCTCAACCCACCAACAGTCCTGTTCACCAACAAATTGGGTTACGAACCAGATGTTCAAAAATTTTTTGCACCGGTTTGCGAACCGTGTTTCAGGCTGCGAACACCCCCGAAAACGGTCCATTGAAAGCGCCCAAAAGAACCACCGGAAACAGGAAGACGTGTACATCATGCCCAAGAACGTTGTGGAATGTATAAAAACCCTGTTCAAGATGTATGTCTTTACTACAGGTCTTCAGAGGTGGAATATCTGAAAAAAGAAAAAATATAAATAGAGAGAGAGAACGTTCTGTTACAGCGGTACCATTTAGTGATTGATAAACATGTTTGTGATGGTTTTTAACAGTCACATATCTATATATAAAATTACAGTACTTCATTAATAACAAATTATTAAGTAACTCCTATTTAAGTGTTATATTCTCCATTCACACATAGCGGCAAGTGCGTATTGTTTGTTTACAGTACAAACAAAGAAGTTCCGTGTTTTGCCGTCTTTCGAGTGACAAGCGTATGCTCAGTTGGTCCGCCTTCCGTAAGCTCCCTTTTTGCTCTTTAAGGTTATTTTAATTTAAGTGTATATTCTTGGTCAAAGGAAAACATAACAAAATAAAAATAAACTCACAGTTTCTGAGGTTTGGATGAAATATTTGTATTTAGATTACTTTAAATGGGACAAATTGATTCAGGTCGCAAACTTTTCAGGTTGCGAACTGAGTCCTCGAACGTATTGTTTGTGAGATGAGGTACTACTGTACTCAGGTATATTGTCATGATTTATTCTTTCAGCCATTTGCTGTATTTATTTTATATTTATTCCGTAAACATGTATCTCTTCAGTGCCTTACATGTGTAAGGTCAGGATTGTGAATGTCATTGTCTTGTCTGCTGCTGTTACATACTACTGACTTGATGGTGCAAATTAGATTTCATATGTTCTGATGAGGAAAAAGCAAATAAAGAGTTTTGAATCTTGACGTCTTGAAGCTCCCCGAACTTAAAATCGCCCTTCTACTACGATAAGACCCCTCACAATGTCGTACCCTGGGAAACAACATTAAACCACATTGCTACACCAGAAAAAAAGCAGGACTGCCACTTAGAGACAAACGATAGAAAAAGCGCTAAATTTTCACCCCACTCAACATGAATTGCTGAGAAGCGATTTCTGTTTACATAGAAAATTATCATCATGGACGAACAATTTTCCACCTGATGGGGTACAGCTATATTATACCTGCCTTAGCCCCAGAAAGCACTAACGGCTTCATCTGCAGACCTACAGTGCAGCTCTAGAACATCTATCTACACTGCAGGACATTCCCTCCTAGAAAGGTTCATCGTCGACCAACAGTACATCCAAAATTTTGCTAAGTTATAACAGTTCAACAATCCAAATTCCACATGCTTATCTATCTATCTATCTATCTATCTATCTGTACAGAATTATACAGAAAGCAACACAAAGGAGATACCTTACTTAAAACCACAAGTTTGGGCCCCCTGTTGGCCAAAAATAGTCACTGTACTATTGGGCAAGGGGCACCAAATTGACTTCTTGGGTGGGGTCACAGAAGCATCGAACCCAGCCCCTGGGAGTAAAGCAAAAGTGCTACTTAGATGCAGTATCATATAAATATATTTTTATTTATTTATTTTTACTTTGCAAAAATTGTCTGGACTTTCTACATCTATCTTAAAACCCGAGCACACAGCCCACTTTTCACAGGAAACATTTGCCTTTGAACTGGTAATTTTCAAGTCGCAACATAAATAGAGAGGGAGCTGAATCGCTTTCTTTTTTCGCCTGGCTGCTGAGCTCCTGCGGCGGTCTCAGCCTGCTTTTCTTTCAAAGCGCCATTCCCCCCGGATGCACCTGCGTGAAACTCCGCGCAGCACTTAAATGAATCGCTTCACCCCGTTCACAGACACACCGGGTAAGATCAGACATCTTACGTGGCGTGTAGCCCTCCGTACATTAAAGGAAATAACCTGCCTTACATCGGTTCACGGAGGCGGAGATAACCGCTAACAATCCAGGACACTCGGCGGTCAGATTAAGTTTTATCCGCCACTTAGCCCCGACTTACGTAAGGCTGCTCTGGGCTTTTTTGTCACTAACCATAAATCCCTTCTTTACTAAAACTGCATTAGGGATCTTCGTGAAGGAGACTGCGTGAGATGATACCCAAACAGGACCCTGAGCACTTTCAAATGATAGCCATCATTCGATTCCAAAATGTGCTTTTTTAAAAAAAAAACAACCTCTTACTGTTACCAAGTGAATTATAACCACATTAAGGAGGTATTACTATTCTGAATCGTTTTCTACCTTGAGCAATATTATATGTGCCCGTGAATTTAATTTTCCAATATAGACATATTAGCCTTAACATTGTGGTCCAGCGGTATTACAGTCAATCCGTCTGGTCTAGACCTTTAGCCACAATGCCAATCCTTCACACTGCCGCAGAAGAAATTACATTACCGTCTGAGTTTGAGTTCTGAACTCGAGGCACCTCAGAGAACATTAAGACGACGGGCTCATCATTTATTTACGGCAGCTGATCGCGCTGCGCTTGACGCGATGGCTTCCGATAGGATCATTTACGCTGTCTGTTCCGATATCTCGTACGCCTGGGAGATCAGAGGAAGCGGGTCGCATGTGAATTGCTGGGTCCCCTTTGCCTGCTTAATTTGCAGGAACAATAGGATCAGGGCAGGACGTTCCGCGGGGTATTAGCTCCGCCAGAAGCCGACCTGATGAGACATTTGGACTGACGGCAAGACAGTCAACTGTCAAACAATGCGTGACACCGCGGAGAGGACGCGCTCTTTAAAATCACTGTCAGTGAGACGGGGACTTTGATGTATTGTGCGCAATTGGGGTGTCTTTTCAGGGCGAGAAATACTTATTATGGATAGCATATATGTTGTTTTGAGATATGGGGGAATTCCCCGTTGATTAATCTTCCTGCCAGCCCGGATCGGAGGGATTCTGCGTGCTGCGCTTTCCCCTCCGCCTGCGTGTACCGCGAGGAATTCACAAATGACACTGGGTGCCATTTTAATGAGGCATCAAAGCTAGACCCTATCGGAGTTCTGCATATCTCCTTAAGCTCCCGTAATTGAAACGCCAAAAATAGCTAGATAAATAAATAAATAGGTCTGCGATTCCGCAGGCGACGCACATGACGCTGGTTTCGGGCCTGTTCTCAGAAACACAGGTGCTCTTCCCGCTTCGGCTTGGTGAATGAAGCTCTCGCGCCTGCGCGTCACGGGATCTGTCTCGCGCGCCTGTCTGTGGAGCTGCAGGCGAGGAGCAGAATATCAGTGGCAAATTGGCTGGTCAGTGGCGTGGCGCTGCCGGGGGGGCACCCCGCTGCAATTTACATGCAGATTACATGACGTTGCAGGGGTAGCGGCTAGCTAGCTACGTGACTAGCAAAACTCACCGTATTAACATATCTCAGGGTTGCTAACTCCCGTGCATCTAGTGTGACACTCATGCTTTCAGACTCTCAGAAATCTTACGGCAAATCTATAGTATTCCATTATAAACCTAAAATTAGCTACATCAAAAAGTATGGAGTTGTTTGCAAACCTTATAGATGATTTACAAGGTAATTAAACTGTTACATACATGTAAATGTGTGTGCTTGTGTGTGGAAACTTGTCTCGAGTTGAAAATCTCATGCCAGCCAGCTGACCAAAGTTGGTGACAATGACTCACAACAGATGTCACGCTAGGTCTCTGCAACAAGATACACAAAACTAGAAATTATAATCCTTCATCCATCTACATACCCCACCCACTTCTCCAGTACCGGAAACTTCCACAGGCATACAGGACTGCACTCTCCATTGCCGCTAAAATGCCAATATTTCTTGACACAGAACAACCTTTCCGGTCAGCCTAACCTCTCAGATAAATGTAGACCACATTACTGGTCAGGTAAAATATTTGTTGTCTCATTAATGTGGTTGTTTATTTTGGCTAGTTGAAAATGTACCTGTGACAATGAGTCACCTTGATAATAGGGTCTAACAATCTAAATGTCAGAGCGCATTATTAATCTCATTGGTAATTATGTAAGTGACATGGAAGTGAATCACGCGCTGCCCACCTATTAATGTCCAATGAAATTTAATGAGCAGATTTACGATGGAGCTGCCTTCATTGAAGCGGACACCAAATAAAGGTCAGATGGCTGCCATGTTGATTTTATGGGTCAGTCGCAGAATCGAGGCTTCATTACACTAGTTTTGATCTGTCAAAGTACTAATATACTCTAAGCACGTCTTTTACACTTAGGAGGAAACCAAAGACTACCACTTTTTCTGAGGTTTGCCAACTGTCATGTATCTGGCGTGACACTTGCGCTTTCAGACTCACGCTCATGCAAAATATCTTAAAGGGAATCTATATTATTCCATTATAAACTTAAAGTTAGCTACATCAAATGCATTGGGGTCATTTGCAAACCGTACAGACTATTTACAAGGTAATAAAACTGCGACATACATGTAAATATGCGTGCATTTGTGTGCAGACGTGTCTCAAACTGAAAATCTCACGCCGGCCAGCTGACCGAAGGGTAACTCTCGACCATGCATTTTACATTCTGTTGCTCTGTCTGTCTTCTAACTTACAGCATAATCTTAATCACTGCTATTTATTAAACACTTCCGCTTTAAACCTCAGCACCCTGTTGTCCTGCTTGTATGTTATTGCATATTGTCTTTGTATTGTTTATTGCTTGCATATTTTACATATTGTATGTTATTGTTCTTCATAGTTATCCATTGATTAAGTCTGCAGAGAGCATTTCGTTGTACTTTAGCTGGTACGATAAAGGCAAATTTCTAGTCATTCTAGTCATTAGCTTACAAATGGATATGTTAATAAAAATGGATCATTTTCAAAGACTGTTTCAGATTAAGTAGCTAGCTCAGAGATACCACAGCCAGGTCCCTCCTGAAACTTTTAGTGCTTAGTCACTGCATCGGCTGACTTCCCGCTAACAGATGCTCAGAAGCAGTCAGCACCAGATCACTGCACCACACTGCTTTAGATCTCTAACCTAAAAGGACTTTGCCCTAGAGCTGCAGGAAAAAGCCAGCCCCACCAGCTGACGACCACCTACAGCTTGAAGATCTCATCCTGGGTCCCTCCAAAGCAGGTCCCAAATCTCTATGGTGAATAAACGGGTCCAGGAATTTGTGCAGATCTTACGGCAAACATTGCCCTCAGACAGACAGGGTTGCTGCTCCCTGTCTGCTCCGCCCAGGATGTGGGCCGCTCTCCAGAAAGGGTGACACATGCAGGAGGAATGAAGGCATAGTCTGGGATTTTCTCTAGAGATGAACATTTATTATTATTTATAGAGAAGCACACAGACAATCACAGACTACAGATTTCTAACCCCATCTCAAGGGAACAACAAAGATTCTACAGTTCTGTTTTCTCCAAAAAATATTTTTGGGCAGTTTTCAGAAAAAAAAGATGTCTTTAGAAACGTGTGAACAGGCTGCTATTCCAAATGTCACCTGACAAATTCCGGAATGTTATATTCAGCTGCATCTCAAAGGCTTATTTCTGCATCTATATTGCAATGAGAGCAGCGACTCAAACAGTGTCTGACCAGTGTTTTCAAACGTTGTCAGTGTCCAAATGATCCATGGTGCCCCCCTCAAAATCATCATGCAAGGATGCTGAAAAATATAGGTCCCCCCTCCACCCACTGGTGTAGCCACAGATTATCATTAGCCACACTCCCTGGACATCAGCTTTCACCGCCACCACTTGCCCCGGCCACAAAAATATTGGGTCTGGCCCACAGATTTATTCAGGCGCTGACTCTGTCTGCCAGCCAGAGAAGATCTTCCATGTACTTCTTCCTATTTAATATTTTAAAACAATGGAAGTTCTGTTTGCATAATAATTACACCCTCATCTGTCACGGGTCACATCTGCACCCTTTCCAGAAAGCCGTGCCTCTTGCAGACGCTGTGTGGGTGAATGCCCTCCAACGTAAATGTAAATGCTGACTCGGGGCTTTCTGACAAATCTGCACTTTCCATCCGAGCTGGGAGTACAGACGGGGGCAGTGACAGAGGCTTAATCCTCCCAGCGTCCAGCATGAGAGATTTTGTCTCTCCTCCTCGCAATACCGGGAAAAGGCAGTGAGCAGAGTAGGGTTGAAATGCCCTGGTTTTTATTGAGGAAAGCTCAATACACATCAGCCTCGGGGCGGCTTTTGTCAGGACGGTGACAAAAACGCGACGTAAGGGAAGGAGACAGGTATGAAGAGGAGAAAACGCCCTGGAACAATATAATCCATCCATCTTCCCTACTGCTTATCCAGGACAGTCATGGCCAGCCTCTGGCTGATCCCAGCATGCACCGGGAGCCAGCAAGGGGACATTGTGTAATTGAAATCCCTGCACACACCATCACACACTACAGGCGATTCAGGGACATCACTCCACCCAACAGCATGTTTTAGGGCTGTCCAAGGAAACTGGTGGACCAGTGAAAGACCCTCTACAGCACTGAGGCTAAAGCCCCCAATACTGGGTGTGTTAGGGTTAGCTAACCCATGAGTGTTTCTGCTGGACAAAAACCATAATGCAAGTTAAAATTCCAGCTTAAATGTCAACACTTTGACAAATGAAAATCTTAACTCAAGGAAAGTCAGATTTTTTTACTAAAACACATATAAGTAGCATATAACAGGATGCTTTACACAGGATTATTGTGCACTTTACATCTCCGCCTGCGTGTCTGTGTGTGTGTGTGTATATATACAGTATATATATATATATGATTCTCACATTACACGTGTCAGATTCAATTCAACAAGGCGAAATGAGAATGAGGTGTCTTTCTTCATACACAGTGTCAAGAGTCAGATTTCTTCATAACACACTGCTGGGGATCGATCCCTCCATTCGTGCTGAAATGTTCGGTGGATGCGGGAGAAGTCTCAGACACACGTTATTGAAAAACGTACTGGAAGCCTTTCGCACTTTCTGTGTGGTTAAAAGGCTCCCATGTCACACATCGCTAATTAAATTATCACTGACACCTGAAGAACATTTGCAGATACTCAGAGAATCAGACCAGAAGAAAACATCATATTGTAAAATTTGTAACATCTTTTTAACATCAATGAAATAAATAAAGTCTTCGGCCACCGCTCCCCCGCGCCCACCCACCCTGCACCTGCACACGCACACATACAGCCACAGCATAGACTGGCCCCGTGATAAATTCTTCCCCATCTTAAAGCTGTATTTGTTTGGCTTGGGGGGGGAGGGGGGGGCAGCGGCGGCGGGAGCTGATAAAAATCGGTGACATTTGGAATCTCTTGATCCAAAAAAAAGATGGAGGGAAATAGAAAACGAAATGTGCAGAAAGAGATAGAGACGGGGAGCCAGGCCAGCCGGGGGTGTGTAGAAAGCTGCCTGCCTCACTGCACTTCCCTATTTATAATAATAATAATAATAATAATAATAATAATAATAATAA